>CM060859.1:4379348-4874348 GCA_030737845.1 Acorus calamus | reverse complement strand
CCCTAGTTCACCCGACTGTTTCTCTTCCACCTCACTTTCATCTAGCCTCCCATTAAATTACATCATGGTATGTCTCCATCCTAGCCTTTCACAACCTGCACTTGACAGTAATGAAAGTGCCCCATTTGGCTTGCCTTGTATAACTGTGCTGCCATTTCATCAACTGTGGCCTTTCTTTCCTCATTTTGTTTGCTTCTTCCACCCTAACTGAACTTGACTATAATGATCTGATTTTTTTTATGTATTTCATTGTTCACAGGGGATATTTTGATCATTTTCCATGGAAATACGGTCCCTTAAAAGCACATTTATCAATTAAAGCTTGTCAGAGAGTAGTCAATGTTGCAAAGAAGTTGCCAAAATTTCTGCATGTGAGTGATTGGTTGAGTCATGATGATTGGCCTCAGAGTTTGCAGATAACACCTCCAACAGATGAGAACATTGGTCTATATTTTTTTCCAGAAAGGTTTGCTCTTATTTTTGAAGTTTATGTTTAAATTTCGTTTGCAGTTTCCAATGGTGTGTTTCATTCGTCAATTGTTCAGGCATAAAATGAGATTGGATAAGTTAGAGAAGGCTACAAGGATCAAAACTTTGAGGGTTATACTTGATGAAGCTGAACTCCTGGTGTTCTCTTCTTATCTTTTGCCACAGAAGCATCAGAGTAAGTTTTTTTTAACTATCAAGCATAGTTGTCTGGGTGGCTAGGCGAGCCTAGGCGATGGCCAACCGCCTAGCTGCCTAGGTGTGCTTAGGCGCACCTAGGTGGCGCTTTTTATTATTTAAATTGATAATTATATTAAAGTTTTTTATCTGTTTATCCATTATTTAATTTTTTCAGGAATACTACTTAAAATGAAGAATGCTATTTATAAATAAAGAACAATTTATTGGTGCATGTCCATTGCAACAAAATTAATATAATATAACCCTAGTGCATTAAAGAATGAGAAAAGAGGGGAGAGATTATGAGATAAAAGTTCAGAAATTTTAAGAGAGGAGGGAGAGACAAAAAAATCAATAGAGACTCACTTGGGACCAGGAGAATTCGCTGCACCGTTGAGTGACAGGGTAGGAGATGTTTCAATATTTCGATCGTGTTTTTTTTTGAGGTTAGGCGAGAGATTGGGCGGGCTAGGCGTGATTAAGGCGGCCCAGACGTGATTGAGGGGCCCAGGCGCCCGCTTAATTAACATGTCATTAGGCGGGCGGTCGCCTAGGCCCATCTGGACCGCCTAGTCGCCTAGGCGGCGCCCAGACAACTATGCTATCAAGTTTATATTTGATGATCATGATGATGTTGGTTATTAAAAAATAGATCAAGAACAAAAATTGAAAATAGAGGGAGTCTTGATCTTGTGACCAAAATTGACCAATTTGATGATTTCAGACCAATCACAAGAGGATATGTCATTCTATCACTTTTTTTTGTGTGATTGGTCCATATTGGGTAACCATATTGGTCAAGGTTTTCGTTATTATATCAAAAAACAATTCTCATAAACCACACAAAATTAGATTACTTGGTTTGCAAAAGATTGCATACAACCATAGAGAAAGGAGAATTTTTTTGTTTTCTTGGACTAATTGTGTTGTACATTGTCTCTCAATTTCATGGGAGGACTAATTGTGCTGTTCATTGTCTCTCAATTTCATGGGAAACTTACTCATAAAATAGTAGATATACAGTTCAAATATATTATCATAATGCCACTCCACATAACACATTAATTACATACCTGATATTAAACATGTACACGAAAATTTGGGTCGGGGGTAGTTCTTGGTGTGCCATTCTTCCTGGGTGTCTAGTCATTAGAATAAAAGAAACCCAATTACACAACACTGGCATTACACCCAATTAATTTAATTAATTAGACCATAAAATTGTGAATTTCTCACTCAAAATATTGTCATTTATTATAAAAGCTAAAGACTTGCAGAATTTAATGTGATAAGCTTCAATGGAAAACTTTTTTTTTATGAGGCACAAGGATTTAAAATTTCTTATTCCCAGTCTAATATAAGGCTGTCAAATCTATGATGTTTATGTGTCGTACAATGATTGGAAAGTTTTATATAACCTGCTGTCTTCTTCAATCTATTTGTTTGATATACGTTCCGTAGAAGCATGCTTTGTGATGGTTTCTTCTATAGTTTTCATTTTCATCTTCTGTTGCCATTCCAAAAGCGTTTCTGTCATGCATTTTGTTGGAGATGAGATCCATCATGTTGGTTCCCATCAGTGCTCGTTAGTCTCTAATGAACGACAGATATGTGTCTAAAATTGTCACAAAAGTCAAACATGTGAAGTGAAACATGTAAGTCTCTCATTAGAAACTGATAAAAATTGATGGGGGATCCATCACTGACTGAGTCTAATCCCATTTTCTTGTTATCATTGTTATAATAGATTCTTTAGGCGTGCCTACAAATACATCATCATCCATACATTATATTATTTATGGCAGGAATTCATGGCCAATTTTATCTGTGGGGGTTGTTTAGGAGGAGACAACCTCCAATGCCCAAGCAGCTGATGTTAGATACATATCCCAAAATTAAACTTCCGGTGTTGGAAGATTCCATGGTAACTGAAGAACCCCTGGGCTCGGATAGATCTATGCAGTCCACTTATGATAACAGAGGAGAGGAAAACATAAAGCCAATATATGAGACTTTTGAAAATAATTGTACACCCCAAGTTCCATGCTTGAATCTATTTCCACTAATGATAGAGGACATGGCTCTCAGGTCAAGAATGGGGCGGAGTAGCATTAAAGTAGACCTTGATCTTGGACTTGCATCCCATTTGGAAACAGGTTTGGGAAGCGTTTAGATTTCCAGGATGCTAAGTTCTCCAAACCCATTTCCAAACAGAGAAAAATTGCAACTTAATTAAAAACTGCAGACATTTTTTTGCCAAAAAGTTCTCAAAAGCTAGTTTCTCCATAATCTATGGAGATGCAGCTTCCTGCAAACTCAATTTTATACCTAGCTTTTGGAGAAAAGCTAACTTCTAAATTTGTTTCCAAACGGACCTAGTCTGGTTGGTGGTTGCTGATTGCTGTTGTAAATTCAGCTGGAAGATTTTATTGTTTGCATTTTGGCTGTGAAAGTCATTTTATAGTCATCTTCTCAGTGGTAGCGATCTCGTCGAGGTGCGATAGAAGATTGAAGCAGAAATTCTTATATTGGGGAAGCCAAGTTTTTTATCTTTACAAAAAAAAATTGTTGATCAATCAATGTATATTTCATATTCAATCATTCTTTCATTTTTTCCATGCTATAATTATCATTGAATGCTATCATTTTCTAAAAAAGAAGGTGAATGGAAGTATTTGTATTACTTTAATTTGTTACTTAAAGTAACTTTTGAATGTAACAATCCAGAAAGCATTCTTTTGTTAGATTTTTGAGACTGCTTTTGTTTCAATTTCTTTGAAAGTTGGACTGGCAGAGATGTTTGGAAATGTGAAATGAGTAAGGATCATGATCTCATTTCGGTAACTTTTGAGGTGTCCATCCTTTCCCCAAACTTAAACGGGT
This sequence comes from Acorus calamus, assembly GCA_030737845.1. Taxonomy (NCBI): domain Eukaryota; kingdom Viridiplantae; phylum Streptophyta; class Magnoliopsida; order Acorales; family Acoraceae; genus Acorus; species Acorus calamus. Next base: position 4,870,799 of record CM060859.1, on the reverse strand, counting down.
CATATGTGTAATGAACATTCTCTAATATCAATTGTAACATATCAGGTTTACACATGCGATATTGTCCGTTTTGCCCTCGAAAGCACATGGTTTTAAAATGCGTCACATATGTAAGGTTTGTGCATGTGACATCCCTCTTGTTAGACGATTTGAGACTAAATCATATGTCTGGCCTCACCTCACCCTTGCCCCTCTTTAAGCCTATTGGGCTCTTGGTCCATCCCAACTCCTTCCCGTGTGGGGTTCAGAACCTAACCCACTGCGTAACAGATATACTTAACATGATTTCAATTGTAATATCCCAGACTTACACATGTGATAGTGCGTTTGCTCGAAGTCATACGGTTTTAAAACACTTCACATGTGTAGTGTAGGGTTTGTTAGGCGATGTGAGATTAAATCATGAGCTTAGCCTCATTTCTTTAGGCCTATTGGATTCTTGGCCCCACTTCACCCTTACCCCCCCCCCCCCCCCCCTCATTGGGTCTATTAAGCCCTTGGCCCCTTGGTCAAGTGAGGCATATGGTTTAGTCCCACATCACCTAACGAGGGGAAATGTTTAATGCTTATATGTAAACACATGTCTTACATATGTGATACATTTTAAAACTGTGCGCCTTCGAACAAAGCCGACAATATCACATGAATCAATATGAGACGTTACATGCTTCATTTCATTTTTTGTGCAACTTTTTATTGTTATAAAAAGGCAGGTGAATGGAAGTATATGTCACTTTATTTCTTTTTTATGAAGATTTTCATTGAACATTAGAAAATGATATGTTAAACCCCTTGTACAGCTAGCTCTATTTGCGGTTCATGTTATTTTATTTTTTTTAAAAAAAATTATACATTCTTCAATTGGAGTACGTACTATCATACGAAATAAAATATATACTAAGATACAATTATATATATATATTGAAAAAAATAAAATCCTATACTCTGTTGAACAATTAATTGATGGGCTTATTAAGCACAACCACAGTATGAAAAATAATGGCTGGTTTGTGTGTGTTATTTCAGTACTGATAAGGGATTGGCACCTGATTGAAAAATAATAATATTTTGAGGGGCGGATTGACACTTGATTGAAAAATTATAAAATTTTATGGGGCATTCCGAGAATTGAACTCGGGACCTCTCGCACCCTAAGCGAGAATCATACCACTAGACCAAATGCCCAACTGTTGATATGCTTTTTTCATATATTATACTGAAAAAGATATTATTTGGTGTTTCTTAAGTTTGTATACTTTATGGGGTTAGGCAAGTGTATAATAATAAAAAAAAAATTTAAAACATGTTGAAAATAAGGATAATCATAAGGTGGATTTTATTGATAATTTGATATAATCCAAGTTCTGTATCCATAAAATACATCCCCCTCCCCCCTTAGAAGTGTTCATGACAGTTTAGATTTTTGAGTTTGAAACTCTTAACTCGAACTAGATTAACAACAATAAAGAATCATTATCCTATGTTATCATTTCATCTCTCATTCCCCAACTAAAATCCTCGTAATGTATATATTGAGATAATAAAATATATAATATAATAGGTGATTCCATATAATACGTTCGTTGTGTAACAACTACAAATTGGGTTACAATCTGAACTGAATGTATTAGTGCTCCTAAACGAAGATAAAAAATATAGATATGCTATATATCAAAAACCATATGAAATGTACATGCACAAGTTTTGGGAGCTATAGATAGATCTTCTCTGGAGCTATGGATTTGACTTGAAGTTGAAGTTGAACTTAATCCATAGTTGAAAAAGACTAACTCACTCATTTCTGTTCGACCCTCAAACCCTAGGATGTCAACCTGGACTCTACACATCAAATTAGATTTGGTTTGGACAAGATTCAGATTTAACTTCAAATAGTGTCATCTTAGATAATTCAAAATCTGTAACAGTTGGTGTTTCGCATTGAAAAGATAATAATCATAAAAATGAGAGATGAAGAAAGAATAGATAAAAAGAATGACAAATTTTAAGATAAATAATTTGAATAATTCAAATATCAGATTTGGCTTCAAAATTATTATTTTTTACAAATTATACCAAATGACAGCAAAAAATATATGATTTATACAATAAAAATAACTTATTAAGCTTTCAATGATAAAAATGGATTAAGTCATGAGTATTATGTCAGCTTACAATTTACATTATGGTATACTTAACCAAAAAATATGAACCCGGCCACTGTCAAATGAACCTATGTTAATTCTTTATTAGAATTTTAAATGAAATAAATACTATATTTAGTTTATCAATTTGACTAAATTTTTCTAAATGAAATTTTGTGGATCGTCGATCCTTGATGCTACATTATTTTTATATCTATGACATGGTAGTTACAGTGAAGGTCTTGAAATTACCATCAATTAAAAAAAAAGGTTGAACTACTCTATGATAAATACTCAATTCTTTCCTCATTTTTTTTTTTTTTTCGCTTGGTAAACTCAGGATCGAACACCCGACCTCCCCTTGGGGGAGGGTGTGTCTCGACTACCCCGCTAAGGGGGTCTTCCACATATATTTTATTTTTGTGACAATATGAATTTCATTTACAATATATATCCCCAAATAAAAATTTTAAAATATATTAGAGACGGTAAAAGTGACTATAGGAACCACTTTTTCTAATATTTTTCTTAAAATAGGCATACTTTTACATTTAGAAACTCTTTGTGGCATTATCATGAAACAAGTGATCCAAAAAAGTTGGATAATACAACTTCCATTGCCCCCCGTTTGGAACGAGAATAACCCCCCGGATAACCCCGGATAAGTATTTGGAGGTGTTTGTTTACCCCGGATAACCCCAGATAAATTATACCAGAATAAACCTTGATAAAGTGGTATAGGAATTCCAATCAACCCCTAGAATAAAAGTTATCCTAGGTTATTCCACTTAAAGAATATGTGGGCCCACTGTCAAATCAACTGTCATCACCTCTTATAAATCACCTGTCAAATCAACTATCATTACTTTTTTACTTTTTATAAATCCTTATCCATACTTTATTCACATTTTACCCAAACAACAAAACATTTATTCTTACGTTTACCAACGAGAATAATTCAAAACACAACCAAACACAAAATCATTTTATCCTTATTTATACTCACTTATGCTTGGATAAATCTATACCCTAGAATAAAATATATCCCCATTCCAAACGGGGGCTTAAAGTTTTATTTTTTTTATAACACGTTAAAGGCCAGTCAGGTAAGTTTGGTTAGAATGAGAATTTCTCTTCTTAATATACAAATAGGTTTGGAAATCAAAGATCCCCTTGAAGATCAAAGTGTTCATGTGACTTCTCTTCTAGGAATGGTTGGTCACAAAGGTCTGTCAGGCTAAATGGGCAGTGAACGACCATACCATGTGCGTGCTTTGCTCGACAGCACCAGAAACGATCGCCCACCTGTTCTGTGCTACGCATTTGTGCAGCGTTTTTTGGGGGAGGGTAGGGCTCATGACCGGGTTGGTTTGCTCCTTTCAGACAATGGAAGAGCTATGGAGGGCAGGGAAGGAGCTGTGAAGGACTGCAGACTCTGGACGGGAGGTGAGGAGGTCTCAAACAATCATTCCAGCGGGCACTTGGACGATATGAAGGACATGAAATGAGGTGGTATTCTGGGGAGTGTACCAAGAGAATATGTGGGACTCATTCTAGACACTGGTGAGGTACTAGGACCGTTTCATTCGAGCAGAAGGTGAGAGGGGACCCGAGCTTGGGAACAGGAATGTTGCGACGTGGTGTTTGGATAGCAACGGTGGTCCCCGGGCTTAGATGACTCTTCTACTCGGGACGTCGGTGCTCGTGCGTATCTTTATTTCAATTTTTGCTTATTTCCTTTTAATCCCCCTCCCCCCACCTGCGCTCCTTTTCAGAGTTTGTAATTCGATGCTAAATTAATTAATATAATGTATCAAATATCTGCCTTTCATTTAAAAAAAAATTAAGTTCTGATAGATTTCGTGAAAACAAAAGTATTACTTGAGATATCTAAAAATGAACAAAGAAACAAAATATGTTAAACAATATTTTCCTAGGTGTTCCAGCATAAGGAGAATGATAATGCACGCTAATCTGGCCCAATTTTGAACCATCAAATGCTGTAGAGATTAGGCAAGAATAATCAAAAGTTGAGACACATAAATTTCCACCAATGTTTTATATTCATGTCAAAGATACAATAAACTTTTCGCCCCTTAAATCACCGATCATAAAACCACAAAAAAAAAGCATTTCATATTCATTCATTCATGATGTACAAAAGAATGGTCAAATTAACACCACCAGTCACCACCCACCAACCAAAAACAAGGAAAAAAAAAAGTCCACCGACAACAGACTACCAATGATCTCCATTTGATCCTCATCAAACGATAAAGACAGTATGGTTGGATTCTTTTCATATATACCCTTCAAAACCCCTCTATTCATACTCATATCCTACAAGCCCTACGTGAAAAAAAATCATACATTTGTTTCCTAAAGAGGGTAAAAACTCAAATACAAACTTCTTTGAGGGCACCCACACAAAAAAAATCCCAATTCCGGAATACCCAATTCCACTTTTTTTTTCCTCTCTCTCTAGGATTCCAAGAATTGATTGATGAACTCCCACGTAGTCGGGCTCGGCACGAACATCGGACTCAGATCGCGCAAGAACCCGTCGGCGGCGAAGAACCCCGGCGACACGGGGGGCGGCAGCGCGGACGGAATCGGCGAAAGAATCCCCGGCGGGGACGACCCACCCTCGCAATCGCCGCCGTCGATCTCGAGATCAGGGTTCCGGTCCGCCGCGCCGGGGGAGGTCCGGGAGGGGGTGAAGGAGGCGACGCGCGCGGCGGGGGAGAGGGCGGCGGCGGCGGCGGCGGGGGGAGAGTTGTGGGGAGGGGAGAGGCCGGTGAGGGACTGGACGAGGGACATGAAGTCGGAGGCGTCGATGTGGATGACTTTGGGGGAGACGGAGTAGATGACGACGGGCGCGCGCGGAGGGGGAGGGTCGGGGTGGAGAGGGGGTTTCTTGATGACGACGGAGTCCTTGCGGACCTTTAATGGGGACGGACGGGGGCCTTGGAGTTCGCGGCGGGGGGAAGGGCGGGGTGGGTCCATTGAAAGAGGGGTTTGGGTTCGATCGATTCGATTCGATGAGGGTTTTGTGGGTTTGGGTTTGGTGGAGATGATGATGACGATGAAGAAGAAGAAGAAGAAGAAGAAGGGGTGTGATGATTGGAACGTATGAGCACGAGCGGAAGTCAATAGAGGGGGAGGGGGGTGGGGAGGGCTTGGTTTTAAATAAATTATCTTTCGAGGGGGTGGTGTGGGGTTTATTTGGGTTGGGGACCAAATTAAATTGGTTCATTGTACTTGTCTGCATGATCATTTGATGCACTGTTAAATGAAAAGAGGGCTGATAGACAACACTGTTGTAGGTTTTGGAGTCCCATTGTGTATGAGTTCTATTAACTGTATATATATGTTGCTGTAATTTTTACTTTTATTTTATTTTATTTTAAAATTACACTAGTGCATTAGTGTATACCATAATTAATATAACAATATGTATTTCAATAAATAAATGTAGATTTTTTTTTAAACAAAAGACCGGTGTGAGCTGTAGATGAGGGTGCAGTTGGAAATATCATTTTCCCTAATGAAATTCTTTCTTGTCCCAATTATGTCTCTAATGAATATTATTGACTGATTTATAGAAAATACAAAAAAATTATAACAAGTTATATATCTAGTTAATGTGAATATAAACGGCTAATAAGGTACATGAGAATGAAAGGATTGAAAAAAAGGATTGTGTTTAACAACGCTCTTATTTAATTTACAATAGACTAGTTTGATAATTATGGTTCAGAAAGAGAATAATTCATCCATTCTAGGTTCTAGGAATATAGTTATGTTAGATTTTACGAGCGAAATTTGTAGACATTTCCATTAAAAAAAAATTCAAAACAAACAATGTCCTAATGATGGTGAAAAAAAAAGAATTGTCAATATTTTTTTTTAAATGAAACTTAGACCTTTTATAACTTGACGAGACAGTTACAAGGAGTCCAAATATAGAGTTAAGAAGAAAAGAAAAACAAGTCTCAGAAGGAAAGTTCTTCGGAGATACAAGAAATAAGTTTAAGAAAACGAAAAACAACTAAAGTAAATATATGTTTTAATAGTTTTCTATTGACGCATATAGAACTGAAAGTGGAGCTGAATTAAAAATCGTGTATAACAACACTTTTTTATAGTAAACAAATAAGAACAGTTGAAAATATGAGTATAATATGGATATATTTATTGAATTATAACAAAAATTCTTAGAAAACTAATTCAAATTTTTTTTTTATATTTTGTTTAGGTCTCTCAAACTTTTTATTATATGAAACACTCTTAAGTAGTGATTATATTTTTTCTAAGTTATTTCATCTTTGTTTTTATCACTTACCCCATGAAATACTTTTTACACACTATTATACACTTTAGATATGTTGTTAACCGGTACATTGTTATTCACTCCATGTATTTTATATATTAACCCTTATTATGCATCATATGTATACTATTAAGAGTCAATTTGATAATTTTGATTGAGAATGAGAATTTCTCTTTTTCAATAACCCAGTTTATGTAGATTTTGTGAAATTAAAAATTAAAATTGAGATATCTAAGAGTAAACACATAAATGGATGATTCCAAACACAATTTTTCCCTAGTGTTATGATAGATTTTTTAATGAATGTCTCCGTTTATCGAAAATCTATATGAGTCGTCGTGCGGTCGGTGCGGTCGCGATCACGGGTCCATCGCATCGGACGGTCGGGTGCGATTCACGTCGACCGTTGGATGCGATGGACCCGCGATCACGACCGCACGACTGCATATTATCGAAAATCTATATATATGTATATATGAAATGATTAGGTGCGGCGAACGGCAGGTGCGGCAGCGACGTGGGCCGTCCGATCGCGGGTCCATCGCATCCAACGGTCGACGTGAATCACACCCAACCGTCTGATGCGATGGACCCGTGATCGACGGCCCGTGATCGCTGCCGCACCTGCCGTTCGCCGCACGTAATCACGTCCCATATATGAAAATGATTAGGTACCCAATGAATGTAAGCACGTAATCACATCCTATATATATAATGGAATATTCCATTTCCAAATAAGATTGGTTTTTGGTTTCATCCCCCTCACCTCCTGCAGATCCCTACTCCACCCTTCGTATCCCCTCTTGACAGAGTATATATATACTGGAGGTTATTTCCATGTGCCCAATGAATGGAATCCTCTGTGCCATCCACCACTTTGTAGTCTTGGAGCAGCCCGAGCAAAACAGCCTTGTGCTTCGGAAGTCATTCTACAAAACTGCATCCTCCACTCTCCGCTTCCCTCGATTACATACCACCCCCTCTGCAAGAATCTCCTTCTCTTCTGCAAACAGGTATACTAGGGGGAAAGCTTCACAAAGAGGAGACCCCCCACACCACCAATCTGTCCAGAAATCTATTCCATTGCCTTGACCAAGCTTTGACCTCCCAAACTCCTTGGCAAGGAAAGTCATGGAATGGGTAGGCTCAGGAATGTTTAGGAATAAATACAAGAACGAAAAATTCAAAAGAATCCTAATGATAAATGAATCTGAAATTGGTCAGGATACGCTGGAATATACTTTTAATAAAAATACAAAACTTAATGCATTAAATTCTTTCGAATATAATTTTTGCTATATAAAACTATTTATTTTATTATTTGAAAAAGACACTAAAAGAGATGGGACAACCACAGATGTGATTTGACTTTTATACACGTGTCACACGCTTAATTGAAATGGACAATCATCTCACTTGAAAGATAGTGAGCTGTGTAAGCTCTTGGTGGGGGGATGACATCATCTATCTACGTCAAGTTTATAGAAATGTTAAAATGCCACTCATATCTAACGAAGGAAAATCTCATGTGGGTCCTTGGAATCCTGGATACAGAACTTCCGTTGGAATAATAACATAAATTATGTTTTTAGTTATTTTTATTAAAATATTTTAATTATAAAAAAAAAATTATTGTTTGTTGACTATATATTAATTATGGTTCAGTGTGAATAAAATATAAATAATAATTTATAAATTATTAAAGAATGATTAGATATGTAGATCCTTTGTTTATAAGAGATGATGACGTATAATTTGACATGTAATTCCTCTTATAGTTATGGATTAGATTAATTGAAATAATACAATTTTATAGAGACCTAAAATGTCAATACAAATTTATTTTCATTTATTCTAATATAACTATATTTAATTATTTTTCACAAACAAACATGTGTTTAGGCTTATTTTCTCATATTCCACTCCATTCTCCTCCTATTCCACTATCCAAACATGGTAATATTGAATTTGGATCTTGTAGCACTGTTTGGATTCGAGAACCAAACACACGAGCTTATAGTTGATACATTCAATTCGTTTTGCAGCACCATCAGCAATGAAGAAGCAAATATACTGCACTATTGCAATGTATGAAAATAAAATTTTCATTTTATCAAATAAAAAATAAACTAGTATATCTCAGTGCACATTTTTTTCATTATATACTTCAATGTACGAATGTATAATTTTTTTTTTAAAAAATTGATAAAGATTGTAGATGGGGTTGCATATAAGGTTGGACATATCATTTTTCTTTAAAAAATTCACCCCCTAAAATCCAGCTAGCTTTTCGACTGTCAGATTTTATATGAAGAAATGCGTGGAATGTATCATAAATGCATAACACTTAATTTTGTCTGGATCTGTGATAGATAATTTTTAGTTTATGCACCACCAAAATTGCCTCACCGAGGATTTGAACGGGCCTTAGGATTGGGAGCATTAGGGATGACAATGAGTTTGGTTAAAATTGGATTTAACGTAATCCAAACCCAACCGGTCTCGTCAATGTTAAACTTCATACTCGTTCCATCACAGCACTGGTTTTACAATTTGTAATCCTTATTCACTCCATTCCATTTTAAATTTTATATCTTGAAATCTATTCCTGCCCCACTCCACCCTTTTAAAGTGAGTTGGATTACTTGTCTTTATAATTAATATATTTAAAAATTTTACATAATAAATTAAATTATTTTTTGACATGAACACAAATTACAATAAAACCAAACCCATTGCCATCCTCTGGAGCATATATAATTTAATTTTTGGGTAATTGACACATTTATATACACTAGTTGAATATTTGCGCGTGTTTAAAAAGTCATTGGAAGCCAAATAAATGAAACTAAACGATATTGCAATTTCATCACAAATCAATAAAAAAAATTCAAATTCAAAAGCTCGATTTTTTCCATCATGAAATCTAATAAACGATCTAACCAAAGCCACACACCCCACCTAAATAGAAAACACAGTCAATAACAATAACCTTAGATAAAAAAGAGATCAAAGAACCAAATTTGACAGATATAAATCTTGGGCATCTGCAAAGAGGAGGGACATATTATCATTCCAAACTTCCAGCACTCTACTCCACTAAAAAAATCTAATAAACAATCTAATCAATAATAAAACTACTGAAAAAAATATATTTATTTTCACATTTAAAGAAACAATGATATGTATAGATCTAAAATCAATCCAGAAAGAAAATACAAAATTAATTTTAAATTCAAAAGGAAAACTTCCATAAAGTTATCAATAACTTTATGGGTTGAAATGTGGTTAATTCATTTTATATTTTTTTATGAAATTTGAAGTTTGAGAAGTTATGTTCGAGATGAAGGACTGGTTATATATATGGAAATCTAGATCAGAAACACAAATAGGGGGCCAATTTACAAATATCACATAATAAAATATAATTAGCCGATTTTTATCAGGGACCTGGATATAAATATATAGGGGTCTGATTATGAAACTGGTAGAGATTGGGGGTGGATCTGCAAATAGCCCAGAAAAGACAAAATGGCCGATTTTTGTCGAGGGGCTGAGTATAAATATTAGGGACCTGTTTGTAACACAAATAGAGGTGTGTTTGTGAAACAGATAAAACCTGGGGGCTGATATGCAAAATACCCTGCCCAGAAACGGACACAAATTGGCCGAATTTGTCGGCATCATCACATTTTATAGTGTGTTTAGAAAAAAAACACTAGTTAAAGAGATTGTGTGACTGATTAAAGATACAGATAACAGGGATTTTCATCTTTTTAAAAAATTGCATGTATTAAATCATATGTTCAAATATCAGATAATTAAATCCAGATTTTTCAGATATGGATTCAGAGTGAATAATGACAATTTTCAAATAATTATCAGTCTTAAAAGGGAGTATAGTCAATTAATAAGAACGACCGTGGATTATTAAATACAAATAATCATTTTTTTGGCATCATCACTTCATGTACCATGTTCTTTTGTGGGGGTTTGAGGTGAATAACTAACTATTACATGCAAAATGAGATGAACTTTTATACCAAAAAAATGAAAAACAAAGACATGAACTGTGGATTAGTAAATACAAATAATAATAATAATAAAATTTGGTGGTGGTGGTGGTGGGGGGGGGGGGGGGGGGGGGTGGTGTTGGTAAATACGCGCAAAATGAGATGAACCTTGTTAATTCAAAAACCATGAATTCATCTTCTCTTCCTATTAATGGTCCCACTTAAAAGATGAATTATGGAGTTTTGAGTTGAATCTTCAACAAATGTGTTGGATTAAGAAACATATTTGCACTAATCGTTGCAGCTATTCAACTGAAAGAATCATTTCATCTCAAATTCTAATGTTTATAATCCCACATAGGGAAGTACTCATGAAGGACTTGACACCACCAATTAGGAGTGTAGAGGAAAAACCCCGCACTCATCCGGAATGCGTCATGTGATCGCTTACTTCACTCAAATAGGGTTAGGGCTGCAACTTGGGTCGGGTTGAACCTGAACCCGACGGGTTGAACCCGATTTTTACATGGGTTGGGTTGATCAAATCGGGTTCGGGTTCGGGTTGGCCAATTCGGGTTGACTCACAAATCGGATTGGGTTCGACTCAACCCGACCCAACCCGAACCCGTAAATTAATAGTTAAAAAAAAATCATGGCCGTTCATTCTGTAGCTTCTAATATGGGTAGTCCAAATTTTAGGTAAACCTAGCTAATCTTATGGGTTGGGTGGGGTTGATTTATTTAATTTACACATCATGTTAGAAATTCGGGTTGGGTCGAGTTGGTCCAATTCGGGTTGAAAATCGGGATGGGGTCGGGTTGGTCCAATTTGGGTTAAGTCGGGTTGGGTCGGGTTGGTTTTTTTAATTTTGGGTTGGGTTCGGGTTGGTCCAATTCGGGTTGAAAATCGGGTTGGGTCGGGTTAGGGTTGGGTAGTTTGGAATTCGGGTTGGGTTCGGATTGAGGTCAACCCGAACCCAACCCGCCCGAGTTGCAGCCCTAAATAGGGTAGATGGGCTACTCGACCCGAAAGATCACGACGGGCACTGCATGATGACCTCATCTTTCATAATGGATAAAAAATCAATTTTTTATTTCTAAATTTAAATTTTATAAAAACACAAATCATTTATAATGTTTTTTAAAATTTAACATAGGTAGTAGATATATTTAAATTTAAACATATGATAAATATAATAAAAATCAATTTAAGTAATACATGTCAATATATTAAAATTTTATAAATCAACTATGTTTATCGCAACTTTAGTTTAAAAATTATAGATTATAACTTATAAAATAAATTTTTTGATAATTATTAAACATGTTTGTTGTACCAGTTAAAACCATGGATGGCTTGCTTACTCTCTATAGCGGGTAGAGTTGTCATCCTCAAGTCAGTCATTCATTATGTCTCTATATATGTTTCTCTATGGGGTGCAGTGCGTCTATCCTCACCAAGAGATTCCCTTAATTCACCGTGGACAAAAAAAAAAAAAAAACCAAAACGGTGTTCGGCTGTTCCCACCGATCCATATCGACCGAATTTGGTCATCATTTTACGTTTTGAGCGACCGAACTTCGTTGCCATTTTAGGTTTTGGGTGACTGAACTTAATTGAACATGATTTGTGATAAAGTTCATAAATTTTATCTTAGAAACCTAAATTCATGATGTGTCTCCTTTTTGGATCCTTCATGCCAATGCAAGTCTGAGTTGTAATGTAGAGATAATCAATTATCATTCTTAAATTTAGAACATAGGAATAATATTTTTATATAAGTGAGAGACACATTTTCAAAAGCTAGATATAAAATGTGTTTGGATCAACTGATATTTTTTTTCAAACAAAGAATCCGCTTAACCATGAATTTAAACGAAGCTTAAAAACATTATATTTGTCTAATAAGATATTTTTCTATAACAATTGAATTAATTGAAAACACACATACTTATATTTTTTTCATAGTCCCTTAGCTGCTGTTTGGATGAAAATAATAAACGTAGAATATGATGCATAAACCCCTAAAATTATTTGTTTACAAAGAATAGGTAGATAGCCATGTCAAAAACATGTAATATTAAATTGATATTGATATTCCAGAACCCCCACTCCATTTCGTCGTCTCCCCCAAAACAACATGAACAACAAAAAGTTCTGGACTCTGTTCGACCACGTTTGGTCACCCAAAACCTACAATGGTGACTATGTTTGGTTGACCTGGGAAGTGTTGACATGAGAGGTTTTGGACCGTGTTCGATAAAGTTCGATCGCCCAAAACCTAAAATAACGACCAAATTCAATCGACTTAGATCGGTGGGAACATCCAAACACCTTTTTTTTTTATGCGTTAAGAGAATCCCTTGATGGCCCAAACCCATTATTATATGAATCTTGGTAAGCCCATTATTAATAGATCCATTAGGATAGCTGTAAAAGCTATTAAATACTATATTCTATTTTTTTATTTTTCCGATATGGGACTAAAGGTGCCCCACACAAAGTATCATATTAAACTATACTTAATAAACACTCAATTAATTTCTCAACATCTATTCCACTCCATTCCACCTGGGTTCTTGATTGGGTGGTCAGTAGAATGGATGTCTTGAATTCTTGATAACGCAGTTCCTTTGGGGAGATGGTAACCAGAATAAGCATAATCATTATGATGCATAAGAGAGAGTGACTAGACCCGCTAAGAAATGAGGTTTGGTCTCTATCAAATGGCCACTTTGAGGACTGCTGTACTTGTTAAGCATGCTTTTCAATTATTAATGGATCCACAATCCCTGTGGAGTCAAGTAGTAAGGCTTAAATATCATTGGATGGGATACCCACACCTAGCAGGTCTTCCATACTTTGGAAAATTGTTGTTGGTGCTATGAAGTTTGCTTGAATGCAGTGACAATGCACTGCCAAAGAAATATAACAGATCGATCATCGATTGTTGCTCATTCGGTTCCAAATGAGGACTCCTACTCTTCACAGCAATGGGTGTGCCAAGGCTGTCTCAACTATATAACAACCTCCTCTCTCCAGTGGTTGATGTGAATAAACACATATGGAAGATCCTTTGGAGGTTGAGGAGCAGTGGATAGCTGATATAGTCAAAAGGACAGCTAAGTCCTATTAGAAATGTTAAAGCATACTTGTGAGTTTGATATATGTATATAATTTTGTGTCCCTTGCCCAGGGACCTTACCAAAAAAAAAGAGAAAAAAACCTTAAATGTACACTTGAATTTTTTAGGTAATCTCATCTTGATCCATATTTATTTTCATAACATAAAAGAGAGGAATTCCTTTTGGCCTCAAAAAACTTAATCCCAAGCATTTGGGCTGTCAAGTTGACAAAGGGGTCGTGTTTAAAACATGAGCGTTGTTACCCATTTTACAGCCATATATACTCGTTTGTCACATGCACTCATTGTAATGACGTGTATAAATCGTTAGAATTTTATTTTACACTATATAAATGAGTTCATACATTTCATTGGATTATATATTTCACTTCTTTTTTTATATAAAATCACGTACCTCATTAAATGAGGTATAATTGGACTGTATTAGGGAATGAAAACGGGGTCGAGTCTTAATAATTCCTTAAAAACAGAAAAGTCTGGCACTAAAATAGCTATAACACTATAGCATATTCCATGCAAATTCCCTTCCTCCTCATCAGTTCCCTCTTTAATAAGCTTTAAATACCCTCTCCAACTTCCAAGGTGATACAGGGTTGATGGAAAAACAATGAAGGACATGAACCTAAGATAGAGAGATGGAGAGAAATATTTCTCAACATTACTAAAAACAAAATAAAAGAGTTTAAAATGCTTCTTCTAGACTCAAGAGAGAAATTCTAAGACTTGGATGCTTTTTTCTATCCAAAATGATCCTATTTATATGCCCCTAGGCCAGACTAGGGGAGTCAATCTATGTGAATGCAACAGAGCAATCAAATTAACCCGTTTAAGAGCACTGAATTGTCAAATCACAGTTGTGACTAACTAAATAATCAATTATATAGAAAAATCCTGAAAGATAGGAAAGTCATTCACTTACTCCTATGGAGTATGGACATAGACATGGGATACAAACATAACACAATACAGACATGTGACACGACAAATCTTGAAATATAAAGACATGGACACGGCAAAGGCATGTCAATGGATAAATAAATAAATAGTATATATATTATATTATGGTTATTTAGAAAAATGAATCACATTTCCATCAACTATAAAAAATGATATAACTAATGGTGTGTGTCAATTATCAATTTCATTAGGATTTTTAATATTATTTATTTTTATGTGAGTTACACTATTGTGTCGTATAACTGTTGTGTGTCCATGTTGTGTCCATTATGCGTACCACGAGTGTTCAAAATTCAGAAAATTATTTTTGAAGTCTAGTCACGTATGTAACATGCCTTACATAGGTCCAACGTGTGTCATGTTGCCTTGCATGTCCCATACATGACATACACAAACACGACATATTCATTGAAGTGGCCGTGCTTCTTAGACTTTAGACTTGTTTTATTGTAGAGTGGAAGCAAAACTTTCCAAACTTCTTCTTGTTGGTATTTTATTTCAAAGAGAGAGACAGGGAGAGAGTTCCAACATAGTGGCAAAGCCACTTAGGGACAAGAAGGGGATTTTGAAAAAACATATGAATAAATTTACATTAGGAATAGTTTGTAATTAGCTATTATATAAATAGAAATGTCATTTTTTATTCTTTTTTTATGTCATTACAGACAACTTCATTTTTAGATACTCTACCCCTCTCACTCTCTCTCTGGCTTTTATAGTTTCGATAATTTTAGAGTTCATCTCCTTCTCTCTTCTGCAGCTCGGTTCCTCCAAACAAGTCAATTGATGTTTTATAATCACCCTAATAAGATTTTCATAACTTTGTTTTCATGTTTCAGATTGTGCTGAAATAAATAAAATAAAATATTTTTGGCGTTATCAATTATATTCAAGCCCCCCACTTGAGTGAAATCCTAGCTACGTCACTGGTTTAACATATTGGTAGCTAAAGTGACTAAATTATAGTGAAATCATCTGATTCACTAACTTTGTGACAAAACATGCACTAGTCAACCAATGGAGAAAGTTCTAGCCAACCATTGAAGAAATTATCACTTAAAGTGGATATCTTTGCTTCCTTGGAACAAAGATGCATGTGTGCATGGAGGTGAATCAAAGACTCAAACAAACATTTTCAAGGATCCCAACAAGAAGAACAATTGCCATTTGAAAACCCATGTGAAAACTGGAGGGAGGAGTTGAACCTGATCAAATTAGATGGCATTGGATTGGATCGAGTAGCCAACTTTGGAGGGGAGGCACAACTTCAAAGGAATGCATGAGTCACCGAAGGTAGGTCACCCATGCAACTTGTAGTTGACAATCGATGAGCTTCTTCGTGATGATGTGCTTTGGAGGGCATTAAATGCATAAGTTGTGGGATCCTTTATGGTCATGGAAGCAGCCTTGTCTCAGATGTCCTGCATAAGTGAATTGAGATGCCATTATATCATCATTGATTTTTTGTGTCATTTGTCATTACTAATTTAAATAATATATCCAAAGTCCAACCAGTGCATAAAATTGAAAAAATTATTATGTATATATAAATCAAATGATTTAATGAATATGGTGATTGCTCTATGAGATGTATATGTTGAGGCTGTTATAGGGTATATTGTCCATAACATTTAACAAGACAGTTTATTTTTGTAAAAACCTGAGTCCTTAATTGGAAAAGAAATTCTTGAACTCATTGCCTTCTAGTAGTTCACAGAAGTCACTTCATATAGTGTGATCAGATAAAGGGAAGAAGAGCGATCCACTTATGGCTCACATGGATGAAATGGATTCTAAATTTGGAAAAAACCAAAGATGGAGATTAATTTTGTCCATTTTCTCACAAGATGACTAAAAGCAACATTTTTGTTCACTCATGTACAATCTTGAACATTGATATTCATTAAGCAGTTCATAGACTTTAGATATGATGCTAACATAAATCGTGGAGGAAATGAAAGACTGTGAAATACATACTCCAAGGGGTGACTGGTTTGGTATATCCCAGTGAGGTTTGATTCTGTTAGACCTTGGTATAGGGTTCCTGATGATGGTTATTGCATGGTGGGCTTGAAACTAATCTTTTGAGTATTCTTCATAAGTATGCCTACCATTTTCTTTAGCATCATCTTGTTCTATTAGTGGTTCATTATTCTAATCATTATTTGAGCTTCTTTTCAGATCTAGTTAATTATGTAGGCCCATTTTTTGTGTCGGCTTCTTCCATTGATAAAACAATATATTTGATTCATATCTAAAAAAAAAATTCAAGGATTTTCAAATTAAGATCATAAAGTTGCTAAGGTAAAATTTGGTAAAAAAGATTGCTAAGGAAAAAAAAACTACTGTTGCTTCTAATATATTGATATTATTAACAGCAGGGCATAATCGAGCCTAAGATAATAAATGACACAAACATGAATATCTTTAAGTGGCAACTAAACAATTATAGATTCTGGCCATGATTCATAGACCAGGAGGTCCAGACTTTAGTACACTTCCTGTAAAAATGTTCAATCATACTGATATTCTGTTGATATACAAATATGGTTTTGTAGTTTACATGGTTTGGGATTCCGTAGGCAAGGTAGCCATGGATGTCAAGAAAGCTACCACGCAGGCTTCTATGGTTGTGATGACTGGTCATTTAGTCAGTTCTTCATACGTCGAGAAATCATTCAATTTGTTTCACATTCTTCTTATCTCCTCTACAGACAAATGTCTAATTAAATCCTCCAACAATCCCCAATAGATTTTAAGAACCATAATATTTAATTTGGCTTGGCAATATCAAATGAGCAAATCTCAAAATTAGGCTTGGTCCTTTAGTGAAATGTGGAAGAAGAATCATGAAAAAAAGATTCATTCATCACTCTGAATCCAGTTGGAAAATGGGTTTAATTTGGTGTATTCAACAGATACTTGTGAGTTGTGATTACTACCATTAGAAAGCCTTGATTCTGGTGTTCGCAATCCATATTTAGAGTGTTCCATCCTTCATGTCATGGATATGTATCTATCTTCTTCTCAAAATTCAATATAATTACTCAGGTTCATGTTCTAAATCAGGCTTATGCATGTCTTCCATTCATCAAAGGACCCAAGCTTGGTAAGGGAGAAGAAAAAGATGGTGCTATGATAGCTATGTTTTTGGGTACCAAGCAAAATGAAGCTTCGAAATAAAAGCTAAACTCAACATACTTCATGTACACTGATTATTAGGAAAAAAAATCAATATTCTTATGTAAATAACAGTAACTGCTTGCCACAAAAGGTAAGCATTCAGTATCGGATATCCATATCATATGGAAGTTTTATTTTATTTCCATCATATCCAGAACTATGGAAAAAAAAAATCTCCACCTCTAAAATTCTTCTACATTGGATACCTGACACCTCTGTATTTCTAAGAGATGAGTTGATGCTTTTCTTACAATATTCATAAAGTTCTACAGAGACAGTTCATATCAATCCTGTTAAGCAAGTCCATGTTTAAAATGTAATTCAGCTGCTGTTTTTTGCATCTCCTATCAGAACCAAATATTAACCCACACCCATATCAATGTTTCTTAGATTGCTAAATATGCTATTGTGCTCATAGACTTGACTTGCCAGCCTTAATTTCTTGAGATTCACCTTTCTTAATCAACATTACTTCCCCCACAATTTCTTTACAATAAAAATTTGACTTTCTAAAACTACCCATAATTAAATCTTCACCTTGTAATATGGCAAATAAAAATATGGGAATTCAGTATCATATTTTACCTCACCGTTATTCCCTATTGTGAGTTTATGATAAAATCCTGAATTACAATAATAATATAGGCATCTCAGGAAATATTACTCATTTGAATTGAATGAATCCAATCAATAATATGTAACACAGATCATGCATAAAAAATATCATGATTTCTAGCAAATTATCTACAATAACACGAATAAGTAACAACTTATCTGGTGCACAGGTTTGTGGGTTATTCTGTACAGCCAGAGTTGTCTCAATTAGTGTTGGGGTTCCTCATCACCAAAGTAGAATATCTCAAGCACAAATATCATGCACCAAGGAACCACATTCCACATCTACGAGATGTTTCATTGAAGACTAGTGCTATTGCATACAGGCTTAAAACCAACCCTTGATGAAAAGCTACTTCAAATAGAAATTCATATCAGTAGTCCTAATGCTTTTCCTAGATCCCTTCTATATTAATAGTGATATAATGTGTGTTCTATAGACTCCCTTCCTCTTCAGCACCCACCATTTGCTCACTGAAATATCCATCAACTGTCAAATGAAAGCTGAACTCGCTAAACCTTCCACCATGAAATTGATTTTCTGATTCTCATGCCTTCCTCTCAACCATTGTATGCTCCCATGGCATCAAAATATGACTTATATTCTTATTCGAGGATAGTTAGAATAATCTTGAAAACCATCTTTAGTTTTAAATATGGTTATGCATATATTCTTCAAAAATCTTTTCAAGTACCTAATTCAATCAGGGCTTGAATAAACACATTGAATTTATTACTTTAAAAAATGTTAGGGACAGTCCCATGTGCAACCCTCACACCACGTGCAACCCTCACATCTTTTGATTTTTCAAAAGGTGTATGCTTCATGCACAAAACATATACTCTCATAGAAATGAAGTATATACTCCAAGAGAATTGTATGAATCCACTTAGAAGAAGTGAAAAGTTATATGCTTTGTTTAACAGGGATTATATCTTGTTGAATACATGGGATTGCAAGTGAGGCTGTAGTGAGATTGTGTATAACAACACCCTATCATTTGGAGAATATGAGAGAAGGGAAAAAGCATTTATGTTCACCAACCTACCAGTCCCCTTCATGTTGTCGAATGAGCAACCTTCTTCAAATCACCACACCTATAGACTTGTCAAAATTCACATGGTTCCAAGCTCCAAATCAGGCTTGTGCATGTCTTCATCCAATAAGGGCTAATTCATGATGATAGATGAACCAAGGTAGTGGTAGTGATACCTCATCTTTGTAATTTGCTTGGTGGCCCATCTCTTTCCAACAAATTTTAGAAAAGAAATGTAGCACATATATGTATCTTATTATCAAAGAATTTTTTTTTTTTATTTTTATGTTCACCAATAAGAGCCTCTCATACAGAAAAATTTAGGCTAGGATTCACTCCTAAAATGTCCAGTTCAATTCACCATCATGCAACAAGAAACCCCAGCATGTCATCCTAAGTTACCTATTTTGGACTTTGGAGACCTCTTTATTTGAAAGAAAGGGAGCAAATATTCTCCATATTAAGAGTGCATCAAATGATCCTTTTTGATGGAATCCATATTTTGTTTCTCTAGAAATGCCAACATGCCAAGCTTATTGGAGCAAGTATGCCAAGCACTCATAACCCACAATCATAACTCTTTAAATGCTGGTTTTCTCTTGCATCTATTGAGCAGCGTTTGAAAGCAAGCTTGAAAGAGTTTTTTATTTTTGTTATTTTTATATACTTAAAAACAACATTTGACATTAGTTTTTGTCGGAAATAAACTTTTACTAAATTCCAAAAAACATATTTAGCTGTTTAATATCCGAGACCACGTGGGGCATTTGGAGAAATGCTATTTCAAATATGACTCTAACAAAAACATAATCTCCAAAAAATACACACCCTGTATTCAAACGCTACTTAAAGAAAATTATAGCATGTAAATTCCCATCTTTCATAAAAAAAAAAAACCATAACAATCTTCTTCCATGGCAACCCTAAATTTTCCACTTTCCTTCACATCATAATCCATTCTTGCTTATATCTATGAAAGGAATCACTTCCCTCCAACCACCCAAATCTAAAAAATTAGCATCACATTCATTCCCAACAAAGGCAATTCCCACATAGATCAATTCAGGAACAAAATCTGTTATACTACCATGAAGAATAAGAAATTCAAAAACATATTTCAAATTTCAGTATAAGCAACAAATGCAATGCAAAGTTCATGCTGCAGAGAAGACCTTACACTGATTTCTGTGGGTGGAGACTCCTAAATCCGAGGGTGACAATATCATCCCCTTCCCAGGGACGAGAAACAATAAAAAAGCGCCCACACCTTGCGCCAGTCTCCACGTCAGCACATCGAAATGACCGAATTACCCTCCCCTCGAACCCTCCTCGGTCCCATCCGGCCGTACGCGGCACATTCGGCGACGAGACGTACGGAATGGACGGTCGAGGTTGGCAAACAGAGGGGAGGGCAATTTCGTCATTTTATCAAAAGGGCCAACGTTAATGTCCACGTCAGCTCTTCGCCCCCCCGAACCCTCGTCTTTCCATTTCTTTCAGACATCTCTCTCAAAAAAAAAAAAAAAACCAACGCGAAATTCGCCATAATATTTGTCTTTATTTACGATCCTGCCATTCCCCCAGTTCCAATGCCACCTTCCAATGCCGGGCCGATCTCCGCCTCCTCTCCGCGGACGTCCTCGTCTCCGGCGGCGTTACGGGCGCGGCCGCCGCCGAAGGCGAGGAGGTACAGGTCGATGGTGGACGTGATGAGGGATGCGCCGGCGGCAACGCCGGTGGTGGCCGGGGAGTACGGGGACCTGAAGTGCGAGGAGTGCCGGAGAGGGGACGGCGACGAGGAGATGCTCATATGCGACACGTGCGATAGGGGGGTCCACGTGTACTGCCTCCGCCCGATCCTCGTCCGCGTCCCCTCCGGTCCCTGGTCCTGCCCTTCCTGCTCCAACCAGCCCAAGCTCACTCGTACCTCTCTCTCTCTCTCTCTATCTATCTCTGTGTGTGTGTATGTGTGTGTGTCATTTGATAGAGTGAGAGTCTCTGTAGCTGTTATTCTGTTTTATTAAATTTTATTATTTTTTTCATTTTATTATTATTATTTGAAAATGGAGTATTTGTTGTTTTTTATTGTTTTTCTCTGTATCTGTTATCGGTTGATGTTGTTCTGTTTCAATTGTTATTATAATTTGTTTATTTGTGTTTTTTTTTTTAAAAAAATAGTTTTTTTATTTAATTTTTTAAATTGTGCTGCGTTTAGGGTTTCCGCTGAAGCAGAAGAAGATAGTGGACTTCTTTAGGATTCAGAGGCGTCCTGCCCTTGAGAGATGTGGAGCTCTGCAAGGTGAGTCAGCATTTCATGGCTTGTTTTGTTTTTTTCATCTTTGGTTGAATATGAGTTGTTTTTAAGTTCTGTTTGATAGTTTTCTTGGGGTTTCATTGTGTTTTGGTGGACTGAATGGTAGGAAGGAGTGATAGATTGTTTGTAATAGTGGTTCATCTGATTGTATTAGGTGATATGATTACTATAAATTTTGTTATGTTTAGGAAATAGCAATGCTGAATAAACAGATAACATATTTCTGTAGAGAGGCACCTGTACAAACATTCAATGGCTGTAGTGGTGTTGTGTAGACTCATTCAACTAAAACTGTCAGCTGGTTCTGAGTTCTGAGGATTTCCCTAGTTTTTAGGGCTTCATGTGCATCCTCATTATTGTCCTCTCTATTTCTTCTCACCCCCAATTCGGACTTGTAACCTCACTTTGGAACATAAGTACTGGAAGCAAGATCTACCTTTTCTCTTAAAAAAAAAAAATTGTGTCACTTCGTTGCCTAGCATTTAGCAATATGTGGAAATATGTTCAAATGATAAATGGTTTAATGGATTGGGATTGTAGGATAATTTTAATGAAATTTCTATATCTAATCTAGAAAAGAGACGCATATCGACATTCTAAAATGATGGTAATAAAGTTTTTTTTTTTTAAGGAAAATGTAGTCAAATTCTATTTCAACAAATCGAAAGAACAAGACTGACTGGTGGTAATAAAGTTGGGAGTTGAGTTTAATTCGTCATGGTGGACAATTCGAGGAAAAGAATAAATTGAGTCTCAGAAGTGGCAAAATTCAAATAAAGAATCAAAATCATAAAAGAAGATGGGATATCTTGACAGGTATTGAACTTAGCTGTCCATTGAAATTTAATAATGAACCCGCCAAACAATTGAATAATTTGGGTTAGTTGATCTGCGCATTTGATGACTTCTTTATTGAATTTGAATTATTTTAAGTTCTATTGATAGTTTTCTTGGGTTTTCTTTGTGTTTTTGGTTGACTAAAGTGATTGAAGGAGAGAGAGATGATTTGTAATAATGAGTCATCTGATACTTGAAATTGGATTGTATAGATGATATGATAATGAAAGAATTTTTTCACCTGTTTGTTGGCGATTGTTTGAAAGAATCTTTCGTGGGATTGGGATAAACAAGCGGATGTAGCCTTCATAGCTTAACCGTAAGGACAGCCAAGGGGTCCATCCGATATAAAAAAATAAAAATAAATAATGAATTTGATTTATTTTAGGATATAGAAATGCTAAACAAATTGGAAAACACATATTTGTAGTGATTACCATTTGGTGAAATTAATTAAAAGGGTCAGGTTGTACTGGTGTCCTCGAAGAACTTGTCTACAAACTGTTTTAGTTAACTGGTTGTTTAGCCCCTCTATGAAATGTTGTTTAGGAAGCAACATTTGGAAATAGTTTCAAATGGTCTAAAAATTGCAAGAAATTTTAATGTTATTTTTGTGTTTCATCAACCAAGAAAAATCCGCGATCGACATTGTAAAATAATATTAATAAAGTTGGGAATCGGGTTTAGTTCAGCATGGTGGAAAATTCAAAATTTGGAAAGTGAGTCTCAGAAGTGATAAAATTCAAATAAAGAATCAAAATCATGAGAGACTGATCAAAGAATCTTAGCAGCTTATGAATTTTGTTGTCCGTGAAATTTTATAATGAACCATCCAAACAATGTAAGAAAAGCATTGTAAACATTGAATGCTTAATGTGGAGATTTGAAAAACTTCAATTTATATGAGAATTTTTGGAAGGGGGAAGCTTGGGGTTGAATATTTTGATTGGCTTGTAGTGGCAATGTGGCACTAAATTTTTGTCTTAATTTGTTGGGTTTAATTTATAGAAGTCACTAAGGTGAGAATCTGATTCACTGGAGGAAATTTTAGAAAAAATCATAAAATTTTATTTCTATAATTAGTCAATATGGACGCCATGAATTTAAAATGCCGCAGTGGTCCCCATAATAATAATTGATGATATCATGCCAGTTTCTATAATGGAATATGAGGTGTGAGATAGAGGATCATGTTATCATTGTGGCAATGAAAACAAGTTACGCCAGTAAAACTTCTAAAAAATAGTGTTTTTGTTGCAGAGATGCAACTGAATGTTTTTTTGTAAATTATGCATAAAATTATGTTGTAGTAGTTTCTTCTTTGTTGCCCCTCATATCATGCAATCAAACTCACATCCACTGTCATAAAAGGAGATATTCATAGAGGCGTTTCTTCATCATCGACTAAATCGAATTAGAATATTAGGCTATTTTAGTAATATGATTTCCTTTTTATCGTCATTAAACTCACCGTTCTGAGAAAGGCTATAAAGGGATCCCCTGAATCATTTCTATATCTTCATCTGCAGCCCACTAGTTTACCAAATGAGCATTCGTTTTTTTTTTTTATCAATCTTGTTTGAGAAACTTGTGCTGGACTGTCCCATTTGGTATTGACCTTGCCTCTATGGAACATGAACATGGATACAGGTCATGAACATTGGCATGATATGGACTTGGTGACATGGAAAATTTTGAAAAACTAGGACATGAACACGGTAGAGACATGATAAAAATAAATAAATGTTATATTATGAATATTTGAAAAATCAAGCTCACATCCATAAACTATAAAAAATTGACAAGTGTGACTCATGGATATCATTACTTCATTGAAGTATCCGTGCTTCAGGCCTTGCATCTCTTCCTGTATGACCTTCTAGTATTCAAGGATTGGCCATGTGACATGCCAACATATGCTTTTCTGGAGGAAGACCATTCCATCACCTCAAAGAGATCTTCTCTGCAATTGTTCCCCTTGACATGGCTCAATCCTCAAATATTCACATTGTACACTCTTTATAGTACCTAGAACATTTGCACAATGCATAGTATCATGTGTATTATTCCTCATTTCTTAAATGTCCCTGATCCACAAGGCTCTTGCAAGTTATATATTTTTTATCTGATTTGGACTGTCATTTTATGTTTCCTCACTTTTTATCTTGCTTTATTTTTTCTCTCTTTTTAGATACCAAGAGGAGGAGGAGGCGTTCTATGCCTCTAGTTGTATATAAGAAGAGGAGGAGACTATTGCCATTTAGTCCAACTGAAGATCCTGCTAGAAGGCTAGAACAAATGAGTTCCCTTGCTACTGCATTGACTGCATTACAGATGAAGTTTAGCAATGAACTCACCTACATGTCTGGAATGGCTCCCAGGTCTGCCAATCAGGCAAGTCTAGAAAAGGGTGGCATGCAGGTATGAAAATAGTTTTTGATAATATAACATTCTAATTTTGTTGTTTCTCCTAGTGATGAAGTTGTCATTTTGCTTCTTAGCCAATTTGGTATCTCCTCATTCTCTGCAGATCCTATCTAAGAAAGATATAGATACCTTAGAATATTGTAGGACTATGTGCACAAGAGGAGAATGCCCTCCTCTTCTAGTGATTTTTGATTCCTGTGAAGGGTATGTTAATCTTCAAATCCTACCACCGGGCTAATTTGCAGCACTTTTATGGCAAGAAAATAATGCATAAAAGTATGGTGCAGTTTCACTGTGGAAGCTGATGGACCTATAAAGGACATGACGCTTATTGCGGAATACACCGGTGATGTGGATTACATTAAGAACCGTGAGCATGATGATTGTGATAGTATGATGACTCTCCTTCTAGCAACAAACACCTCTCATAGTCTTGTTATTTGTCCTGATAAACGTGGAAACATTGCTCGCTTCATTAATGGCATCAACAATCATACCCCGTAAGTCAATAATCAACTTCCATCCTCTTCGTCATATCATTCATAGTATTATCCTTTAGTTTTGCATTTAATTTTCATGCTTCTCTCCATAAAACCACCTCCTCTGATTACTTTTCTGTTTAACTTCCAAACCAGAACACTTCTTCCTTGAATGTAAATGTTGAAATAATACTCTCTTAAAGAAAATTTCTGCCATATGGAGAATTCAAAAACCTTTGTTGCTGAAAATTATTGCCTATTTTATGCAGGGAGGGTAGGAAGAAGCAAAACTTAAAATGTGTTAGGTATGATGTAAATGGTGAATGCCGCGCCTTACTGATTGCTTGTCGTGATATATGCAAGGGAGAACGGTTATATTATGATTACAATGGATATGAGCAGGAATACCCAACTCACCATTTTGTGTGAGTTTTTTACAAGCTAACAATCTACAATAAATATGATTTTGATCAAGATTTCTTGTGCATAGCAAGGGAAGGATTATCCATCAGCATAATTCCTTCATAAATTTTGTCATTTATAGATTTTCCTCATGTAATGTAAAATTGGCTTGTTTCATTGCCAAAAAGAATAGACGTAATCCGGCAGATATACAACATATATAGAGAACGTCTTAAATTACTCTGGTATATTTCAAAGGCACTATTTTTTTATTAAACTGATTTCTGTATTTATGTGAGAGTTGGATTTGTTATTGAGTTTTTCAACAGTTATTGATTGTTTGGCTTGATGGTTTAGTTGTGCTTTCTCAATTCTGTAAATTTTTATCAGTTATTTATATAAGATTGAATAAGATAACTGTTGTACTGCTTGATTAATGGTTTAGTTGCTTAATGGATTTGTTATTGAGTTTGTTGTTGCATAAAATCTAACACTGGAACAGTATACCATTCTCTAGTTTTAGAAACAAAAAACACTCTGCTTCCTTATGGGCTAAATCTGAAAAAGGAAGAGAAGAAATCAAGTATGGTTTTCTTTGATTTATTTTAAATAGTATGATTAAGTTACAATCAATATATAGTTCAGATGCCTTGATTAGTTCACTATGCCATGCCTTTTCCTTTCCTTTTATATTTTTTCTTACGTGTTTCAGCATTCTATTCAATGCAGTTTAACCTGTACTTAGGATGTGGCATGCCAGTTGTCCAGACTGGAATTTGTAAGATTAGAGTCTGCTCTTGATTTTGTTACTTTGTTATATCCTGATCTTTAAAGGCTCTACGATTGGTCTCCATTAAAAATTAATTCGATTTCAATGTAGAATCAGGAATACCCATGATTATTTTAAATTATGTGTTCTCTACCAACTATTAATTACTTCGTAGAGATTATTCATTTCTTATGTTATTTCTTTGTGATACGATGTTATTAATTGAATGTGGTCCTGTGCCAATGAGAATCAGATTGAGGGCATTTGGAATTATATAGTGAGTGATCATCTCGCTAGTATATGCAGGTGCATAGCCTAATTATGTGATTAACAACGCATGCACACTTGAGCAGAAATCTCTTTTAATCTGGTTGTTGATCAATCTCAACCAGCCTGCAGAAATCTAATTTCTAAGAGAAGTCCCTAGAGTTCCATTGCCAATAGATCTATGAGATGAATCTTCTATATTAAGCCATCTTTATCTGTATGATTTAGAGTTGTATACGATCTTATGGAATTCAATTATAGCAAAGAAGCTCCAGATTAACAACAGGTGCAGCTTGCCGAGGAGCATAGGTTAGTATACAATTCGTCTATTATTTCTCTTATCACTGCATGATAATAATAGGAAAATTTACTTGCATCTGTCAATAACAGGGAGGCTTCTGAAGATTTGGATAAAGTTCAATAGCTTTGTTCAGGAAAATTTTGGGTTTGTTGTGAAGTATCTGGAGGATATATGAAGCTAGAAAGAGATTTTTTTTCTAGGTTACAAATATGTGTATTCTATTATGATATATGAGGAATTTTGTGAAAATTGTCCATCCAGAGATTTATGTAACTCAGGGAAGCTACTTGAACATCTATTACTGCATAGTTATTGAGAACAAAGACAGAAATGCATTTATTGAATACTGGACTTTTCTACTCAGAATCCCTATGATAAACTGTCAGGTTTCCAGAATGAAGAGCACAATTAGAATAATGAAAATACGTTGCAATTCCAAAATATTTGTCTGGGAACTGATTGTTTG
This sequence comes from Acorus calamus, assembly GCA_030737845.1. Classification (NCBI taxonomy): domain Eukaryota; kingdom Viridiplantae; phylum Streptophyta; class Magnoliopsida; order Acorales; family Acoraceae; genus Acorus; species Acorus calamus. The sequence goes on along the minus strand of CM060859.1, from coordinate 4,843,112 downwards.
AGGGACACCAACAATGATGAATTAGGAGATTTTGATGGGAAATTAAGTGTGCATGTTTTTGGATCGTTTTTACACTTAATTAAGAATCATCATTGATATACAGTTAGAAACAGCAGTTCTGATGAATTTGCCTTTGTTGTCCATGGAAATTTTGGAAAAGAAAAAAGAAATTTGTAATGTTTATGAAGGTGTGTGTAGGTTTGTTATTTCAGTTATTACATTCAATTAGATTGAGGACTAATTCTTGTACTATGGTGTTTTGGTTCAAAGTACAATTCATAAATAAAAACTAAAATATGTGAAATTTTGAGAATTAATGGAGAACAATTTCTATCTACAAGCTATTAACATTGTGGAGGAAAGAAGTGATCAACTCAAACGTAAGATCGATTATCCTTGGAGTCGACCGTTTATTTTACAAATGAATCCGACAATTTGCTCGTCTAATATCCATGTAGTCAATAGATATGGATGAAATTTGCTCCATATTGGAATAAGTGATGGCCTTCCTGAGTCTGTTAGGAGCGGCGTATGGGCTGAACGTGAGCTTCACTAATACCAAAGGCATGTGGGAAGCGAAGAAAAAGCTTCGGAGGACAGGGGATCGAATCGTGAATGTGAAAATCAGTCAAAGCTATGTTCTGGCTATGGTTTGGGTGATTTGGCTAGAACAGAACCATGTACTCTTCAGAGGAAGATCGCCTATGTGGAGAATATTTAGGATTAGGTCACGCTTTTTATCAAAGCTTGGGGTCTTGTCTGTGCGGGGGCTAAGAGTGTCTCATTGCTAGGGTGTGTTTTTGTAATTGAATCGTAAGCATGGTCAGGAGGTTCTAAGTAGGACCCTCTCCTGCTTTGAACCGGTTTAGCTCGTATATGTCTTTCCTTGTTTTGGCACCTATATTTAATAGAATGCCTACCATCTTTTTCAAAAAAAAAAAAAAACAAAGAAAGAAAAGAAAAAGTGATGGCGTTCCAATCAATCTGAATTCTGAAACATGTGGATATGTTTTCGTTGTTTGATAAAAAAGCGCAATAAGTCAGAACAAGAGAAGTTTAGAACCTCATCCCCCATGCTATTTGTTGAAACATGTGGCTGGCCACATTTCCACCTTTTCTGTTTAGGTTTATACTAGAGATTATTGTCCCTCTGACACCATGGGGGCTAAGTTGATAGAGAAGGCATATACAAAGATATTTTTGGGATGCAATAAATTAACTTATGCAATGGTTTGAGGGTGCATGTAGGATGGTTATGAAGATGAGTTTGAGGAAGAAAAATACATACGGAAGCAGTCCAGTAGTAAGTGAATCTTTGAAAGGCTTGAGTGCACATCAAAATGAGATATGAACATTGGATACTTCAATGGAAGAAGCATAAGATTATTTCATCATTCACATGATTGTGTGGGAAATTTTAAGAGGATTATACAATTGTCCTAGGGGAGTGTTTAATAACTCAGCATTGGCTTATCATTCAGCTAGTGTTTGTTGAGTAGAAGTGAGAACAGATGTTTAAGAACTGCAATCCAGAAGAATGACTGCATCTAGGAACAATTTATCAAAGAAGCAAGTTACAATTCTTGGAATCGATGCAGTTATATGTGGACACAGAAGGCAAAATGTATACAGAATTACTAGAATTTTGGGAATCTTCTCCTGGTCATTGATTTAAATTTTAAAGTTGTTTTAGAATTTTATTTAGGTCGTTGATCTTTATAAAATCTTAATCTTAGTCAAAGCCTTATTTGATTAGGATTCTGCTATGTGTCCATGAAATAAACTAAAAGCATGCAGGTTTGGCAGTGTGGAAAGATAGGAATTCAACAACTCAAGTCCCTTGTCTCAAATTGAGCCCACCTATGTCCCATACCGTAGGGATTTAATTAGCACATAAAATACAACCAGACATCTGTAGCCGTCATCATCCATGGCCCACACTAGTGGCTCTCAGTCCGATGCAGTTACTCCGGCCAAGTAGCTTTTTTCCACCTAGCCTGTTTCACTAAAAACACCTAGGTGTTAGTGGTGTTGAGAATTAGGTATTTACCACTTTGGTCCCCATATTCCAAGATGTGCCCATTCAGTCTCATATCCTAACCTAGCTCAATTGTCTTATAACATACTATCATAGTTCTGTAGCTCTTTTACTCAGAAGCCACTATAAATGGTTTTCATTTTGGGCAAGCAACCTTTAAGATTCTCTTTCTAGGTGGTTTTCACTCCATTTTTTTTTTTTTACCTGGCAACCTTTTCTTAGGTTGCTTCTCCGGTATTCAAACAATCTGATTATCTGATATCAATTGTTATGCACCTAGCCAATGCACAATGTACACCCAAGTGTTAATGATATGGAACGTTAGACATTTAACCACTTGGGTCTCATACCCCAAGCTAGGCCAACCTAGTTCACATTTATTAGGAGAACCCAATTGGCACATCACGTATTCTATGGGTAGAAGATTTGATATATTTGGTTAAAAAATTTAGTTTGATGGATGGATTAAATTCATATTTGTTTGTGATTTATCTCCCCCGCCTCCACTTGGCTCTCTGGTTTTTCATCTCTCTTTAAGACATAGTTCTCTAGAGTTCATCATTGTAAATCCTTTTTAACACCCCACTGCTTCAGATGCTCACATAAAGGTGCCACAGACTTGATGGAGCTCGAGTACTTCGAGAAAGTCAAAATTCACAAGAAAGCAGCAAATAATTTTGTTGGAAACAAGGATGCTTGTAAAAGGGAGCTACGAGAGATTGCATATTTGGGGAGTTTGGATGCAGTCATGGCCTTTGAATTTGATTTAGTATCAGGTTTCAAGGATCTATGCCACTTATTATTCTTTTTGTGAAAGCTGGGAGCACACCACCTTAGATTCTATTAAAATACCAGATAATACACCCTAGGGTGGGGAATTGCTTTACCTCACAAAGAGCAGGAGACAAAGTGTCAAACATAAAAGAAAGATTACAATACAATATGGATCAAGAAAATCATGTAGGCATGCAATAGAAATAGACCCATCAAGAAACTCCGGTGGTCAAAGATCCCCAAGGTTTACCCTCCCAAGCATTTTCTACATATGCTTTCCTTTGAAATATATTTCAATTTCTGGCTTGCCATCATATTTCTAAACTTCACTTGCTCCGACTTATAATACTTTTTGTCTAAACGATGAAAATATCTTATGTTTGGGATTTGATCGGGTGACCATCTTTCTTACCCATCCTCAGTTCCACATGTAGAACACTTCTTGTGTTTTCTTAGTGCCCCCATTGGAGATGCTCTAACATACCTTTTTTTTAACTAAAGGTTGGAGTCGTCGCAAATTTTAGAAAAATTGATCACTCTATAAGGGTAGCCCAGAAACTCACCCCTTTCACAGCAAGTCAAAGAAATCAATATTACAAAGAAAAGGAAGGCATAATGAAGGAATAAGTGGTCATGGATAAATCCAAACACCTACACATTATTAGAGAACCATTATAAGGTCATTCTCCTCCACCCTAATCGCGTTCTCCACATAGAACTCTCCCCTGGGCTAGAGAGACTTTTGCCTTGGTGCTTCTATCTCCTTTTTATGAGATTCTTGCAATTATCTCACGTGGTTAAGATCTTATAATTCACCTCTAAATTCCTAAGCTCTTCAAAGTAATAATCAAATCTCTTTAGCAAATGGGCAATTTATGAATAAATTCCCTATTATATCCTCACCCCCATTAAATAGAGCACAAGATATGTCTACTAAAGGACTCCACTTGTCTAAACACATGCGTAAGCAATATGTCTTGGTAAAGTAGTGACATTTAAGCTTGAACTTTAAAATATGTCATACTTTCAAATCTCCTTAATTTTTGAAATAGCTGGTTTAACCTTAGAGTAACCCTTCATGAGCATTGTATAACAAAATTTCACTGAGAAACCCTTTTCCTTGTTGAATACCCAAACGATTTCATTTCTTTATCCAAGTTCACATGTACCTTTTGGAGCATAGTCATGAAACACATGAGTTCATTATAGCTACTTTCAATTGGGAGCTTTATTTGTGGGAGTCCAGGTTAAAGACTCATTAGCACAGTGAACGAAATTGTTTACCATGCCATTGTGGTTACTAGAATTACAGAAAAGGTGAGGGAAAATGCTCTAAAGGGACTTATCATGCCAAAAACAAGTATCCAATCCATAGCCAATTTAACAATGTGTCACGTTGGAGAAGACTGCCACCATAGACATCACTCCTTTTCCAAATTTCCGTCATATAGTGTGTGTTCTTTGCATGAAGCAAATATTTTAATCTGAGCTATCTTTGCTTGACCACAGGACACGACAATAAGTTACCGTCCACTTGAAGTCTCCCTAGTCATTTGCATAAGGGGACCATATCCATGTATGAGAGTTAGGATCCCCCATCCTCTATCTTGTTTACTTTGACAAACGTGATCCCACTTTGCTAAGTACAACACACTTCTTTCACAATGCTTGACCTTGGAGATCTCGAAGATTGAATAGAAGAAGATAGGGAGGCTAGAGAGAATGGCCTTGTAATGAATGAATTTCCCATCTAAGCTCAACCATCTCCTTTTCCAATCTGAAAGCCTTGTTCCAACAAGGGGGCCCAACCTTAGGCTATAGAAAGCTGAAGAGGCAAACTAAGATGGGTAGAAGGGAAGTGATCGATCAAGCAAATAAAAAAAAAATTGTTCTATTCAAAATCATTCATCATTCACCTAAAAATGTTGGCAACAAGGTGGATGAGGAGGGGTGAGACTGTGAGAGCGGGTCTCTCCTTATTGTAATCACCTTTTGTCTTTGGAAGAAACTCATCTTGTCATTCAGAGTATCGTCGTTGCAATACCATCTTTGATCCACCTAGTCCATGGTCCAAATAAACCCTCCCAATCTAGGATATGCTGACTTATGGTCAAAAGGTTAGGAGAGTGGCAAAATGATTTGGATTGAAGTGGTATGAGAAGATTTGAAATAGCCATCTCTAGTATAAGAGCAGATAGGATCCATGTCAAAGTTTTATACATCTGATCCGTAACTTATTGAGCAGGTGATCATATATCTAGAGCTAGTTGATTTAAAGAATAGCTAAGAAGAATTATTTCAATTGATTGTTGTAGTAGCTTGATGTTGCTTATTCTTGAATAACGTTTCCACTGATAGAAAACTTTGAATGGCTCTGGTCCTTCCTAAATGTTCAGATTGTAGTACACCTTCCACTTTTTTTTTCCTTTTTGTCTTCTCTGGTTCAGAAAGTTTCCTTCAATTAGTTGCATCTGTTTTGATAATTATAGTACATGGAGCTCCCATTTGCCTAATGCAGAGGGAAGTTACCTGTCTCAAAAACCAATCTCCTTCAACTATCACACATTCATTAAAGTCTGGCCAATATCACTAACAATCTGATAAAGACATCTCTGCATCATAGCTTCCCAGCAACTGAAATTTCTGCAACTTTTGAAAGTCCTTCGATACAAGTAGTTCACAACTTGAATTGTACTTATATATAATGGCAATGGATATGACTGATGCCCGCCACACCGATGACCAGAAAGTCATAATCTTGTACTTTGAGAGCCTGAGGCATCGAAGTTTATCAGAAAACATTGATCTTTGCTGAGTAATTATTCCTCATTCACAGCTCTTTTGATCACTCTTGATACCCATATCTATATAGGTATCCAATGAAATCAGGGGAAGGCATGCCAATAATTGAGATTTCTTATGCCTTGGTGGAAGCATAATGAAAGTATGGGTCCAGAATTTTCATTGAAAACCACCTCTCCAAGTAGTAGTTTTGAGTGAAATATTATTTGAATTAATAGGCTTCAGTTGATCTTCCTAAACAAGCAGTACAAAAGAAAAGTATCTTCTGTCCCCACGTTGACACCAATGTATCATCCCCTCTGATCTTTTCCCCCCGTTTGGATAGCGGAATTGAGTTATTCTGGATAGATAACTATGCCAGCATAGATAACAAATCTACAAGAATAAAAGATTTTCTGTTTGGTTGTATTTTTTTTATTCTCATTGGAAAACGTAAGAATAAATGTTGAGTTGTTTGTTTGATAAAGAATAAAATATAAATAAAGTGTAAAAAAGTTGATTTGACATGTGGGCCCATTGATGTATAAGAGGTGTTGATAGGTGATTTGATGTGATGATGTGTAAAAAGTTGATTTGACATGTGTGCCCATGGGAATAGATAAGATGAGTATAGCTTATTCTAGGGGTTGCTTAGAATTGTTATACTCTCTTATACTCGTTTAAACTGGCTTAGTAATACCAAGTTATACCCTTCAAACAAACAACTATTTTTCTTATCCATTCTTATACCACCCTTATACCACCCTTATACTCCCTTATTCCGTTACACAAACGGGGGTAGTGATTGAATCCAGTAAGTATTGAATCCCATTAGTGTTTGTCAGTCTTCAATGAGAGGCTAGTTAATAGATGTCCATCGTTGGTGAATGGGTAAATTCCCCCTCCAACCAATATAAGCGGGCGGAGTCTTCTTATCGGGTGTCTACCTGACTGAATGCGGAACCAGCACTCACAAAAATGGGGTAGACACTGGTGTGGTGTCGAACAAGGGGACTTTGATGCTTAAGTTAGTAATGGAATTCTCAAAGTGTGTAAATTCATAATTAATCAACTTATTCTCTCATACTTTTGTTTGATATCTTTTACCCCTTTTATGGAGGTCTGCTCGCCCTTGGGCTTTTGTAACAGTTGTTCCCTTTATTGTTCATGATGGGCGAGTTTGAAGAAAAACGCACAGTTTAAATGTCATTGATCGTGCATGTTAAACAAATAATTGGCTTTAATAACAGCTTGATCGTTAAAGACTGTGCGGGCATTTGTTGTTACTAAGGTTGTGCTTGTGATTTGGTCGGGTTTTGGGGTTCTGATCAAGACACGATGTGGCATTCACAACCCTTGAGGTGTAAAGTCTTACTGATCAGATTTGAGTCACCTCGCAGAGAGACTGATTTGATGGGGCCTCACCTGTTTGAGAGTGTCTAATTGCTACTCGTCTACCCTGTTCTTATCAGGTAATCGGTCATCGGGCTTGGCGATTCACATCCGTTTACCTCTAACATGTGTCATCTTTTAAGTGGACGCAAATATTTTTCCTATATAGCTAGCATTGATAAGATTGATCTTTTACTGTCAATCATCTAGCCCTCATGCGCAATCCCTGTTCACGCATTTTGGATGTTATGTATCAATTTAAATTATATAAAAAAAACTTTAGACAACATCAGGTATCCATATCAAGTTAGAGAAGAGTCATGAGTAGGAGAGTGGGTTATGATCGTGAACCCCATTGAAAATGACTTGAAACCTTTCATGACAATGGCATGTCAGTATGACATTGGTTCATACAGCTTTTGTGTGTTCATACCCCCTCTCCTTTTTGTTTGCATTGTGATAGAGAGGATTTTTGGAAGTGTTTGGTTTCACAAGCAATTTAAAAATGTGGACTCTTGCATCCCTTCACCCTGGATCTTGAAGCAATATTTTAAGCATAAATGAAGCTAGAATAGTATAGGAAAAAGTTGTTCGTTTTTGTTGGTATAAACACTGATAGCTTTACTCTGATTGAATTAGAATTAGCTTTGATGATGATTCTAGAAAGGTTGAAATTGTTTATCCATCTCTTTAATTATAATAATAGATTAAGATACATTTTTCTTTTATATCATTAAAAAAAAAACAATTCACTTGATACATATAAATATCATAACATATTAACATATCATATCTTTTTTGTACTCACTTGTCAATGATATACATATTATTCATCTTTTATTTAATTATTATGTTCAATTTATTCAAGGTGAATAAAAAATGACAATCGAGCAATTGATAAATAAAAAATTACAGTGAAAAGTTGTAATTAAACCTCTGTATAAATCGAGTTTATGAAAAATAATAAATTATACATTAAATTGAACTTTTTTTCCAATTGACCTCATAGAACACGTGCATAATTAGATTCCCGCATATATTGTGAGAATAGGGGCCAATAGACTACTAGAAATCATTCAATTTTAGGTCATATTTATGATCAGTATTTATAATTTTTTAAAATAGTTACTATGGTGGAACCCTATCATGACAACTAGAATAAAGTCGATGAAACTCTTTTTTTTAATTAGAATATATTAATTTCATTACTGGATTATCACCGACTCTGTATTAGTGCTGCCACGTATTCCCCTCTGAATATTTTATCCTGATTTCGAAGCTGTATAAAAATCGAATACGAACCAAGGAACACGTGCGATGTTGACGTGGCTCTAAACCCACCCTAAACCAAGAATGCCATCTCAACCGTTCGTTTTCCTCATCTTCCATCAGCCGTCCAATCACCCGTCACGTGCAACGTAACGTCACCCCCATGTGCTTCCAATTCCCAACCAATGCCACACACACTCCACAGTTAATTTACCAACATACCCCTATGAACCAGATATATCATGTCTTATTAAACATTTGAAACAATTTTCAGATTAATTATTAGATAATTTTGGTAATTAATCATATTAGATAATAATTAAGGACGATACATCATATAAATACATATAACTAATAGATATCTTTATTCACACTTCATGATTTTTAAATTTTAAAATATGAATTATGAACATTTTTTAATTGTAGTTTACATATTCCCCGCCACCTCAACAAGGGGCAGTTAAGTCAATCCAACCTCAAACGTTTAAAGCAATCCTCGTGAACCCTCTCCGATGCCCTTCCCGCCATCTCCAACCCCTCCACGTACACATCCTTAACGGTCCCGTAACCGTCACCCCATCTCTCTCTCTCTCTCTCTCTCTCTCTCAAAAGAAGCACCATATAAACAAACAGTACCCTACAAATACCAGCAAAACCCAACCATTGCAAACTTTCAATGATGTATTCATCCTCTAAGGATAACATGATCTTCTACCCATCTCGGCCGGCCATCATCGGCGGTGATGGGCGGTGGATGATGGGACGGCCGACGGCCCCAAGCTGTCCCCGGTCCGATATCGATTTGGGGGTGTTGTACGCGAAATTCTTGGACCAGCCGCTCGTGGAACCCGAAATGGTGGGCGACAATCACGGCCGGGTGTTCAGTTCCCTGGCCCGATTGGGCTGGAGGATGTGTTTATGGATGATTTTATGGTTTCCGATCAGTTGCAAATTGTTGCGACTGCGGTGGGCGACGCGAATGGAGAGGCCTTTTGGGCGGCTCCGCCGGGTTGCTCCTCGGCGGTGCCGGATTCTAATGAGTGGCAATCGACGGTTGAGATCGACGGCGTCAATTTTCAACCGGAGGTGGAGATGTGTATTGTTGGAAAAACCTTGGGTTTTGACCATGTTTGGTTAAAATGAGTTTGGGTTCTACTAATTATGTTTAGTGGAAACTCATTGGATTACGTTCCTCTCGTTGAGTAGATGAACGTAGTATATTTATATTCTCAAAACCCATCTTGGGTGAATGAGAAAATTGAATCCAAAGTTCTCCTTAAAACATGATGAAAGTGGTTGGTGATTGGGGATGAAAAAGAAAAAAGCTATAGTCCCATATCGGTTAAAAAGAAAAAGTATTGAGGATTTATAAGGTGGGCTCATTGTACTCTAGTGTATTGCTTTTGGTGGACACCCTATGGTGGACCTTTCCAAGCGGGGTGGTGCGTAGCACCACCACGCGCGGCGCGCGTCGCGCGCGCGCGCGCGAGGGCGTATTGGGCGTTTTAGGGCGCACTTGGCACTTTGCGTGCGATGTGGGCCGTCGGATCGACGGTTACGATCGTACCGTTGATTATTTGAATTATAGGTGCTTGAGACTCTGTTTCAGAAAAAAACTGAACAGAGGAAGAGATTCATCCAAGAGTCTCTTCAACCAAATTCTTTCCTATTCAAATACCACCCTATCTCTGCATTTTTTAGGTATCCAATTCACTCACTGCATTCGAGTCCAGATCATTCTGAGTGCATACATATATACAGTCAGTAAAAAGAGAGAGTGAGAAAACAAGAGTTGGTTCGCTGTCCATACGGTATGAAGTGCTGCTACCGTACGGAGGTCGCCGTTGTATCCTGGGAGACAATCGCCGGTACCGTAAGCACCAGTGCGGGGCGATAATTGTCTTAAGGACATAGAGTCCAACTCTAGCCTCGGCCTTCATCGAAAAAGAACAGAATCGTCAATCCAGTAAAGTTGTTCTTCTGCTTTGTGTTCCTATATTATTTTGTAAACATACTTGTATTGAATTTTTCTAACAATCTTAAGACAATTATCGTGTTTTACAAAATAGTATTTCTATTCATAGAAGTCTCTACCGATTCTGTTGAAAATCCTGATATTAATTTCTGTGTTATAACTTTGGTTGTAACAGATGTCTACCAACCCAACAACCCCTGTGACCAACCCATCCCCTGTGACTGTGCCTGTACCTGTCACAGTTCCAACCCATGTCTCTCATGGAGAGAAACCGGAGAAGTTCAATGGGACAGACTTCAAGAGATGGCAACAGAAGATGTTGTTCTATCTCACCACCTTGAACTTGGCCAGGTTTCTGACGGAGGAGGCTCCGAAACTGCAGGACAAAGACAACGACAAGGAGTTGATCTGTGCTGCAGATGCATGGAAACATGCAGATTTCCTGTGCAGGAATTATATCCTCAATGGATTGGACAACGCGTTGTACAACGTGTATAGCCCGATCAAAACTGCTAAAGAACTCTGGGAGTCTTTGGAAAAGAAGTACAAGACAGAAGATGCCGGAACGAAGAAATTCGTTGTCGGCCGGTTTCTTGACTTCAAAATGGTTGATTCAAAGACTGTCATAAGTCAAGTCCAAGAGCTTCAACTCATTCTGCATGAAATAAGTGCAGAAAGTATGGTGCTTAGTGAATCTTTCCAAGTGGCTGCTCTGATTGAAAAATTACCACCAACTTGGAAAGACTTCAAGAATTATTTGAAGCACAAGCGCAAAGAGATGGGGCTTGAGGACTTGATAGTTCGATTGAGGATCGAGGAGGACAACCGGACTTCTGAAAAGAGGACGGTAAATCACTCCATGGAGTCCAAAGCCAACATTGTGGAGGATGGTGGACAGAAAACCAACAAAAAGAGGAAGCACCCCGGAAAAGGTCCAAATCAGAATGGAGGGCCTAACAAAAAGTTCAAGGGGAAGTGCTACACGTGCAACAAAATCGGTCACCGTTCTAAGGATTGCAGAATCCGCAAGGCACAAGAGAACGAGAAGAAGAAGGCCGGACAAGTGCACGTGACCGAGGAGGAGAAACTTGCAACCGAAGTTTCTGATATCAAACTTTCAGCCGTGGTCTCCGAAGTGAACTTGGTGGTCAATACCAAGGAATGGTGGGTCGACACTGGTGCTACTCGCCATATTTGTTCGGATAGAAGGATGTTCTCTTCTTATGCAGAAGTGAAGAATGGTGAACAACTATTCATGGGGAACTCATCTTCGTCGAAGGTTGAAGGCATGGGAAAGGTTATTCTCAAGATGACCTCGGGAAAGGAACTCACACTCAACAATGTACTACATGTGCCAGACATCCGAAAGAACTTAGTTTCAGGATCATTGTTGAGCAAGAATGGGTTCAAATTGGTTTTCGAATCCGACAAGTTTGTAATAACTAAAAGTGGGGTGTATGTGGGAAAAGGGTACCTTAGTGATGGACTATTCAAGATGGATGTAATAACTGTTATTCCTACTATTAATAAAGTGAATGCTTCCGCTTATATGCTTGAGTCAGTGATATGTGGCATGATAGGCTAGGACATGTTAATTTTAATACTTTGCGTAGATTAATTAACATGGAATTATTGCCTAAGTTTACTATTGATTCAAATCATAAGTGTGAAATCTGTGTGGAATCAAAATTAACAAAAACCCCTTTCAAATCTGTAGAAAGAAGTACTCAACCTCTCGAATTAATTCATAGTGATGTTTGTGATCTGAAATTTGTGCAAACTAGAGGTGGTAAAAAGTATTTCATTACTTTCATTGATGATTGCACTAAATACTGTTATGTTTACTTAATGAGAAGTAAAGATGAAGCCATATTAATGTTCAAACATTATAAAAATGAGGTAGAGAATCAACTTGGCAAGAAAATAAAGGTACTAAGGAGTGATAGGGGTGGTGAATATGAAACCCCTTTTGGGGAATTTTGTGCAGAACATGGAATTATTCACCAAACAACAGCCCCCTATTCACCCCAATCAAATGGCGTTGCTGAACGCAAGAACCGTACCTTAAAAGAAATGATGAATGCCATGTTGATAAGTTCGGGTTTACCCCAGAACTTGTGGGGGGAGGCTTTGCTGTCCGCAAATCACATCCTCAACAAAATACCTCATAAGAAAATGGACAAGACACCACATGAGTTATGGAAAGGCAGAAAACCTTCCTACAAATACTTAAAAGTGTGGGGGTGTCTTGCAAAAGTGGCAGTCCCTAACCCCAAAAGAGTTAGGATTGGACCAAAGACCGTTGATTCCATTTTCATTGGCTATGCATATAACAGTAGTGCATATCGTTTTCTTGTGCATAAATCTGACATTCCTGATATTAATGTTAATACAATTATTGAGTCTAGGAATGCTTCATTTTTTGAGAACATATTTCCATGTAAAAATGCACAAGAAGGAAGTTCTCACAAGAGAACTTATGACACTGCATCAAGTAGCCATCAAGGGACCATAGACCAAGAGTCTAATGAGTCTATGGATGACACTAGACGCAGTAAGAGGACAAAGACTGTAAAGTCATTTGGTCCTGATTTTCTAACATACTTGTTAGAAAATGAGCCTCAAAGCTTTAAGGAAGCGATGTCCACTCCTGAGGCACCATTTTGGAAAGAGGCTATAAACAGTGAGATTGAATCCATCATGCAGAACCACACATGGGAACTAGTGGATCTTCCACCAGGAAATAAGCCTTTAGGGTGCAAGTGGATCTTCAAAAGAAGATGAAGGCAGATGGATCAATCGACAAGTACAAAGCCAGACTTGTTGCCAAGGGGTACAAGCAAAAGGAAGGCTTGGACTATTTTGATACATATTCACCAGTGACCAGAATAACATCCATTAGAATGTTGATTGCTATTGCAGCACTACATAATTTGGAAATACATCAAATGGATGTTAAGACTGCATTTTTGAATGGTGAATTGGATGAGGAGATATACATGGAACAACCTGAAGGGTTCATTGCTCCTGGACATGAAAGGAAGGTGTGCAGACTTGTTAAATCACTTTATGGATTAAAACAAGCACCGAAACAATGGCATGAAAAATTCGATAATGTAATGTTATCGAATGATTTCAAGATTAATGAGTGTGACAAATGTGTCTATGCGAAGAACACTAAAAAGGATATGTCATTGTATGCCTTTATGTAGATGATATGCTAATAATTGGTAGTAATAATGATATCATTAAAACTACCAAGAGAATGTTGACTGACAAGTTCGATATGAAGGACTTGGGCTTGGCCGATGTGATTCTAGGAATAAAAATTTCTAGAACATCTGATGGACTGGTATTGTCTCAATCACATTATGTTGAGAAAATACTGGAACAATTCAATAAGAATGATGATGGTCAAGCAAAGACACCTGTAGATGTAAATCTACACTTGTCTAAAAATAATGGTCAAAGCGTATCACAACTAGAGTATTCTAGAATTATTGGCAGTCTAATGTATTTGACAAACTGCACACGTCCAGACTTAGCCTACTCAGTGAATAAACTAAGTAGGTTTACCAGTAATCCAGGACATGATCACTGGAAGGCGATAGTGAGGGTTCTTAGATATCTAAGATTCACCCAGACTTATGGATTGCACTTCACGAGATATCCAGCCGTTCTCGAGGGCTATAGCGATGCAAACTGGATATCTGATACAAAAGACTCAAAGTCCACTAGTGGATATGTTTTTACACTTGGAGGTGCATCCGTGTCATGGAAGTCCTCAAAGCAGACATGCATTGCCAGATCCACCATGGAATCTGAATTCATTGCTTTGGACAAAGCAGGAGAAGAGGCTGAATGGCTTCGGAATTTCTTAGAGGACATTCCAGTTTGGCCAAAACCTGTGCCCGCAATATGTATACACTGTGATAGCCAATCGGCAATTGGAAGGGCACAGAGTAACATCTATAACGGTAAGTCTCGACACATACGTCGAAGACACAATACCGTGAAACAGTTGCTCTCGAATGGTATAATATCGATCGATTATATAAAGTCAAAAGATAACCTTGCGGATCCGTTTACTAAAGGTTTGACTAGAGAGCAAGTGTACAGATCATCGAGGGGAATGGGATTGAAGCCTATATCCAAATAGTCATCATAATGGTAACCCAACCTAGTTGACTGGAGATCCCAAGATCTAGGTTCAATGGGACAACTAAGTTATGTGTGACTCCGTCGAGGCACTGAGGAGATAAAAATCTCTTACTCGTTCCTATGGTGAAACAGTGCAACCTGCAGCGTGAAACAGGTTAAGTGTTGCTTTTAATGATTCCTATATCTTGGACATCCAAGTGGAGTATGGCAGGATACTCTTCATAGGACTCACCTATATGAGTGTGCAGTGTGGCCGCTTCTATGAGAATTATAAGGCTGAATTCTCTAAAGCACTCATGAATACCAGGAGTTGTTCAGGGCCAAAATGAACACATTCGTGAGAACCAACTCTGTTAGGAAAGGAACTGTGTAAAAACTATTGTCTAGTTTTACAACTATGGCTGAACAGTTCAAGACATCATGTTCACTGGTTAGCCTGTAAATCCGATAGTTTTTACTAGGGAAGGTTCAAGGCCAAAAGCTACCTTTCTCGAAGCAGTAACTTTCCAATGTACTCTCTCTGGTGTCAGCATTATCATGTGCATAATTTAACCAATTTTCATTCATGTGGGGGATTGTTGGAAAAACCTTGGGTTTTGACCATGTTTGGTTAAAATGAGTTTGGGTTCTACTAATTATGTTTAGTGGAAACTCATTGGATTACGTTCCTCTCGTTGAGTAGATGAACGTAGTATATTTATATTCTCAAAACCCATCTTGGGTGAATGAGAAAATTGAATCCAAAGTTCTCCTTAAAACATGATGAAAGTGGTTGGTGATTGGGGATGGAAAAGAAAAAGCTATAGTCCCATATCGGTTAAAAAGAAAAAGTATTGAGGATTTATAAGGTGGGCTCATTGTACTCTAGTGTATTGCTTTTGGTGGACACCCTATGGTGGACCTTTCCAAGCGGGGTGGTGCGTAGCACCACCACGCGCGCGCGCGCGCGAGGGCGTATTGGGCGTTTTAGGGCGCACTTGGCACTTCGCACGTACGCATCGTCGCTAGGAGCTGGAGCCTTTTCTTTTTGGACCTTTTGTCTGATCGGACGGTGGAGATCATTCTGATCAAATGAAATCCGGACCGTCGATCGGCAGATGAGATATGGATGATCGGATTAAATCCGGACCGTCGATCGAATGGATCCGCAGATGCGATGTGGGCCGTCGGATCGACGGTTACGATCGTACCGTTGATTATTTGAATTATGGGTGCTTGAGACTCTGTTTCAGAAAAAAACTGAACAGAGGAAGAGATTCATCCAAGAGTCTCTTCAACCAAATTCTTTCCTATTCAAATACCACCCTATCTCTGCATTTTTTAGGTATCCAATTCACTCACTGCATTCGAGTCCAGATCATTCTGAGTGCATACATACATACAGTCAGTAAAAAGAGAGAGTGAGAAAACAAGAGTTGGTTCGCTGTCCATACGGTGTGAAGTGCTGCTACCGTACGAAGGTCGCCATTGTATCCTGGGAGACAGTCGCCGGTACCGTAAGCACCAGTGCGGGGCGATAATTGTCTTAAGGACATAGAGTCCAACTCTAGCCTCGGTCTTCATCAAAAAAGAACAGAATCGTCAATCCAGTAAAGTTGTTCTTCTGCTTTGTGTTCCTATATTATTTTGTAAACATACTTGTATTGAATTTTTCTAACATTTTGATGATTTGGTGAATGGAGTTGGGGGAATGTTTGGTTTGGATGCCTTTGAGCACGTGATTTAGCTTAAACATGTTATTATGGGGGTTTTTTTTTTCAATTAGTTTGATTGTTGTTCATTGTGTTACATCATGTATACACGTATCCAGAGAGAAATTGGTTTTATTGGTTCAATTTTGGGGTTGGTTATCATCAAGGGATACACCCACTATCTATTTTACTTGACTCACCACCTGATTAAACTCACCACCTGCCTTTTTTATTGTTCTCAATCCCACCACCATATAAATATAACTACACTATAACACCAATCCCCCCACCACTACAATTTATACACTGATCTCTCTTTTCCCTCTTTGTTTCTCTCCTCTCACACTCTCCTCGCTCTTGCCGTCGCTCACGGCGTCGATCTCACTTCACGACGGAGAGGATCTCACTTCACAACCCGAAAACGAAAACCCCTCACGCCATCGCTCACGACAGAGAGGTCCTCGCTCACACTCGGTTTATGTTTAACTAAAGAGTGTATGTGGGTGTTTTGAATATTGAGTGTTTGACATGTGTGGAAACCCAAGAATGGCCTATGTAAAGCCAATGTGTTGGTGATGTTAAATGTTTGTTTTGAAAGAAAGAAAAACCACATTTTTTCAGCTTGACAGATTCAGTGTCGACCATCATCTTTCACACTCGACAGAGTTTCTGTCGACCAGTCTCATTCAAATTTGACAGAAAGACCGTCGAACAGCTTCTTTCACACTCGACAATGGGTTCGTCGACCAGACTTTTTCACACTTGACAAGAGCTTTGTCAAACTTTGATATATTTGATGACACTGAATTTGTCGATCTGGGGTTTTTAACGAGTTTGTTGTAGAACTTGAACTTCTAAGCTCAGAGGGTTTAAAAGATGTACATAATCTTAATAAAAAATATTTTTACATAGCTATACATTAAGTTTACGAATAGAATATAGCTTGTAGTGATATCAATCAATGCTTAAAAGGAAAGATCATTTATTTACATATTTTCGGGTTGCTTTTGGACTCATTGTATATCCATTTATAATTTTATCCATCTATATGGCTTTTAGAAGGAAAGGTGGACAACCTGGTGAGGATATGAAGAACCATCATCTCAAATTGGCATTATTTCATTGAAAATGTGGAGTGAACATCATTACTGCAGTAGATAAAATCATTTACATTTAGAGATATTTTATTCACTTGAAATGGCACTCAATAATCATCATAAATAAATGTTTACATGCATAGATTTAAAATATGCTGTCACATTGGGTTTTTATCTGCCATTTCGACGGGGCAAATGTCAACTTGAGGAAGAAGTGTTGACGTATGTTTGGTCGAATGTGGAAGGATTGGACGACATGGAGGCCGTCGAACTGGGATAAAAAATGTAATTGAATTTGTTAATTCCAGTTCGACAGGGCAAATGTCGATCATAGTATTTCAAGTCGTCAAAGTGTTCGTCGAACTGGGATGCTTGACTTGACACTGCCTATGTCGAACTATGTAAATTGTGCACCAATCACCCATTTTCATACACTCAAAGATCCAAAATCATTAAATACATACACATGACACACATAAGCATCATATATGACAATTAAACTCACATTGTGACAATTCAAACTAAGACATCATTTAAATACCAAAAGAGATAACAGATTGTCGTCGGAGAGCAATCAAAGAGTCGTCGGGAGGAGGGGGATCGATCGGGACTGATCGGACCGTCGAGGTGGCCAACAACCGTTGACAGCGAAGAGAGGGTAAGAGAAAATGGCGGGTGTCATTGGTTTTTTTTATATTTTGATTTAGGTGGTGGGATTGAGTTTTTTTAATATTTAGGGTGATGGGATGTGTATAGGTGGTGGCCTTAATGCCATTTTATGTAAACGAAAAATAAGGTATTTTTGTAATATTGAATGGTGGGATTGATAATCAAGGTGGTGGGAATAACCGCACCCTATCATCAATATATAAATAAAATGGTGCATCATTTTCAGATGTCTCATTCAAGTGAAACTGATAGAAACAGACTGTCACCTCCTATTGAGTATTGGCCGTTGTTAGAGCATCTCCAATGGACATGTTAACTCACTGGTTAGTATCATATTTTTATAAAAGATGTAAAAATGGTGCTCCAATGGAAGTGTTAAGGATATGTTAAATGTGAGTCCCACTTGTCATATGTTAGTTTTCATGTTAATTTTAGCTAGTGCTTTAGCCAACCAAATGTGGGTCCCACCATTCAAAATATTCAAAAAAATATTATTTGGGATGGGTGGAGAGCTTTGAGTGGGTGGAGAGATGGACCCACTATTGTTTTAACTAGTTATTTAGCTAGTCCATTGGAGCAACAACCACCAACTAAATGAGAATGTAGTAAATGATGATCTAGTTGATAGATAAAGTGCTGACATGTCACTTTAACATCTTAGTTAATTAACATGTCCATTGGAGATACTCTTAAAGGTTGACCCGTGGATGAAATTGGTTGAGGTTTGTGCCAACCTTGGTATGATACGAGATTTATTTGTAGGTGGTTGAACTCGTGATCAATTGTGACTATCTAACCCATTAGATTGAATTAATGGTTTATGATAGATGAAAGTGCATGTTGACACTTCTTGATAGTTGTCATTAATTCAAAATGGTGGATTAACATTTATGAGATCCAACCCGGTCATTAATAAAATCTAATTTCATCGAAAGTCTTATTTGTCATTCCTTTTGTAACAACCAATATCATCACCCATATATTGTACATCAATCATGCAATGTAAGCATTAATTGGGTATAGGAGATACTACATGGAGTAAGTTTTTCGTATATTTTACTTGATTGATTTATAAGTTTTTATACGTAGCTAGATAGGGCAAATTGTAGTTGTGCTTAAGTATGATTTTTTTTTTTGGGGGGGCGGGGTGGGGCTTGACCTAAAAATTTCAACATGCTTGTGGATTTCTATAAGCATGCATAAATAATTAATACAAAAATGATCTTAAAAAAAAATAGACAATGCTACCATTAAAATTTTTATGGGGGAATTGTCTAGATGCCCCTTGGCCAGGGGTTTAATTTTTTTTTGTCCCTGGACTTTGTTTTATTTTTTATTTACCCCTGAAATCTGGTCCTATTTTTTTTTTTTTGCCCCTGACTAGTGCCACAATTCTCATCTGTATATTGATATTACATTTCTGTAATTAATTGTTAAATATATGTAATTGGTTATTATTATGATAGATTTTTTTTGATGGGTTATTGTGATAGATTTGAAAGGTTCAATAATATGTCAAAAAGTCCCTCTTTCCTCTGTTTCTTTTTGAGTTCTAGCTGAAATCCGATTTATATAATGGTAAGGACAATACAAAAAAAAAAAAAATACATATGTAATTTATTATCATATGTATCATAAGGTGTATATTTTTCAAAAATCCAAATAATGTTGGGAAATTGGGAATGACAATTCTACCAATTTTTTATTGTTCCAAATTTTTCAAAAACACAATATACTGGATACAATGACAATCTCATTGAAAGAGTGTAATATTATGTGGAGATCTTAATAGTTCCTCTTGCCGCAGTGCATACTGTCAACTTTCGTAGTGACCTTATCTTGGACATCTTATTATTAATCTGGGGATTATATATAATAAGATGATGGAGTCATCAAGAAAGGATCCGCATGGAAACAAGCATTCCAATTTCGAATTGCATGAAATTTTATTATATTGTTGAACAACCGAGCTCCAGTTCCATGCATGCATGTGTTGGTGACTTCAGGTTATATGAAATTTATTATATGATTATTGAAGAACAGAGCTTCAGTTCCTTGCTTGTATGGTGACTTCAGGTTTAATTTTTTGAAGTAATTTTTTTTTTGAGCTAGATATAGTGGTTCTGACTTCAGAGTTTTGACTTTCTGTACATTACACGTGCAGTTCTTTTATTTAGTTAGTTATTTTTAATACACTTTAGTTTGTTATTTCTGGACGATTTTATCATTATATACATTCTGTCCTAAACCTTTTGTTGGGGTTATAAACTTATATATATGCATTTATGTGAAAAATAAAATTATGTGCCGTGTTGTATAAATGCATATGCCCTCCAAATAAATGCATACAATCTAGAAGCATTTTTTAGAGTTAGATATATCGAAGCTCAAAAGAGTTTGTGTTGTGTTTGATAATAATTAATGTAGGGCAATTAGGGGCATTCTCATGTGCATTTTTTAAGTTTACATTATTAAAAAAATTTAAAGGGACCTTTAATAACAGTTGAATTATATACTTTAATAAATTACATGTAATTTTTTAAATAAAAAATTGTGTGTTTTGTGTAATGAAACATATTGTTGGAAACATTTGTGGGAATTATCAACAATAAATATGAGATTATACATAAAAACAAAACACCACATCACACGAGGAACATTAGATTTATGTTTTGTTCGGCCTATTTAATTCTATATTTATGGAGAGAGCATCCGTTGTAAATATAATTAAGATTTTAATACTTACAACACTCCCGAATTATATCATGGAGTTTATCTCTCTTAGATTAGCTACCCCTCTCAACTTCTCTATGGAATCTCTAGCAATTCCATATCATGGAACACCCAATACCCAATACCCTATGGGATATTTATAGAGATCGTTCAACACATCTCCAATAAAGTCTTACCAAACTTTAAGACATATTTCAATTTAAGAGATACACTTTATATATTTAATTAAGATCAAAATATAGTCATTTAGGTGTCCATCTTAAAAGACATCATCAGGACCAAATGATGTGGATACACTAGCTAGATAGACATAATCCTAATACATATATCTCTTGGATTGTAATTGGAGGTTTTTTTTTGGGAGTTGGATAAATTGTAATTGGAGATGACTGCATGGAATTTTGAGGGTAGGAGTGCTGTTAAACTCAGCCTATTTACATTTCCATTTACAACCTCATATGTCTACACTTACTATAACAAATTATATATCCGTTATAATTTTTTTTGTACTTTATGTAAATGAGTTCATACAAGTTATTGAAGTATATATTTTATTTTATTAAAAATACATATAAAATGCGGTACACTACTTAAAAAATTAAAATAAAATGTCAAGACCGGTCCTGAGGGTAAGCAACCAAGACAATTGCCTAGGGCCCCTATCCCAAAGGAGCTCCAAATCCCTTGAAATATGGTTATATTAAAGCCATAGAGCCCAAATCCCTAAAATAAATATGTTTGTATTAGAATTATTTGAGTATTTCTAGAATTAAAATTTTAAAATTTATTCTTTTCTCAATAGGATATCATCCTTTTAATATGTATTTTTAAATTTTATTGTGTTTTCATACATAACTCTAATTTATATCTTCAATTTTTTAATTGTAAATTGATTTAATTATTTTTTATTTGGAGTTTTTTACACATCCATTCAATTTTTTTTATCCCATTTTTAGTTTTTCATAACTTATTTAAAATTTTCAACTATATAGGAATTTAGTTTTGCATTTAAATTACAAGGAATGTACTATTTTGATTAACAGATCTCACGTTTTAAAGAGTTTGTTTTTGTTTCTTTGGCTGTTCCTTAAAAATGAACTTAAATAATTGGTTTTCTTATTGGTAATGTGATTTTTGTTTATTTATTTATTTATTCATTTATTTTGAAGATTAATTATGTTGTTATCATTATATTTTTTCATATATACTTTGGAGACCCATTTCATAAATTCACTTAGGGCCCATTCCAGTTTGATGAATCTCAGGGCCGACGCTGTAAAATGTAGTCTTATTTACATTTTCATGATCGTCATCCTGTAGAAAGCATTTTTCAGTTTGGGCTTTTGATGGGTTGGGTCTAACACAATTGTAGACCACAAGACTAATGAGCATGGCAAATACTGAGTTTCTTAAGCAGATGGGCTGAATTCATAGATATTGACAACATTGGCCCAATTATATTAACTATCAAATTGGAAAGTAACTTGTTACACGCATACCACAGTCTCATTTCGTTAATGAAATGTATATATGTATACAAAAATGAATTGAGTGTATATTTTCTTATAATTTTTCTAATCCAATATATATTATCTAAACAAGTATATATACTTTTATTAAATATTTCATATATTTAAGACGAAATAATGACCAAATGTAATAACTCGATTTCCAAAACCATCCTGATAAATCTCCAAGTCTCCAAAAAACAGATCCCTTACCATTCAGCCAAGTGACTTATGTGTTTGAAGTATACACACCATAGTTCCTAAATGGTTTATAACAGCAGGTTCTGTTCTTGCAGCATCTCCTCAGAATTTCTTTCAGACATCCATATCCTGCTCTCTGGAGTCAGAGAGTGATCCATATGAATGGGTAACCATCCTATAAATTTACTTAAAGACCATTTTTTTGTTGCACCCAATTTTTTTGTTTCATTATTTTTTTCAAATTTCAGTTTCCTGCAAAAACAAAATCAACCCCAAACTGTCATCACACAACAAAAACCATTTTAATTCCTCATATCTAATTCAAACTAATCACGATTGTCACCAATAATTCTCATCATCATTTCACAGTTGATAACCCAAAAACAAAAAAAAGGAGATCCAAGATTGGGGACCTATACAAATAGCATTGCATAATAACACGACATACAAATCAAGGATACCTAGACAACAAATACACAGCAATGCAAGGCGAGTTCTTCCACGCATTGGAGTTCCACTTCAACGCCCACCTCGCCTTCTCCTTCACCCTCCTCTCGCACTCCGCCTGCAACACCATACACAGCTTCGCCACCGCCCCCACCCTCACCATCTCCCCCACCACCATCTCCGATCCCGAAAACCTACACAACGCGCACAGTATCCCCACCCCCAACTCATCCACCCCCGCCGACACCCTCAGTATCCTCTTCGCCACCGTCGCTATCCCCGCCCCGTGCCCCGCCACCCTTTCACGCCCATCCGCGCACCCGCAAAACCTCGAAAGCACCCCCATCGTCAGCTCCGTCACCCGTCTCTCCCCCCCATTCTCAAACTCCACCTCTATCACCGCCTCCACCGCCCCCGCCTCCACCGCCTTCAATCGGTTCATGCTCCCCGCCGCGCACGCCACCATCAGCACGCGCAGCGCGTCCTTCGTCGCGCGCGCGGAGAACGGCCTCTCGCGGATCACGCGCACCACCTGCGCGAAGAGCTCCGGCTTCAGCTGCTCCACCACGCGCGCTGTCGCGGACTCCAGCGCGATCCTCAGCACGGACATCGCGCGCGCGCGGTCGGCGCCCGCGTTTGCGCGCATGGCGCGCGTGAGCGACTCGACGGGCGCGTAGTCGTGCACGACGGGCGCCCCCGGGGACGTCCAGACGACGTGGAGCACGTCGACGGCGTCTTCGACGACGCCCGCGTCGAGGATCGCCTCAACCACGCCCGATTCTTCGAGAAGCCTTCGATTCGCCTCGCCTGTGGAGGCAAACTCGTAGAGCGCGTGCAGGGTTTCATGGACGAGCTCTGGGATGTGCAGGTTGTTGAGGAGCTTTGAAAGGTCTGATGAACTGGTGTGATTTTGATGTGATATTGTTGGTGCAGGATTGAGCGTCTGTGTGGTGCACCAGGTCTGGATGAGGCGGCGGAGGGTGTGGTTAGGGGTGAGGTCGGAGGGGCTCTTGATCGGGCCATTGGTGACAGGGCACGTCGTTGTCTGGTTGGATGATAACCACCGTTCGATGCTCCGGCGGTCGTACGTTATGCCGGTCGGCGCCGTCACCGGATCTTTCATGAGTTGGAGGGAGATGGGGCACAAGAAGTAGTGTGGGACTTCTGTTCCATCCATTTTAGAGAGAGAGAGTACAAGTTATGTTAGAGAGAGAGTGAGATATTACCAGTTTTGATGGTTGTGGTGCTTGTTTTTTTTAAAGATTGTGTATATATAATTATATTCCAGGAGGTATAGAATCCATCGAGTCTTTGTGGCTTTTAAATTTTTTTAATTAAAATTTTCATTCAACATGGAGTTTTCAAATTCACGTCGGTTTCTCTGCATGGGAGATATTGAAAATCTAGAGAATCCACGTATCCACTACTTCCATATATAATATGTGTGAAGAATGTTAGGGACAGTATGGCATACGTTCCAATTTTAATATCATACAATAAGATATATATATACATTTATATGTTTTTAGTATGTTATATTGATTTATTCAATAAAAAATAAACATAATTAATGAGATATATATATCTCTTATATAGAGATATATGTATCTTGTTAGATTATTTTTGAGATATATCCGTATATATGAACTGTTATATATTATAAAATGACAAAAACAATTTAAAAAAGATCTTGATTGAAAATAAATGAAAGAAGGGGTAAGTTTGAATGAGTCACGGTTGATTTGAAAAGTATAAGAAAATAATTAGGTTATCATGTTTAAATATTTACATTACGACAAAATTATGTAAGATTATTTTTGTCATTTTTAATTCTTAGTTATAACTAATTACTATAGTTAAATTTTATTTTTTTAAAAAAGATAACACAGAGCCACATTTGTTTATTAAGAAAAATTATAATAGTATAAAAATAAATATGTTATTTGTAATAGTATAAAAATAAATAACATATTTTCTTATGAAATACATACAAAAAAAACTCTTAAAAAAATCTCACATGGTTCTTTGATTGCACAAATTGTAATTTAAAAGTATAATTTATGATTGTGCACATTCCGTATTGAAAGAAAACTATACCGAATATTTATTACACACAAACTTTGACGGTCATGGTACACTATTATATGCAATGTGATTTTTTAGGTAATGATATACACTAAAAAAATGTAACTTGTCATTCAACTATTAGAAATATATATACTTTTTCAAATACAAGAAAATGAAATGTTAAGACATAGCCCCAACTACATTATGCATCTGTTTTGATTTTTGTAAAAGAGTCTCATTTTCACGGTTATATGCAATCCGCTCCTATTTTTATTTTTTTTCGAATCATCTGTGAAAAATTTCAAATGAAAATAATATAGCTCGATCGTTGCAATGACTGAAAAATGCTAATTAGCTAGATATATAAAACTATATTTGAGATAGTAAAATGGATTGTGTAACAGAATTTTTTATGAAATTAATATATCTCATATAATAAATTATATTATTATTTTTTTAAAATTATATTATTATTTTTTTAAAATAATTTTATACTTCTATAAATTTATACTGGTGTATTGTGACGGGACCGACATGTAAGAAAAACTTACTTTTGAAGTTTCCTCCAACGCGTAAAAAAAAGTCAAAATATCGTGATAAATTGAATCCAAGGTGGGAGGAGGCCCAAGAAAATGACGGCGGCGTTTGTCGGCCGTCACTTTGAGCTTTTTTTTTTCTTCTTGTCAAAATTTGAAAAGTCTGCAGTTGTGAATTCTGACTATGTAGATCTGATCACTGCCTCTGGGGATAGCTTAGTTTGACCGGTCAAATGCCACCTCTCAGTGTGATTAAAAGAACAAAATAATAATAATAAGGAATATATATATATAACATCAGTGAGTTGTTAACCAACATTTGATTCATACATATAGTCTCCTTGGACCATATAAAGTATTTTATTTATCATAATCTTTAAACGTCTAGATTCTATGAAGGTTGCAGGGTATGTTTGAACGTGAGTTTTAAAATGCTTGCCCTAGGAAAATGACGTCGCATTTGAAAAACGTTGTTTTTGGATAGTTCCGAAGGTCAAGCTATTAATGAAATAAAATGTGAAAAATGTCGTGCAGCGTTTATCATTGTCTCATTTGAAACTGCGTTTCACGTTTCCATCGCAGAATGCTTAGACGTACGAGGTTCTAACTGAGGCCTTAGTTGTCTTTAAAAATGATTTTGAGTAGGAGTTTATCTCAACTATGTAGGTGGTACATCATCCGACGCTATATAAAATCACAAAATAGCATATGTATGCATTCAATTGCGAAAAATGTAAAAACAGGTACATTCAATTCTTTTAAATATATACTTCATTTTTTTTAAAAGCATGTACTTCATTAAATATATATATATATGGAGGGGACAAAACCTGATCACCTGAATTCAGGGTATTCAGACATGCATGTTGCTCCTCCAATCGTCGAGGTCAAAATGCTGGTGAATGTTGTCCTTCAAATGACCGGAAAGAGAGGAGTTGACCTACAAAAGATCATTCGACGACCAAGTCAGTGAGATAATCAATCTAGGCTTTTTGTATAAATAAATTTCACATACCTAACATTTGGGATTCCATCTCCATTTTATAGTACCGCCTGTCTGGATCCTCTCCTGATCTTGTGGGATCGGAGATGATATGGAGGGATATGTACAACATTTATGGTAGAGGATACAATGAGATCTCGAATGTACGATGGAGGATGAGGTGAGATCCTATGCAAACGGTTGAGGATACAGCGTGATCGGTTTTGACATATATGATGGAGAAGAAGGTGGGATTAGAAAGTATATATAGAAGACAAAAGGAACACACAATTATAAATTTACTTAGTTCGATAAATGTTACCTACATCTATGGAATAGAGAATTTTCTAAATTACAGACTTTGTGTAATAGAGTTATAAATATAACTTTCCCTTATAAATTCTAGAGTTGTTTCTCAATCGTATGAAAAAACATAACTCACAAAGGAGTATGTAGTCCAATACACATAATGCCTCCATCTATAATACAATAGTTGACATTTTTTTCTAGGGATATATTGCCCCTCTTCACTCCAGCGAATTAACCTTATTCTCGTAGCTCGATCATCTTTTAGCCACAAGGACAAATACTATTTGAAAAATGCTAAACTCTGTCATTTTTACAGTTTAAAACTTGTACGATGCATGTTTTCATTTTTTTTAAATAATAAACATTATCTAATAGAGTATATACTTTGATAATAATTGAATATCGCTCCATTTCAAATTGAATAAATCCATTTTTAGTATATATATAAAAAAATTAACAAAATACATATATCATCTAATGATATATATTTTTCACTTGATTTTTAATGCGATATACAAAACTATATTTTAGACTGTAAAATAAATTAAGTATAATAACACCCATACTACTGTGAAATTTAAATATAAGACATGAAAACTCAACATTGTGGTGATCGGCAAAAAAAAACATAAAAAATGAGTTAGGTTAGTTTGTCTCGTCAGCTGAAATTCTATCCATTCAAATGTAACGATTTCACATCGACGTCGGCTCTATAAAGGTATTTGTTTAAAAAAGAAAGAAAAAAAAAACGTTTTGGTTACCCATATATACGTTTGAAGTTTGAACGGAACTTTAATTGGGGTAAGATTTTTCTATTATTAATTAGCACATAATTTTTATTCAGATATAAAGTGTTTGATGATTTTGACCGTGTGAGTTTCACAGGAAAATGTGTTCAAGGTGGGGACAATTTTTTTTGCCTAGTGACAAAAACGAGAGGAAAAACTTTGGTTTTTTTTTTAATACTGCATAATCCAGGTGGTAACACTGACAGGATAGCATAGGATGGAATTATCCCCCAATTTTTTTTTTGCCTCGTGACAAATTTTTTTTTTTTTTATTTATTAGAAAAATCCATACAACCACATGTAAACTGACTATTAAAATCCATATAACCCCTTATTTTTTTTAAAATTCAAATAACCCCTTCAAAATATCTAGTAAATCCAAATAACCCCTTGAATAAAATTTCTTTTGACAGATGATGAATATTTTGTAAATATATATTTGGTTAACCCTGAATTAAAACACAGTATACCAAAAAACCCTACAATGTGTTAAAAATGCTGAAAATCATCTGTAAATGGCGATTTTATCTTTCTGAATATGCTTTTCTAATCTATTCAGAGGGGCAAAATCATCTTTTTTATAGAAATTTTCATATTTTTAATATATTGTATTTTCAGTCAGGGTTAACAAAAAAGAATATTAATAAAATATTCATCATCTGTCAAAAAAATTTCATTCAGAAGGTTATTTGGATTTATTAGGTGTTTTCAGGGTGTCATATAAATTTCAAGAAAATTCAAGGGGTTATATGGATTTCAGTAAGTTTATATAGGGTTATTTGGGTTTTTTCCCTTTTTGTTTTTTAATACTGCATAATCCAGGTGGTATCATCCCTCAGATTTTTTTGGTTGGCAAGGAATAATCATCCAACAGTCGGCGATGCCATCCACAATACCAAGTGGCTATAATCTCCAGTGGGTATATATTCTAGAATAGATAGTTATACCGATGAATAAGTTATTTTCTTGTTTAATTGTGTTTTTAGTTATGTATATATATATATGAAAATGTAATGGTAGAGTTGTTGTTGTTTAGTTGATTAAGAACATGAGTAATTTAAAAAAGTGTATTTTTTTTTTGCAATATGTATATATATGGATATTGTCTTGTAAGTAATTCCCACCCTGAAATGAAAACGAAGTATATGTTTACTCCGGTGAGACATTAATGTAAGAGTATATGCTCACCAAATAAACAATTTGTTTTTTGTTCCATTTAGATTTTATTTTATTTTTTTGGAGAATCCGAATATTTTTATTATTATTTTAGGTCCCTTACCATTAAGGTGTAATTCGATCAATTTAATTCGATTTTTTGATAAATTCATATTGAATCAAACTATAATTACACGTAAATAAAAAATTAAACCAAATCGAACCAAAAACTCAAAATTGAACCGAACCGAATTTTATTTGGTTAACCCAAACTAAATCGAACCGAGCCGAATTGTTAAAGACAAACACACACACACACACACACACACACACACACACACACACACACACATATATATATATATATATATATATATATATATATATATATATATATATATATATATTCTTACCAAATTGGGTTGGTTTGAGTTTTTTTAGAAGTTGATTACAACTTTATATAAATATAAAAATACTAGGATTGATCGAATAAATTTTTATTTATTTATTATGAATATTAATGGTATAATAATATAATTTTTAATATAAAAAGAATGATCTAAATCATATTGATTATAAATAATCATGTGTTTAAATTAATTCAGCTCGGTTTGATTAAGTCGATTTTTTAAGTAAAACCAAAGTAGATCGATTTATTAATTTTTCAATCCATACTCAAACTAAATCAAACCAAACCAAAAATTTATTTATCCAAACCCACAAAAAATCAGTTTGGATCTGTTCAGATTTGATTTAACCGATCAAATTTGCATCCCTATTTAGCATATCAATACCCACATTAGTGGTTATATTTTTTTCAAGTCCTTTCAACACTATTTGTAAGTGTATGATAGTTAACAATGTACAATGGTTAGATTAATAATATACAAGATTTTTGTTTTCTACTGATGGGACCATATATAACACCCTTTCACTCAAAACATATATTTTGTTTTTCCGCCCTCCTCCTCTTACCCCCATTCAAACTTGTAACCTCATTTTATAAAAATGCTCGCATCAAAATCTATTTTTTCTAAAAAAATATTTAACTACGTATATAAAATGCATAACAAAATGCAATAGTGGATAACAACATACGATTTAACAATCTACACATGGTGCATAATAATCAACAAATGCTAAATAATTTGTAATTAACAGAAAAAAAATGAAACAACCTAGGAAAATCATGGCACTTGACTTAGAGGTGACTGGTGTTTTCATGTTCTAATATCCAACTATTTATATAAATAGAGCATTGTTACTAGGCCTGTCAACGGGTCGGGTCCAGACCCGGACCCGATTACACGTGTAATATACCTGATCTGATTTGGACCCGACCCGGTGGACTCGAACATACAAATGGGTCGGGTCCGGGTCCACCCTGTCCCGATCCGTTGGACTCGAGACCCGACTGTTTTATTAATATACACTCATATATTACAAGAATATTAGTATTAGTTGACCCATAATTTTATTTATTATTTATCAAATTACAAGTATAAGTGTTTATTGTTTATTTTATGACACAAATAACTATGAGCTCTCCCTTTTAATTCATTGTTATATTGTTTAGACTTATGTTTACTTTGAATGTTGCTTAGTAATTCATTCACTTCTTTTGAATTGTACAAAAATATGTTCAAACACAATATTAGGATATTAGTTTAGAAAGTTAAATAATAATTAATGTTTTATTACAAATTTTTTCTAATAGAATGATAAGACAAACAAATTCATGAGTTTAAATTCTTTTTGTTTTTATTAACTTTCCTTGGGTCGGGTCCGAACCTGACCCGAGACCCGATGGGTCCGGGTCTGGGTCTACATGTTCAGGACCCGGACCCGCTGGGTCCTGTCATGGGTCGGGTCTGGGTTCACCCTGATCCGACCCGGACCCGACCCGTTGACATGTCTCATTGTTACACCTTTGACCCCTTGTTCAAACGTTAACTTGACTGGCCTCTGTCCCTAAATTTGATGGTCCAACATGTCACCACTGACATGTTATGATTTCATCTGGTTTTTCCATGAAATTAAAAATCAGGAAAAAAAGAAGAATCATCCGACCACAGTTGTG
The DNA here is from genome assembly GCA_030737845.1 of Acorus calamus. Taxonomy (NCBI): domain Eukaryota; kingdom Viridiplantae; phylum Streptophyta; class Magnoliopsida; order Acorales; family Acoraceae; genus Acorus; species Acorus calamus. Next base: position 4,812,459 of record CM060859.1, on the reverse strand, counting down.
AAGGGGTTTCTACAGACCCAAAACAAGGAAAAACACAATAACAAGGTATGATTTCAACCCATTTGTAATCATAATCTCAGTTTCTCATATTTCATGTCAAATATGGGGACATAATGAACAATCAGATTATAAAAAAGAACCCCCCTTTAAAAAATGCCCAACTGGGTAGTGATCATATCTCTTAATTGGGTTGTTTTGGATCATTGGGAGGCCTTTGCATGTGAATACATGATGTGGGTAGTGATTGATTTTAATGTTCAAGTACTGAAACTGACTGAATTGATTTTTATTTCATTTTTTTGGTTTTCTTAGAGGGGGTTGGGGAGGGGGTTTCTTTCATTACATCAAGTAAAGTCCATCAAAGACTGAGTAGTGATTATTGAACTTTTGATCTGTTATCCACTGATCATTAGATGAGTGCAATTTGATTTTTTTTTAGTGTAAATGGACTTGAATTGTGTCTTGATATGGTCTTGTTTGATGAAATGCACAAGAGAAAGCCAAAAGTTTTTCACGCTCGATGTATGCTTTCTTTTCATTTCTTTTTATAAGCTTTGCTAAATTGATATGATTTTGAAATTCAAAATTTGTGGATATTGTAACATTCGCAAATTCTATGTTATAGATGCAATTGAGTTTCTAAATTTAGATCACTCATATTGTTTCATATTTTAAGTTTTAGAATTTTGTGGCATTAGCTTTGCTGGTGCGTTGATGCTTAGTAGTTTTTACCATTCTTGCTGATATATTTATTGGATGAGAGTACCATTAATGTGAGTCCCCTTCGTTTTCATTTCTGACACAGTGACACATGTTAGAAAATTGAGTAACATCATAACAGAACACTATAAAATGTTAAATTTAGGTTTCTTTGACTGAATTCCTTTAGATGGACCTATCTAAAACTTCGTTTGGAGCCAACTATCGAACTGATTATGTTTCTGCAAAAGTTTTCTGAAAATCAGTTGCAAACTATTCTTTTAAAAACTCTAGCTTCTGGTTTCAGATTTTGATTTTCATGTTTAAAATTCAACAAAATAGGCTTTTGTGAAAAAGTTGTTTGAAGTTAGCTTTTACTGTACATGCTAGAGGATTTTCATTCACCTTCTGAAACATCATAACGTAACACTTTAAAATGTTGATTTAGGGTTCTTTGATTGAACTCCTTTAGATGGATCATCTAAGAGTCCTGATTGGAACCAACTATCAAATTGGTTCTATTTCTACAAAAAATTTGCACATTTTGTGATTTTTAATTGTTTATATATTTTGAGAAAAGACAGAGCGTTCTGAAGACTTCCCCTGCTTGTAATCATTACTGCGCAAATTACATGTCATGCTTCCTGAATTGATATTATTTGCCTTATATTAGTTCTGGTATGTCCATTCAACTGACTATTATATTGTGTTATCACATAAAAGCAAGATTTTCAACTCTTTCTCTTATGGTTTCTCCTGAGTTACCTTGCATGCACCCTATTTCACCAAACAACCAGTATAAATTCAGGTCTATATATATATAAGGTGATCAAACCAAATCATAGTTGGTGATGCAAAGAGACAATGAATTCTCCATACAAGATGGGCGACCGAGTGGCCAGCGATGTCGTGGTGAGGATCCGAACCGAAGATGGAAGAGATGATCGGTTCTACTGCCACTCTCGTGTCCTCATCGAGAACTCCAAATACTTCGCGGACCGCCTCTCCGACGACTGGCCCACCTGCCAAATCCTCGACTCCCGCTACTGCGTCGAGGTCTTCTGCGATGAGCTCGACTTCGATCACCACATCAACACCCTCCGCATCCTCTACGAATCCATGGAGAGTGCATTCTCCGAGGCGTTCCATGGCGTTCGCAACGCCCTCGGGATCCTCCGGGCCGCCACCCACCTCGAATGTCGTGATGTGGCTCGCATGTGTGCGGACTACTTGGAGGCTGTCCCGTGGGAGGAGGCCGAGGAGGAGGAGATCCTAAAGACCGTGCCTTCCCTCGGTTCGCTCTCCGAAGTGGTCCTCGCTCGCATGCAACCTGTCGATCCGGCGTCCGTCCACAACATGTTTGTCTCGACCGTCCGATTTGCCATGTCTTCCCCCCCTCCTTCGATGCAAGACGCAAAGATCTCCGCACAAGAGCAGCTCGAGTACATGCTCACCGAGGACGATGATGCTCCTCTCTTGATGGCCGAAGACGACACGATCAAGCGCGAGGTCATGGAATGCGCGAAGGACCTCTTTTTGAGGTTCGAGAACCTTGTAGAGTCCATCTCAGAAACCGTGCCAGAGGCAGATTTGCGCGTCATCATGGAGCGCTACCTGTCGGACCTCTCGTGGGCGTGCTAGATACTGGGCAAGTTCGAGGCTGTGAAGGATTTCATCCGCGGATGGGTTGGTGTGTCGGACGATGTAGTTGAAGTTGTAGAGCGTCTGCATTCGGACTCGCTCGAGACCGAACTGAAGCTGATCGAAGTGGTGGCGAAGGTGTTGGAGGCGATCGGATATGGACACGTGATCCTACCGGCACTAGAGAGGCTTCGCGCGCTGAAAGTTTGGCTACCCTTTGTGAGGAAAATAAAGGTTCAGGTGGAATATTTGGATCATGAGCAGGATTCATCGCCGGCAGTGAAGTTGGTGGATGTGGAGGTTTGGCAGGGATTGGAGGCTTCGATAATCGCGATCGTGCTTGCATTGCCTTCCAGTGATCAGGCGGAGGTATTGGCGGAGTGGTTGAAGTCAGGGGAGCTAGAGATTCGGTATCCCGACCTTACCGAGGCATTCGAGATGTGGTGTTACAGGTCCAAAGTTGCTAGGAGGAGACTGGGTTCTTTAGCTGGAATGAATAGCTTGACAAAGTGATCAAGTGAAATGCTTTGATGATCAGATTGGCTATTGAAGTGATATATGGAGGATCATGTCTTATTTGATCTTGGTTTTCTCAGTACTTAGGGTTCACATGAGAAAGGCCACAAATTTAAGATTCAATTATTTGCTGATAATGGTGGGATGCTAAGTCAGATTATTCTTTCAGGGATACTGCTTTTTTATTAATGTCAGCACCAACATGCATCTGCCCAAGTTATAAAGGGAATTTTAGAAGTGAAGGAAATAAAATATAGCATCAGCCAAGCAGAGTCAGGGTGAGAATAGTCACAGTACTCAGGAAAAGTTTGAATGTTGGGAAAAGTTTCCGAACAAACTTTTGTTCAACGAATCGTGCATTCAATGTCTTCAAGATCCAAGCATCCGTTTAGTTTGAATGGCTTACTGCAGTCTTCAAAATGTAAGATAATTATCCAAAGTGTCATTGTCTTCACACCTGACATGGAAGTTTTTGAAGTGTATTTCTCATACTAAAAATCAGTTTCATTTTTTTTTTGATTGGTAAGGTGAGATCTATTAATTCCATAAGTAATCAACTAATTACAAAGATGAGACTTCCAAAGATCACAAAATACATTGGAAAAAGTATCTCCGAAGAGGGAGTGATTGCCCAAATTAAGCAACACTCATATCCCCTCTAAGGACATATTCTCTCCAAAGATAATTGGAAGACCTGAAGAAATACAAAAGTTAAGAAAATAATGTGCAGGGGGGGAACTCTACGAATTTATCTTGTACAAGTTCTAGTATATACCCCAACATTTTTATCCTGGGCTAAAACCTCTCTGATATCGATCCAAAGATCACGAGGTCGGACAATCTCTTCACCCATCAAGGAACGACGCGCAGCTAACATATCAGCAGGGGAGTTACCCTCTCTGTGAATGTGTGAGCTTTTCCATTCTAACAAATCCGATAGAACAGCAGAGACCTGTCTGATTAGCCTAAAGGCTGTCCATGGAATGTGACCCTTCCCATTCAACCATGCTAGAGCAGTGGTAGAATCTGATTCGATCCATAACCTCCTAACTCCAATGTCCACTGCAAGCTTTACACCTTGGACAATAGCTTGTAGTTCGAGCAGATTGATAGAAGGAAGAGTGGAGCAGCCTGCAATTCCTTTAATAAAATTTGCAGAGTTATCACGAATGAGCGCACCATATCCACCACGATCCTCTCCCAAAGAGCCATCAGTGTTCAATTTGTGCCATCCCTCTTCAGGAGGAAGCCATTGAACCAAAGAGGTAGTTTTGGTAACTGCATCAATCTGAATACCCAATCTTTTTTTGATTTTTTCAATTTGAGGTGAATCAATAGCCTGGAGATTTATAGTTTGAAATCTGGAGAGAACAGAGTGTTTTATTTTCCTTAAAACAGCAACTTTGTGGGTGGAGACAGATCTGAAAATGCGAGAATTTCGTTCTGTCCAGATGTACCAGATAGTGGTGGATAGGATGACCTGAATTAGCAACTTTAAAATAGGGTCCTTGAAGCACTTATCTAACCAAGCTGGAATGTTGTCCATATGACAAGGAAGTACATCTTTGATCATCATAGACTTCATCATCCAAGTCCAAATAAAACGGGAGTAGGGGCATCCCCAAAACAGATGATGTATGTCCTCAACGGCATTAGAAGAACAGAGCAAACAATTCCAATATTGAACAAGGCCTTTCCTAGCTAAACGTTCCAAAGTTGGGAGTTTGTTTAGGAAGGCTTGCCAAGAGCAGAATGAATACCTTGGAGTTTGTTTGGGCTGCCAAACCCACTTGGACCATGGGACTTGTTGATGGATATCCCCACCTAAGAATTTCCAGGCTTCAGATTGAGTAAGCATACCATTTTTTGCTCGAGGCCAGATGAGAATGTCAGATCCAGATCCCCCCACTTCAATTTCTTGAATAACAGACCAAACGGAATCAAATTCCGGATGCATGCAGATTGGCTTTACCCATTTACCATTACTAATCCAGATAGACAGTGTGGCCTGTTTTGGATCCCCCCACCAGTCAAAAACTCCACCAAAAATTTGTTTTAGATTCTGCCCATTCAACCAAGGATCATACCACAAACTGATATCTAAACCTTGAAAAATAATGTATTTAACTCTAGGAGCTATCCAGGATTTGGATCTGATGATTTGCTTCCATGAAGATGTGCAACCAGCAGGAGGAGAGCAATCCCATATATTTGAATTTCTGAGGTATCTACGATGCATCCATATGGCCCAAAGAGAACTGCATTTGCTGGTAAGGTTCCAAAATCTCACACCAGCAGCAGCTAAGTTCCAGTCCTTTATTCTTTTCAACCCGAGTCCTCCTTTGTCTTTTGGTTTGCAGACTTGATCCCAGCTGACAGCATGAAGCTTTCGATTGTCAGGTTGATCATGCCATAGAAAATTGCGAATGTGTTTTTCTATTTCCTTTTGGGTGGCCCTTGGAATACTAAATGATGCTGACCAATATAGATGAAAAGAAGCCAGGACAGATTTGATAAGCTCAACCCGACCTGCTCTGGATATAAATCTGCTCGACCACGAGTCAATCCTTTTCTTTATCTTCTCCACAAGGGGTAAACATTGAGTACTAGTGAGAGAACCAGTTGACAGTGGAAGACCCAAGTATTTAATTGGAAGATTGCATTCGGGGACCCCCAATATTTGACCAAAAGAGGAGTGCAAACTATTGCAACTGAGAAAAACTTGGCTTTTAGTGGAGTTCATATGGAGACCAGATTGCCTTGCAAAAGAGAGAAAAAGAGCTCTCAAGTTATTAGCAGATTTCGAGTGTGAATCCGAGAAGATTAACAAATCATCCGCAAAACATAAATGAGAGACATTTAACTTGCCACTGATAAACTTCCCTATCATTTTGTCCTCCACCAAATGATTGAGTTTCATTGAAAAAGATTCCATAATAAGAGTGAAGAGGAGAGGGGATAGGGGATCCCCTTGCCTAAGACCACAAGAAGCATCAAAATATCCTTCAGGAGATCCATTGATGAGAATAGAAAATTTGGCAGTGGAGATGCATTCTAGACAAAGCTTGATCCAACTATCAGAGAAATTAAAACCTTTCAGAACTTCTTGTAGATAAGGCCACCGGACACTATCGAAAGCCTTTCGAAGATCTATTTTTGTGCAAGCTCTAGTTCTCCCCGGATGGGTGAGATAATTGACTAATTCATGTGCCAATAATATATTGTGATGAATGTTCCTTCCATGAATAAAAGCAGATTGATGATAGCTTATCAATCTGGGGAGAACTTTTTGTAAACGCAGAGCCAAGATCTTTGTGATTATCTTGTACAAAGTATTACATAAAGAAATAGGCCGATAACCATCTAGAGAGTCCACAGAGAGAGACTTCGGAACCAAAGCAATAAAGGTGTGATTTACTTGTTTGAGGAGATGGCCAGATCTGAAGAACTGTTGAACAGAGGCAAGAAGATCCTCTTTGATGAGAGACCAAAAAAACTGATAGAATCTCGCGGAAAAACCGTCCGGGCCAGGGGAGCTAAGGGGCTTGAAGCTGAAGACCACCATTCGTAATTCCTCCAAAGTTACTGGATTGCAAAGCAGGACATTATCCTCAATAGAAACCTGGTTTGGGAAAAACATTGAGGGTACATAATCCATAGAGTCTCTGTTAAGGAGCTGTTGAAAATACTGAACAGTATGATCCTTTATCTGCTGAATGTCTGAAATAACAGACCCATTCTGATCTTTGAGAGAGCTAATAGAATTTGCAGAAGATCTAGATTTGAATGAAGCATAAAAGTACTTTGAATTCCTATCACCTAAGGAGAGCCATTGCTGACGGGATTTCTGCCTAATAAAGCACTCTTCTTTCACAAGCAGATCCTCATAATTCTGTCTGACGGACCTTTCCTCCTCAATGAGAGAGGTGTCATTTGCATTGCTATCCAGCATACTCTGAATATGGGTTAGATTATCTTTAGCCCTTTGCAACACACTCTGAATAGGGCCAAAAACATTCTGATTCCATAATTTTAGAGTACGCTTTGTGTTGTTTAATTTCTTGACAAATTTGAAAAGCGGAGAACCAATAACATGCAAATCCCATGCTACTTCCACAGATTGCCTAAATGTGGGATGAGATTCCCACATTTCAAAATATTTGAAAGGGCGAGGACCAGTGGGGATCAAGGGAGAACATTGAACTTTAAGAGCAGAGTGATCAGAAGTACCCGGGGGCAAATAGGTGAGGATTGCATGAGGGAAGTGATTTATGAAAGCAAAATTAACTAACACCCTATCCAACCTGCAAAAAATCCTATCATCTTGTTGATTACTCCAAGAAAAAAGAAGGCCATCAGATTTAAGATCTTGTAGATTACAATAGTCAATACAATTATTGAAGCAATGTGCCCTCCTCGTGTGGACAGGACGACCACCTTGCTTTTCATTTGAGTATCTGACCTCATTGAAGTCACCCCCAACCATCCAACTCACATTTTGAGAATTAAGAGAGAACCTCTTTAAAGAGTCCCACAACTTGAATCTATCATAAAAAAGATTTGATGCATAGACAGCAGTGACATAGGATATAAGATTTTCATGCTTGTTGTAGACCGTACAATGAACAAACTGGGAGGACTGCTCAATAATATTAACCTCAACAATCTCACCATTCCAGAATAGAGCGATTCTTGAGTCATCAGAGAAAAAGAAGTTATAACCAGGCAAAATATAGCTACTAACAAGAGAGCTTGATTTTTGTTCAATCTTTGAGTCCAGGAGGCATACAAAAGGGACCTTGGTCTGCTGAAGGAACATTTTAATGTCCAATTGCTTTGCTTTTTTGTTCATACCACGAACATTCCAAAAAAGACTATTCATTATTTACTGAGTTTGGGAGCTAGCAGCTCCAGATTTTTTACTTTGTCTCCTAGAGGAGACACGATGATCCTGAGAAGAGACATTAGAAGAGTCCCCAGACACAGAAATGGCATTGTGAGTTTTAAGTCCCTTTTCACCAGTCTTAGTCTGAACATCATCAGGGAGTTTAACAACAGAGAGCCTTCCTCCTTTCGCCTTCACATTCTTTGGAATATTGCCTTTTATGGAGTTACCCTCCTTGGCTCCCCTAGAAACCACTGCGAAAGATTCAGATTCAGTAAACAGATTTACCAAATCAGATCCTGTGACAAGTGAGTCCGGTTCGGAGGCAATAGAGCCAAAAGGCAGCATGACCTGAGCTTGGACCACATTCTCGGCTGCACATACCAATAAAGAAACAGATTCTTTCAATGATTTCAAATTGTGTGGATCACCAATAGCAACTTCTGCAGTACTAACTTGGTTTTCAACAACTTCCAATGTATCTTCAACTTGGTTTTCATCAATTTTTGGTTCAAAAATTTCCCATGTATCCTTTATGTGGGTTTCATCAACCTTGATTATAACAGGTTCCAGCGAATCCTCAGCTTGAGTGACAACAACTCGGTTTTCAACAACTTCCACTAAATCCTGAATTTTGTTTTCATCAGCTATATTTTCAACAACTTCCATTTGATCCTCAACATGGTTTTCAACAAATTTCACAGGATCCTCAACATGGAGATGAAGTGAAATAGTATCATCCTCCTTCAGAAAATCTGATTGTTCTTGTAGAAGGGAGAATTTGTTGCTACAGGAGGGGGAGCTTGTAGCAACCTTTTTGGCTGGACCTCCTCCTGCAGTGATGGCATCGGATAGCAACTTCGTTTTCAATTTGTTGGGATCACGGACTTCTTGCCATTGCAAAAAAGAGGCTTTTTCTTTACCCTTTTGAGAGGCATTTAGAGAAGGAGCCTTGTCTCTCCTTTCATGGTTGGGGGGAATAACAGAGGGTTTATTGATACAACAAGCCTCATCATGACCAAAGTTTTGACAGAATTTGCAAGCAATGGGTTTCCAGTCATAATCAACTTTAAATTCTTCTCTCTTACCAGGAGAAATATCAACAAGCACAGAGTTTGGTAGAGGTTTTGATGCTAGAACCTCAACACAGATACGGGCATAAGATCCCCTACTGCAATTTAGAGTGGCCGAGTCAGTGTAAAGAGGGGTTCCGACGAGACTCCCTATTCTACTGAGACTGTCAATCTCCCAGAAATGAAGTGGCAGATTGGGCAGCCTAATCCAAATTGGAATACTACTTAACCTTTCTTGCTCCATACGGACATCAGGAGACCACTTCCTAATGATGAAAGGGCGATGGTCCATAGTCCACGGACCCCCTTCAAGAACTTCAGCTAAATCAAACTTCACTGTAAAAAATCCATTGCCATGGAGAAGGAGTTGTAGCTCTCCTTTTGGCTTCCAAAGTTTATACAGGAACAACAAAAAAGGGGTGTAGACTGGCATTTTTCCAATCACATACCCAACTACAGCATTTTCCCATTGACTGATATGAGATGCATAGGCTTCAGGATTGAGAGAGGCCACCACATTTGTGCCTTCAATAGTAGGTTCAATGTAACTAAGAGAGCAAACTTGTACCTGGTGATTCTCCCTTGAGAACAAAGAACCCCAGCTCTTGACCATGGCGGATGAAGAAGGGAGAGGAACCGAAATTGGCTTCCGCTGTCTGCGAGGAGGAACATTACCACGAGGAGGAGCTCCACGAGAAGAAGCTGAACTTTTAGGGCTCTGGTTAGTGTTGGATTTCCCAGCATTTGCAGATTTGGGGGAAACGTGAGCAGATATCCCTGACCCTTGCAAAGAGGCTGGCCCAACCACGGTAGCAGATGGTTTAATCGGGCCATTCCCATCTCTTCCAGAAGAAGAAGAAAATGGATACATGCTTCTGTTGGACTGAAAAGTATTAAGGATGGAGTCAATGGTTCCCCCCCTTGGAGGAGGGGGTTTGGAGCTCCCTGCTTTGACACAAGATGGAGGTACCCCAGCCAAGGGAGCAGACCCTTCAACAGGGAGTGATGCCTCCAAAGTAGATGGAGACTCCTCGGCAGTACCAGCAGAAAGCGCAGGAACCTTGGCAGTTGTTGAAAGATCCGGTGGAATAGGGGAGGGAGGAGCCGTCGCCGTCTCCGTCATCACGGCGGCAGCTCTGAATCGGCGACTAATCCTAGCGTATTAGTTGAGCATCAATAGGACTTGTAAAAAGAAATGCAAAATCAGTTTCATTCTCTCCTTATTTTTATCGTATTTTCCATATCATTAATGAATGTACTCAACTGAATATTTGTCATACACAAAATCAGACTGCTTGTTTGAATCATCCTCTTGAGGGATCAACCTCTGGGTGGTCCTATTTATAGCATCTTCTGCTCAGTTGTAGTTGAAATCATATGTAATGATATATTAATCAGTAATATTCACCCCTTTTTTGTTATTTAGACAAACAAATATTCATGGCTGAAGGTCTGGAATGCAAGCTTTCAGAGGCAGATTTCATTAAGGCAGCAGTAGTAGTTCTTGTATGTTTGTCCCCATATTATTTTATATTAGATTAGATTAGAAAACAGCCAAAATGTGCATGGCGATGCATGTAATTGATCAACAAAAGATGTAAAATTTAATATAATAAATAAATAAAATATTGCGGGTATCATGAGAAATTACATGAATATATCTGACAAAAGCTTTCAAAAGCAAAAGATTGATGGGGGGGCCAAGGGAAAACTAAAGATGCTAAATTCACAAAAATTCTCTACTTCATCTTGTCACATTTTGTGAATGGGGTAGATCATGGCTAGAGATTCAAAACATGTATACAAGCATCAGTTTTTTTTTAAAAAAAAAAATTATATGCTATATTGATATATTTGTTATAATAAGTAGATTAAGCCTGTATGTGGATCAGATATATTGATTCTTTACCACCCTCTCCAGAGTTTTTTGAATATTAAGATTCAAATTTAGAACAACTGTGTATATTTTTTTGGATAATTGATTAGACAGGTAATTAGGGATGAAAGAGGGTGTAATTAAAAAAAAACTATTTATTCAAATATGGACTTGAGGACTTCTCATGTATTTTTCTGATAATTAGAAAAGCTTAAGTTAGAATATATATAAGTTAGTAATATATCAATGATATCTCCATGACATCTTAATTAGTTATAAACTCCCCTGAACTACGGATTCAAGCCCGCAAAATTTAATTTTTTTTTTACATTAACAAGCACTTCTGGAAGTGATAGGACTTCTTTTCACTGATCCACACTGAACTTATGTCAAAAATAAATAAACAAAAAAATAAAGGTTGACCACTGGATGACACTATTGTAAACTCCTATCACTGTGTGTGTGTACTCCCTATCAACTTTTATACTCTGTAACAAAGGATTTGTATATTGTCATGTTTGGTTTGAGAATTTTTAGTTATCATATGAGATTTATGACCATTCTAGTATAAATAAGGATAAAATGATTTTTTGTTTAGTTGTGTTTGGAATGATTCTTGTTAGAAAACGTAATAATAAAGTTTTTATTGTTGGGATAAAATGTGGATAAAGGTTTATAAAATATGAAAAAATGATTGATTTATAAGAGGTGTTATATGACAGTTGATTTAATAATAGACTCACATATTCATTTGAGTTAAATAACCTGTAATAACTTAATTCCAGGGGTTAGCTAAAATCCAGATACCACTTTATACCATACAGATTCTCATTTATTTCAGTCATCGAAACATCCATAATGAGGCTATTCCGATTAATTCCAACTTATTGCAGACCTATTCTTGAACCAAACACGAGGGCCACATTTTGGCTCACACATAACTACAATTAATTTGGGCTCCAACTGTATTACCTCATCATACAAATAAATCATTGAAATTTTCTCTTTAAAAAATAAAAAAATTTAAATTTTTATACACTGCTCTAGTAAAGTATATACTGTCTTATCTCAGTGTACACTCTAATAGCGGTGTGTATAAGACGGTTGAGGAACCGCTTCTGAATTATAGATGGGATTGTAAAACAAACTGAGTGTATCATTGCTCTTTTGAAATTTGTTTGAGGTTATACAATTTTCCAGTTATGTGCTTGCTTTTGTAAAACAGTGTCACATATAGTTTCGTTTATACATCCGCAACTGCATGTAATCCCACATATGATTTTGAACTTCTATAAATGACATGAAATATGTATCTTTAAAAAAAAATCAAAATCACCTGAGAACTATACCTGGAGGGTTTAAAGAGAGTTGTATTTAACATTTACCTATGCAACATGAAGTACATCCTTGAACAAATTAAATTTTTTAAAATAAATCATATACCAGGTAGCCTAATCTAGTGTTCTAGAATGATATATGGGCAGTGACTGTGTATCAATGCAGGTAATAGCGCATTTATACACAATCTCTTTTACAGTCTTAATTCCAATTTTATATATCTTGTTAGCGATATATAATTGGAACTCATATAATTAACAAGATATTCATTAGAAAATTTTCACATTCCATAAATTGATCTATGCAATTAATTGGAACATTATTTTTTATAAAATCACAAACCTTATTAAATGAGTTATACTATTTTTTTTTTAATCTAAACATATATGTAAACTGAAAATGAGGTTGGAAAACGACTTTATGTAACATTTTATGTGCAGAACATTGAAAAGTATTGTTGTGTAGTCAATTCTCAGCTACACAAAAGTACGAATAATTAAGAGCCACCGATGCACTCAGTCACCTATATAACATAGTATATATTGTTTCTCTAATCGAATATGTATAAGAGTAGACGAATACATACTCAATTAAAAAAAAAACACAAAAAAAAGATATATTTTCAATTCATTTAAATATAAACTTAAATTCATATATACTTACGTATATAAACTTAAAAAACACAAAAAAAGATATACGTCCGTACTTCATTACATAAATATACTTAAAAAAAAAACTCAAAACATATTGATACCACAAAAGTGAGTTCATGAATTTAAATATATATTGAATTTAAATATATATTGTCCCTATCAGATTCCAACAATCAATTATGCACAAATTCAGCGGTGTTACCAGTGTCCATAGTACAACGGTTCAGGGTTTAGCGGTGTTACCGATAGGTCCTGGGTTCGAGTTTTGGCGTTGATTTACCCACCCGTTTATTGGCGATTATTCAAAAGAATTTTCCGTGGGACCGGGGCAAACAGGCGGAGGTAGCTTTCCCAGCTCGACCGTAAGGTCAACCACGGGGAGTCCCTCTGATATCAAAAAAAAAAAATTATGCACGAATTCTACAACCTCTATGAGATTGCTTTCAACTCTCTCTATATCTACACATTATAAAATTAAAAAAGGCATCTATTTCATGATATTGAAAGAAAACGACTTCCCAACCATCCTGATATCCGAAATTCTCTTGGAGTAGGATTTGCTCCTGCACTTTCTTAAGCATATCCTCCATAAGTTCCAATTCCCACATGAAAAAAATGAGCTATACCATACTAATATCAATATCAAAACAGAATATTAAACATCAGAACCTATATATTATAATTAAATTCATGTTTAGAGATGTTACATCCATTTCTTTTCGGATGAAGAAAAAAAACGTGTGACGGTTCACCAACCAAGATATCTCATCAAATATTTGATTGATTATATTCTCCCATCTTCATTCCCACTCATACAAAAAGCTATAAAACATGTACACTGTAAAAGGGTTTTATTTTTTTTTAGAATGAACACAGAAAAAATATGCTAGCGGCCTCAACTTACAGTTTAGCTATAGAGAGAGCACATAAAATCAGTAATTAAATATTTTTTTTGTTGACGCGGTAACGCCTTTTTAGGGTTCAACCGGCACCTACTAAACAATGACAAAAATAACAAAATATATAAATAATAATGTAGGTTCTACATCTTAAGCAACGTGCCTACATCCACAGAGAAGAAGCTAGAATTGATTTACTGCATTCTGTTATTAAATTCAATAAATTCTCAACTCTTCTCACCACTGCCAATTTCTTAAACATTAGCCTTGTATGATTGTTTCTAATAAAAAATAATAATATTGATTAACACTAACAAATTAAGGAAGATATTCTCTATCAGAAATAGAGACATGAAATACCAAATTACCAATGCAAGACATCTCAACATTCTTTAGATATTATGGTGCACTGGATGACGAATCGCGACAAAGCATGGTGGATGAAAAAGGCTTGAATGATATATGATTTTGAGTATCCATGAAGGGCCCTTTTTTTTGGAAGATCACAATAAAGTTTACAGAGGCTTAGAATTTGGACTAAAATATCCCTCATTATCGTATCGATGGATGTCGATGTTTTCGGTGGGAACAGTATTTCCTTCTCAGCAGTCCATGCTTGATTGTAGATATAGATGGTGATGATTTGGACAACTCTGGTGATTTTGTGAACCATGATAAATTGTGTGTCCGCATAGACTTTCTATATATATGCAATGCAATTAAACCATCTAAGAATGGTATCCTTTTTAAACACACAACATGGACTCTTTTTTTCTTCCTATCATTGTACTGCAACTTTGGAGAGGTTGTCCAGTGTATTTTCATGTAGATAGCTATGTAAACATGCATCACTATCAAGTGCAAGGTTTATTTGTTTCATAAGTTAGGTTTTTTTTTTACTTAAAGGGCTGAGTTGCACTTTAGAAGATTATATAACATGAAGAGTCTCTCTCCCTCATCAGTCTCACATGCACCCAAAACTTTTCAGGAAAGGAACAATATTTATACAGACATATAGACCACAATTAAGGGTATATAGTGATTGGTATAATCATGAGACAATTGAAATTCATTCTGAAAAAGTGATTTAACTTAAAAGTAAAATTGATATTTGAAAAAAATATACAAATTGTACAAAAATCAAAGATAAAAGTGATCTACATAGCAATATTGATTACATAAATGTGGAATAAATGCATGCAACCAATATATGGGTATTATCAACCAATAATTCTTAAACTCCTATTGTGATAAATTTAACCAATAATTCTTATACTCCAATGAGAATGGTCTTCCTCTCTCTCTATCATCACTCTTACTCACACGAACAAAAAAATTTCTAGGAAAGGAACAGTTATATAGACTATAGAGAGCTTTGTAGTTCAAGTTTGATTTGGATAATATATAAATAAACTCTGGTTGAAGAGCTGCTAGATTGATTTGATGACTTCCCTTTCACAATCAAATGGATCATGCTTTTGACTCATATGCTGTAGCTATGTTGAGCTATTCTTTTATAGGGGAAAGAATCAGATTTCATGATGAATGTTCCACAACAATTGAATTTTTAAACAATGGACAAGTTGATTCCACTTGCCTGGAAAAAAAAATCCAAGTGAATTTTGCGAATTTTGAGGTTTACCTCATTAGCCCATTATATATATCTATGACCTCATATTAAATAAAATACTTTATTATTTGGAAATAAATTGAGGATAACTATATAATATTATTGGGTATTTTTTTTCAGAGGGGGTAATTGAAACACATGCTAAAGTATATGGGTTCTTAGATATTAATATTATGCACATGTGATATGTACATAAAAAGAATAAATTTTTTACATAAATAACAAATTTTTAGGCTTCTAAAATATATAAATACAGTTTTTTATGTAAAATTTTATGGAGGAATTGGGTATACAACAATTAAATTAAATTAAATATTATGGGGGAAATTAATTCTATGTCCTTCGGAGAACACTTGAATTATTTTAGGGTCTAGGAACATTCGGACTTAAAAGTCCTCATATCCGATTGTCTATTATTTTTAAGTCCTTTTGAATAACAGCATTTAAGTCCTCTATCAACATTTTTTCATCTCTCCCTTTCACTGACTGTGTACATGTTTAACAAGCCTGATATACTATATTGTTAATAGGCATGGATACACTATCGTCTATGTGAATGAGAGACAGGGTGTGGAGCGGGAGGAACGACTATCGTCTATGTTAATGGGGAGAGAGAGAGGGGGGCACACAAATAAAAGATGACGGCAAGACAAAAGTGATAAAAAGAGAGTAAAAGATAACTCTCCTTGGGTGGAAAGATCCAAAAATAATATCTTAATTAATCTAGGGACTTAACAATAAATTTAAATATTTTAAAGACCTAAAAATAATTTAGGGTTCTCAAGAAGACCTAGAATTAATTTTTCCAATATAATATGAATAAAAAATTACATAACTATATTGTAAGATGAATATGAAATTTTAGGGTATATCATGTCAATGCTTTGGTGCGTGCACAAGGATGCTTGTGTAGTCTTATATATGTGAAGAGTAATAGATAATAAAAAGTTATTTATAATTAAAATTCATCATGTGATTTTTTTTTTATTGTGACACAGAGTCCTTTCCCTAGGTTGGGTGAAACCGAGCTCATTAAAATCAGCTCATTTCAAGACCGACACTACAAATAAACAATATATAAATGTTTAGGTAAAATTTTATTTGTAAAAAAATAATAATATGCATCAAAACACCCCACACCTTAGCTAATATCACCCCATATGTGCAGTTTAGCAAACATTGCACAAGTGATCCTTATAAGATTTCATTGTGTACATATGCTACATAAAATGTATTAACAACAAAAAAGTGATAAAATGACCTAAAATTATTATAATAAAAAAGTTCAAAGGTACAAAAAAAGATGTTGAAAAAATAGTTAAAAGGCCTGTTATATTATATGAGATTTTCTAGGGTGTTATTTACAAATACGCATAATCCAAGGAGCACAAAAGGAGAGAAAGATTTGCATAGATTTCCGTGTCTGAATACGAGGTTCATCAACGCAGCCGACACTCCACAATCGATGAACACGTGTCCACCTTTTTATTCGCATAAAATACTCCTCTTCTCTGATTGGCCGTTCGATTGACCTTTCTCCCTCACAAAAAAACAAAAAACGTGGCCCCCACACGTGCGAAACGGAATCTCTCGAGCCCACTCGTTCTCTTGATCAACCGCCGTTGATTTGCAGACGTCTTGGGCACGTGTAGAGTTAATGACGGCGGGGTCCACTCGGTGTCTAGAAGTCCAACCAAGAAAGTCGCCAAAGCGTAGCACGTGCGGTAAATGACGTCTTTTTGGATGACGTGGCATGTTATTATTGGTGGACGGTAAATTTTTTTTCTTCTCTTTACCGTGCCGTCCGATTCGATGCATTAATTATAAGACAAGACCCTTGAATCAAGCAATCTTGACCGTTCGTTTAAAAGAGGAGTTTTGGGTGTATTGAAATGACGGTCAAAACCTTGGGTCTATGAGTGTTCAGGTTGACTTTGACCCTAAATTTACATCACTAAATTTATGAGATCTATGTACTTATTTCATCACAAACCACACTATATTATATAATATAATAGAGGGTTTGAAAACTCGAACTCGAACCGACCTTGGCTTTGAATTCCAGTTCGAACCTCATCTTATAAAAAGACTGAAAATCAATTAAACCCACTAATTCAACATACAGGTTTTAAGAATCCGATGAAGGTTGATTAAAATGGCTGGTTCCTTATTCACAAAATTTATGATTAATTAATTGTTAAATATTAAATCTAATAAAAAATTAGGTTTTCATTTTTATATATTAAAATTAACTAATGTGAAGTAAAAACTTAAAAAATATTAAAATTTAAAACTTGATATATTATGAAAGGTTTTTTTACCATATTCCTTCTTTATTTTTGTAAATTTTCTACCATGGTCAATTTGCTTTTCTGGTTCAATCAACCTTTTTTTAAAACAATGCTATAATGTGGTTCCATGACTAAGGTGTAATGTATCAAGCTCTTTTATTCATAATAAAAAAAATATTATAACTCCTAGTGTTGTAGCTTGGTTTCACCAAAGATTAGTAAAAGCAATCTACAATTGTAATTAAGTCTAGGAATTGCAAACTTTAGTTTAATCTACAATGTGAGTGAAGTTTATGCTAAACCGATGGCTCTTAGGCTAGCTAGAGACATGAATTTGCATCATTGTATATATCTCCATTTTGTATCTTTCCAAGTTTACCTGATGAATAAGATTTGTGAGTACCAGAGTTTATAAAGTTGTGACTTCCATTCTCGACCACCTTTTCGTTTCATAATTAAAAACTTATTTAAATTGGTACCAACCTAATAATTGATCTAGTTAGGGTTAGCAGGGTGGATGCTACCTTTTAAAAACTCTGTAGATATTTACCGAAAATAAATTTTTGTGAATATCTACGAAAGTACTACATTTTAGTTCATATATTTCATGTTAATTATATTCAGAGATAAATCCAACATAGGATTGAGAATTGTAGAAAATTCATATATGATCCTAATGGATTAAAAATAAGTAGGATAAGATTGAACCCCAATCCTACCAAACCTAACTATAATGCAGGCTCTAGCTAGGTCTATCATTGAAAACCAACAGTCTTGATCAGCATAAAAACTTTGCAAGCCAATAAAAGTAGTTATTCTTTATATTGGATTTTTTTTTCCGTATCCAACCTATTCCACTTACATTCATGGTTGGCCCTGAACACGGACCGCGCGCGCATGCACAAAAAAAAGAGATAAAAATGAAAATAAAGTTGAGTGTTGTAGAATTATGTGAAGGGGAACAAGTAGTAGCTAGGAGTACTTGTGGGGAGAGGTTATGTTGTGTGGTTCTATATAAGAGGGACCTTAATTAAAGGGTGGAGGGGGTTTGAAAAAAAAATCAAAGGGAAAGGTTGCGTCTCTAAGTGGGCTTTCTAGAAAAAGCTTTAATGGATTATGCACAAATTGCATCCACATTTTTCTTCTTTTCATTTGCAATTGAAGGACATGGGACCCCCACTAACACCAACCCAACATTTGTGAAAGCACCTTTTCTTCTAACTTCCCCAATGGATGAGCATATGTTCCCTCTAAAAACCATTTAAAATTAAATCCTTGTGTGATTATAATTGGGATTATGCCCAAAATTATACATCATTGTGCATGCACAAGATAGGTACATCATGTAATTTGTACAAGTTATAAATGATTTTTTTGGGGTACATGCCAATCTACATAGGATGCAAATTGTGACTTATAGTCCAAATTAATGGGATATGTTTCATCAAAAATATTTTTTAATTATTGAGTTGTAATTTGTCTAAGATCCAAAATAAGTGGGCTGATCTGGTAAAAGTCAAATTTTTATGGTTAAAATGTAATTTATTTTGACAAATAACGTACCCTTTAAACATGGAATCTCTTTATTTCTAAAAAATATATTTTCTATTAGTAAGAAAGAAATCCTCACAATCTTACTATTTTTTAACGTACTCCTCCACCATTTATAATCTTTTTTTTTTATTTGCACAAGTTTAGCTGAGAACTTGAGATGCTTCCGATTGCTTTTTTTTTGGGTACGAGGAATGGGCTACAATGTCTCTAACATACAGTGGTAAAGATCACTACTAATATTAGAGAGACATAAAAAATGGACTTTGAACATATTGAATTAAAGATCACTAGATCAAGCCCATAGGAATGTATACATTTATTTTTCCTCTGTTTTCAGCATGTTTCAAGGCAGCGGAGTAGTATCCCTTACCACGAGGTCACTTGCCTGCGGGATACAATTACATATTAAAACATAAATAAGGTTAGTTGGTATTTA
This sequence comes from Acorus calamus, assembly GCA_030737845.1. Classification (NCBI taxonomy): domain Eukaryota; kingdom Viridiplantae; phylum Streptophyta; class Magnoliopsida; order Acorales; family Acoraceae; genus Acorus; species Acorus calamus. Next base: position 4,792,968 of record CM060859.1, on the reverse strand, counting down.
AGAATGTTAGGTAAAGCCTACACAGGGCTGGATCTTTGAGGAAAGACATAGGTTTGATCCTTTGAGTATGAGGGCCATTGAGTTTCTCCTCACATGATTTGTAGGTGGAATTTTTTTCAATTGATGTTAGGGTTTTTGTAAAAAAAATAATAATGCTATGTGAAAAAAAGAAATGGAGAGTGATTGAAGCACTAAGCATGGAGATTAAAAAAAAAATGCTATGCAATTCATCATCCAATCATTTTTTTTTTGTTGAGAGTATCATCCAATCAACATTTGCATCATCCAAGGTGGCCATGCAATGATTTTTCTATTTTCACAACATAGTACACACAATCATACGTAGTGCCCTTTAAAGCCCCATTTTCAAATCTTTTTGGAGTTACTTTGTAAAAAAAAACAAATAAAAAATAAAATCGGTTTTTTTTGACACGTCACACAAGCCACTCTTCTCTTCGGAAAAAAAAGTGAAGATTAGCCCCCCCCCCCCCCCCGTTTTTCTACACCATGACATGTGGAAGAAAATTCATTAAAAATATGTAAAATCAATATGCTTTAAGCCACCACTAAAACTCAATTGTGCTCTCTCCACTCTATCAATCTGAATTTACATCAATCAATGTAATGGATGTCAAATACATTTGGTTTTTGAACATCATTTGAAAAATGATACATTCAATTGTGTCTAATCTCATCTACAAATTGTCTATATTTTTATTCATTCATTCATATTCATTGAAGTATATATTGTTATAAAAAATAAAATATACATCAAAATATACTAATATATATTTTTTAGAAAAAATTTAAAATTTTTATATATTATGATAGTATAGTGTATCATTGTGTATAGGTGGGTAAGGGACCGCTTTTGAACTGCATACAGGACTACAAAACTGTACCTCAATGCTCAATATCATTTGCTTCACATTACTGCATAATTATGGTAGATTTTTTATTCATTCATGAATAAGAGGAGGGTATATATTGAGCTTTAATTTATATATTGCATTATAGTTTCTAAATATCAAGGAACAATGGAAGTAGAGGAGTTCTTCCATAGTATTGTTTGTCACAAAATGAGGGTGTGATACATGGTTAGTTCGGTGGAGGTGAAAGGGGTGGCCTGCTCCAAAAAGTACATCAATAACTAATTTTATCATGCAAGTGTATTCACATGTGTAACAACATACTTATAATTGTTGTATTATGTTTGAGGGCATTTCAATAATATATTTGGTATGTATATACTCCCAGTAAGTTGGATTTCTCGTACCATAGATTAGTGATCAATCCTAGAATTTTGATAGATAAAGTCGGATTTGTAGTCTTATACATAAAGCCTGTAATCCAAAACATAGTGCATAATTGTCTCTCCTCTTTCCATGGGCATTGGCTATCTTTTGTTGAACCACATAAGTTTCCTCTTTGTATTTTTCCTTCTTTTCTACTTCGATTGGAAGGCCTATTTTCAATAGCAAATTATAGATTACTGCAAAAAAAAAAATTAAATTGGTATAGAATCTTGGATTTTAATTAATTGTACAATCAGTAGAAATTAGGAAAGAGAGAGAGAGATTATATTTTAAGATACAAGTAAATCTAAGATTTTTAGTATACTAATTAATATGACACTTCAATATATAAACACTCGTAGAGTAAAACATGTGATCTATAGAAATAAAGTAACACAAATCCAAACAAGTCTTGTTCGAGCAAAATGATCAACAACTGATCCATTCTATAACATTTGTGAAAGCAATTCAGGAAAGTCTCCCTTTGTTTATAGATACTAGTTTTCTATAAACACTTTTTTTTTTATTGGATAGGCCTTGAAATTAAAGGCCCTACCAAGTGGATCATGATTGTAAGATTCAAAGTTGGAATATATCGTTTTTTATTTAAAAAAATAAGGGTTTTTTAGTTTTAAGTCCCTATAACATATTTATTTACGGATCGATCCCTCATTTTTCACACTTTATATCGTTTTTTTATTTAAAAAAAATAAGGGTTTTTAATTTTAAGTCCCTATAAACATACTTATTTAGGGATCAATCTCTCACTTCTTCACACTTTGGTTTTAGTCCCAGATTTAAAGGATATGTTCCTTTTTAGTCTCTCCCAGGGACTAAGAAGAAAACTAAATAATTTAGGAATAGGTCCCTCCAGGGACTAAAACAAAAAATCTGGGGACTAAAACCAAAATATGAAGAAGTGAGGGATCGATCACTAAATCCTATGGTTTATGGGGACTTAAAAATAAAAAAATCCAAAAAAATAAAGATAGACCCAACTTTTAGGTCAATTTTAGATCAGTTTAACGTTCATTCTCATCTTCTTTCACCCAAATAAATAATGTTGAAATAATCTATTCTTCTCATCATGAGTATCCCAGACAAAATTTTCACTCTTTCTTCTCCCACATAATTTAACAGAATTGGATTTATATATAAAAAAAGAATTCTCCTTCCAAATCAATGTCATCAAACTAACCATTAGTCTTTGTATATATACTTTTATTATATGGAAAGTATACAAGTAATGAATGTTTCCCTATATAAATGACAATGACAATAGGCATATGTCACTAGGCGGTGGGAGCGGTGGAGGGGCATAGAAACCCATCACCGACGTAGGGATGTATGTCTCGGAATAGTGGGAGGAGGGATACAGTGATAGGGGGTGAAAGGGCGCGAGAACCCATCATTGAGGTGGGGCAATGTATCATGTCACGGGGTAACGGAGGAGGCGGCGGCGGTGAGGTGGGGTACGCAAAATGGTTTTGTTTTAATTGTTTTTAGGTTCACAATATGGCTATTACAGGGGTATGCGACAAGATTTGAGTGGTGTAAATAATGACAAATAAATAAAGTAGTTTGGCACCTAATAAAATCAATTTAAATTTCTAAGACGAAAATATCCATATTTTAGAAAATGAAAAATGTAAAAGTTAAAAACAAGAACTAATTTATGAAAACCTTTTTTTATACAAAGGCAATGACATATAATCTTATACGTAGTATTTCCACTACTAGCTACTATTTTGTAGGCATGGATCAACATAGATCCAGAATAGGTCTTTGTTACGTGAAAGGTTTGTTGGGATTTGAGTTTAGGTAGATTTTGCATTTGAAAAGCTAAAAAAATTTAAACTTAGATTCAAACACATTTTCAGTGTTTAGCTTTTCAAACCATGCATCATCTTCCTCTTTTCGACCAAAAAATCTTACGATTGAAAATATAATAAAATAATACTTTTCAAAAGCTGAGTTTGAATCTAAGAATCTTAACGTGTAAACCTCACATCCAAACATAGCCAAAGTAGGTTGAAACCTACAAGACGAACCCCAAAGAGACGCAAGCAAAATTTATTTTCACCTGCCAAAAGTCTATTTTTATCACTCCCCAAAAGTCGCAAGGACAAATAATTATAGAGAACCTTTTTTATTTCATACATTGATGTAAGGTATATTTAATTTATAGAATAATTATCATTATTTTAAAAATTGTACTATTTAAAATGAAACAAAAGAGTGGGATCTCATTCTCCATGATTCAGAAACATTTTTTTTCTTTCTAATATTAGATTGTGACCCATTTTACGATATTAAGATGCACAATTAATTCTACATAAATTAAAATTATTGTGTCACCAAGCAACATTTTTTCGCTCAGACAAGGTACCAGAATGTCCATATGTACAACTTCTATATTTTTCCATTTAATTGTGACTGAAATTTCTCATAAAAAATTAATCCGAGCTTCTTCATTCATCAATATGGCATATCAATTATATATTATAGTTTCAACCTATAAATTATTCTTAGTTAGACTTAGGAAAATGACCGGTTGCCTTTGATAAATATTCAAAAGATACTCTAATTGTAAGTAGGACAGTTCTGTGATAAAATTAATGACTCAAATTTGGAATTAGAAATAAAATTTTCAAGGAAAAATAATTCTACATCATTACTTTGATTGCAAATTTCTATCTAGCAAAGGTTTTTTTGATACATTATCAAGCTAAGTATATTATATATAGGCATATAGCTTTACTATTTTATAAATTATAACATGCCACTTGTCAATAATAAACAAATAATATGTTCTAAAATCCAAAATAGTGGGTGGCATGTCATGTTGAAGGTAAGAATTTGAGTTAAACTCCTTGTCTCTAATGGAACTATATATATGCTTTTTTTCCTTGTATAAAAATTGTCTTTGTCACTTATATTATTTTAATTTCTTTATATATTACTACCTATTCTATCACAAACTGATATTGAAATTGAGTGGTATATCCATCCATACTAGGTTTTATATTCATTGTCACCTTGATACATGAGAGTTTCAAACCTTCCAAAACAATATGTTGTGACAAATTAATAATACATGTTCATATATATAATTAAGATAATTAATTGTGAACGAAAGTGATTAGATGGAGACCTAATTATGCAACGGGGACTGTGGAAACATCAACCACACGTTTTTTATTCTTCAATCAGATTTTAAAAAATAATTAATCATGTTTATTTTACTTGCTAATTAGCCTAATTGGATTTTTCATGTGTTTTATTATTTCACCTACTTTCATATATCCACATTTCAATATAGGGAGAGTTGGTGTTATGAGGGTTGTTGGTTGGGCTTTGCTTGGCTTTCAATTTTATTGTCAACCTCACTCTAACTAACAAAAACAAATAAAACTTGTACATAAAAAATTCAAAAACAAACTCATTTACACGTACATGGTGGAGGACGAAATAAGTGGTTATTTGCAAAAAGTTTAATCCTTTGTATCCTAAAAAAAAAACCATTGAAACATGCATATATTATAAAATCCACTATTGTTTAACAACTCATATATTTATAAATACAACTTCATTTAAATAACAATTTTTTCAATTTTATTATGTATGTGTGTGTGTGTATTTGCAAACTTGAGATTTTTGTATTTTCAATAATTTAAAGGGATAAATTTTTACTTTAATGTACAAGATAATTTATTGTAAAAATACATTACACTTGGTCATTCCTTCAATTCGTTTTACATTCTCAATATGTTCATAATTTTTGAAAGATATATATATTATTTAAATAATATTCTCAGTATGAATTGAATGCACGACTTCGTGCATTTTTGGTAATGAAATATATACTTGCCTCCCTATTTATATACTATCTTTCCTGTATTGAATTTAATGAAATATCATATCATTATCATTATCTTGCATATATCATAGGGTTTCTCAATTATGTCTTTTAGGCAATAGGATTTGAAAATTTGAAATACATAAGAGATTCTCTATGGGCTTTGTTGCAAAATAGAAATAATAAAATTAAAAAAGCAAAACAAAAAAAAAACAACTTTTTCTTTTCTCATCCTCTCATCAGTTCACTTGCTTTTATAATTTATATATTAAATTCGTTCTTTTGGAGTCTGACATTTCCTCGTCTCTCATCTCTCTCTCTCTCTCTCTTTCAAAACATAACACAGACACATCAAAAGCTTATCCTCTTCATCAACATACACAAGGTCACTGCATCAAATAATGAGTGAAAACAAGAGTCAAATCAACTGAAGAGAGGAACCCCAACTTTATTCATGTCCAAGGTAACTCTCTCTCTCTCTCTCTCTCTAACATCATCCACTACAACTTGAGGTGCATGTTAAGCTAACCCCCACACACCTTCCCCCACATATATAGAAGACCTTTAATTTTTTTCAGATGAATTAATTTAAAAACTGTTTCTGCTTTTAACCCCATCTTTCATTTCTTTTCGTTTTCAGTTTGAAAGAGAGAGGTGTCTAATGGGTCTCTGAATTGAAAAAACTTCACTATCTGTCTTGGGTTTTCATATTCAGAAGTCCTGTCTGTGGAGGGATCTCTTATTTATTAAATAAATAAAAAATCTTCCTCAGATGTAGGTGCACGTGCTCATGGATTTTCAATGATCAGGTAATGCCAGTGAAAGATCAATTATAATATTGTATAGAAGTTTGTTGTTTGTTTTTTTATTGTTTTTAATCTTCTGTTATGATTAGGTTTGTGTGTGATTGATGGGTTCTCGATCAGATTTTGCATATTTCATTAGATTTTTTTTTTTGTATGTTTGTTTTTGTGGGTGTTCACTGGATTTCTTGAAAAAGTAATATTTTTTTTAAAGCTTTGATCCATGTTTGATTTTGCTTCCATGGATTCACATATGATTGGATATTTCATCTATTTTTTTTCTTTTTCTTTTTTTTGTTACTACCATGAGGAGCTGATGATTGTCAAAATTGATTTTAAACTTTAGCTTTTGAATTTATTTTGTATTTTTTAGGTGTTAAAAATCAACAAAACAAATAAACTGTCTGAGATCAGATTTTACATAAACTTGTTCTAAAATTGATACCCTTTAGATTCAACTTAATTACTGGGGCCTTCTTTAAATTATTGAAAACTTTAGCTTAATTTGATTTGTATATATGAATTCTCTATAGTCATTGATTGTGTTATCTTAAATGGGTTCAACAACCATTAACACTTTTTGGTGGTCTCAACTTCTTTAGGTCCATCAGAGAGAGAGAAACCTTTGTTAGATATTTCAATTCACAGAAGTCTCTCTCTCTCTCTCAATTGATTTTCAATGGCGACGTACTTCCACGGTCCGCCGCCGCCGGAGATCCAATCGGACGGTCTACAGACACTCTACCTAATGAACCCAAACTTCATGGGCTGCTCCTCCGACGCCCCGGCGGCCCCAAACATGCTCTTAATGAACTCCGGCGGCCTCCACTATTGGACCCCCACCGCCTCCGCCTTGAACCAACAAGCCCTGTCCTTGAGCCTCTCTCAGCCCCCACCATACATGACCCACCGGCCTCCGCCGCCGGAGAATGATGTCAGCTCCCAGGCGGCCTCCCCGCCGGGGGCGCTCGTGGGGTCAAAGTACTTGAAGGCGGCGAGGGAGCTACTTGAGGAGGTCGTTAGCGTCGTATCGAGCAGCGTCAAGGAAGAGAAAGGCAGGGCGAAAAGCGATTTTAGGACGAATGGAGAGTCCGAAGGGGGTTCGGGCAGCGGAGGTGGTGGTGATGGTGGTGGTGGAGTTGAGATTAGTACGGCGGAGCGGCAAGAGCTTCAGATGAAGAAGGCGAAGCTCGTGCGCATGCTCGATGAGGTATTTTCGATTCATTTTGATCGAATTTTCTTTGCGAATGTTAATAATCTGATTTTGATTTAAGTCATTAATAAAAAATATTGCACTTAATTATTTCTGCGGTCATTTTTTGCTAACATGTTAGATTATTTCAGGTATGCAAAAATAATTGAGTGTATCAACGCAGTAGACAACTAGTCCTAATTGATGTCCAAAAAAACATCACTACTAGTGGCTTGTTTTTGTTGTGAAAATCTTTAGGTGGAGCAAAGGTACAGACAGTACCACCACCAGATGCAGATCATAACCTCCGCATTCGAGGCCACCGCCGGTACCGGGTCGGCAAAGACGTATACGTCGCTAGCGCTGAGGACCATATCAAGGCAGTTCCGATGCCTGAGGGACGCAATATCGGGGCAGATCCGGGCGACCGGGAGGAGATTGGGGGAGGAGGAAGTCGTGGGGGAGGCGGTTCGAGGCTGCGATTCGTTGACCACCACCTGAGGCAGCAGCGGGCGCTGCAGCGGCTCGGGATGGTCCAGCACAACAACACGTGGAGACCGCAGCGCGGGCTGCCGGAGCAAGCCGTCTCAGTTCTTCGGGCATGGCTCTTCGAGCACTTCTTACACCCGTAAGTAGCGCCGTGTTAAGGGTAGTCTTAAGGCCCCTATGGAACCAATTTTTTAAAACAACTTTTCATGAAAGTTATTTTCAATCAATTTTTTCATAGGAAGTAATTTTGTTGAATGTCAAAATTCAAAATCTAAGGTAGTGTTTGCAAACGAGTTTGGACGTTATTTTAGATTTTGGTTTTGCAAGATTCATGATTAATCTAAACTCATTTTAAATATATTTTATAGAAAGTGAAAAACAGTTTTTAGTTATAATATTAGAATTTTAAAATATAACAAAAAAATATGATTCCTTAAAAATGATTTTTAAAAGTTAGTTTTAAGTTATTTTAATCAGCTTTTTCTATAGCAGTTGTTTTGTTCGAATTTTATTGCATAACAGTTAAAATCAAAGATAGTGTTTGGAAACAAGATTATACAATTTTTAGAGATCCTATTTGTCCAGGATTCATAATTAATCCAAAATAGTTTCTAAACGGATTCCAGATTTTATAAATATTGAAATAAAAAAAAAGTTTTTAATTATAAAAATAATACTTTTAAAAATAATAAAAAGTAAATTTCTTTGAAAAAGCTATTTATAAATTTTAATTTAAGACAGTTACTCGTTCGAAACATACTGAAAGACCATTGTAGAATCAAAATTTTACAAAAGCATAATCAGTTTAATAATTGATTCCAAACATGGCCTAAGATTTTCTTTTCGTATTGTTTCGACAAATGAAATTCATGAGGCGTTCAATTGTAGGTATCCAAAGGACTCCGACAAACACATGCTCGCAAAGCAAACAGGGCTTACAAGGAGCCAGGTACGTTTTAAAGAAATCTTTTGTACACCTTTCAAATCCTGCATTTCACATATTGCATGTGCAATTCATGCATGAATTTTGCCTATCTGGATTTTTCTTAATCCAGATTTATTCTCTGCAAAATCAGGTGTCGAATTGGTTCATAAACGCACGAGTCCGGCTCTGGAAGCCGATGGTCGAGGAAATGTACTTAGAAGAGATCAAAGAACCCAACACCGCAATCAATGGCGAAGTCGTCACGAAAGACGACTCTGCCTCGAGATCCTCGACCACCGCAATCACCGATCCGATCCAATACAAAGAAACCATGGAACCATTCAAGCCCAAGAAGGCACGCATCGAATACCTTCGACAAGCTCTGTCGCCGCCACCGCCACCTTTCGGGGCGTACTTTGGGGCGGCGGAGCAGATGAGGTTCTCAAACAATGGGGTGTCACTGACACTAGGGCTTCATGAGAACAATCCATCAATGGCTGCTTCAATGCAACAAGTGAGTGATGCTTATGAGGGCCTCAGCATGCAGAGCAGGGAGAGGTTCTCTGCTCATCATCAGCTTTTGCCTGACTTTGTAGCTTGATTGGTTAGGTTTAATAGGGAGGAAGAACAAAAGAAAACTTAGGTTTTTCAGGGATTGGAAGTTATAGATTATAGATTCAAAAAGTTTAGAGAATCATTGGGGTTTTGAAAGATTGGGAGAAGGGGTGTATATTGTAATGGTATATTGTTTATGCATATTGATGTCAACTGAGTCGATGATAAAAAGGGGTTGTTGTAACTCACATATAACTTATATATGGTTTGATTATAAATTTAAAGGGAGGCGTTTTTTTTTAATAAAAGTAGATATATTGCTACCTGATATCATTTCTAAACGGGATTGATGGAGGGAAAAGGAGGGGACTACAAAGAAAAGATTAAAACAAAAATGAAAGTGGACCAAAGCAAGTCAGAACCCGGATAGAAGAGATATCTATGCCGAGACACTCCGGCCTCCCTCAAAACAAAATGTGAACAGCTACTACCGAAACCGCTGGTGCGCGCCACCCCCCTTTATGCACCGATCTTAGTCACTCACTAACAACCCAAACGTGTCCCATATATTTTTCAAGTAATCTCTCGCACCCCAGAAGATCACCTCGTTGCGGATTCGTCAAATTGTCCACGCTCCTGTCGGGACGATAGCTTGAGAATTCGCCGATTCCCTTCCGTTGAGTGTCACTCTCTTCAGGTCCCTCCCCGCCTTCCATAAATCCTTCGTGTGTTGAAATTGTCATCCGCCAGACCTTTGCCTAAACGTGCCTCACGAACACACACTCGTAGAATAAGTGATTGACTGTCTTCGGGGCCGACAAGCATGGGGCGCAAGTGGTCGGCTCATTCTCCATCCACTTGGCTCTAAACACTTTTGTGAAAAGATGCCCCTGAAACAAAAACCACATGAAGACCTTGATCTTCAAGGCATCCTCGACTTCCATATCTGTTTGAACTTTGGACAGCTTTGGTTGTTCACTTTTGTTGATCAAATACCTTTTGATGAAAAAAAAAATTTTAAGTATATATTTATTTAATGAAGTTGTGAAATGTCTTACAAAGGAATATGTTCGAGCAAATTTTGATAAAAAAAATTATTTTTATTATATTTATTTAGTAACATCCTTGTTAGAGTTAAGAGTGTTTTTCTAGGAGAGGTAGCCATTATAGGGTTTTCTTGAGAGAAAAGGACGGTGCTGATGAGAGAGAGGCCAAGAAATTTTGTAATATGATTACTTGATGAAAGTAAATTATTTTTCTACTCTCTTCTGTGGTGTAGGCAAATTTTGTCAAACCACGTAAATCCGTGTCTTCTCTTATATGATTTTTTTTTCTTTATAGTTCTGCAAGTATCAAACTCTAACCCTAAGGCCTAAGCATCATTTGCGTCTACAGAGGTACATATTCTTTTACCAAAAAGTGACATATATATACAGGGGCGGCGTCACATTGTTATATGTGGGGTCAATTGACCCCATCTAAATTCTAAATAACATCAAACATTACCCCATGTTAAGTTAACCCCATCCAAAAAGAAAATTAAAATCATTACCACATTCAAAACCCCACTTAAAAAAAAAAAATACAATGTGGACTGGTTGGGGTGAGTGGCAAAGTGAGTGACACATATATAATATATTGTGAGGGCCTAGTGGGTCCATCAATACTTTTTAAACAAATTTATCCGGCTATCCCCACGTTAACCCAAGACTAAAACTGAAAGGATTACGTACAACCCTATTTTCAGTCCTAATTCCAGTCTACATGTGTTTTGAATTTTTTTAAAATAGTGTATCTCATCTAATGAGATACATACTTTTATAAGAAGTGAAACATATGCTCCAATAAATTGCATGGGTGCATTTATAAAAAATGTTAAAAAAATCTATCGGCGCATATAACTCGTTAATGTAAATATATGTTTTGTTAATTTTTCTATCAAAGCATGTAAGAGTGGAATTGGGACTTGATTTTCTAAAACAATCAAAACAAATGAAGATTCAATATCAAACTCGTTTAAATGCTTTATTTGATTGCGTAAAATTATTTTTGCATAAAGGGTTAGCTTTTCGTGGTCATGATGAATTTGATGAGTCAACTAATAAGGGGAATTTTCTAGAGTTTCTTCAATTTTTGGGTGATCATAATGAATCTATCAATGAAATTGTGTTGTAAAATACTCCAAAAAATAATAAGCTATGTTACCATGATTCAAAAGGACATCTAAATGCAGCTGCAATTGAAACTACTAATGTTTTTTTTAAAAAAAAATAGACAATTGAAACTACTAATACTATCATAACTAACCTTGCAAATATGAAATCTCGAGGGAAATTATAAAAGTTTATATATTGGAAATCATTGATCTCATTTATTTGATAAAAAAAAATTTATTGTAAGTTGTTATATTTTCAAAAGAAAATTTTATAGTTTTGATAAATATATAATAAGTGTGGATTTTTTAAATTTTTTGTAGTATTTAGTTTTTAAATGACACCATCTATAAAAAAATCCTGGAGCCGCCATTGTATATATATATCTAATATTGAATACATATTTTTTTTACATTTTTCAGAAAGAGTATATATTGTATTAGATATTTTATTTTGTTCATTAGATAATGTAGCATCTACAGAAGTTTCTTCAAAAATATCTTGAGTGTCTCCACGCCCAAATTTACATAAGCTTTGAACAAAAATCATTTGCGGTGGGATGCTCATACAATACTAACAGTCTTTCATACAATACTAACATCATATATATGCTTTCTCTTATCTATTATATACCATATTAGACTAGTATGTATTGTATTATGAAAAATACAGAAAGGTGTACACCCTATTCATTTGAGTACAACACTGCATTTTTGGTGAAGGTGCATATGTATTTTATTAGACATTAAAAAAAATTAAAACATATTATTTTTAGTGAAATGGTAGGCAGCTTGTCTCAAAAAACATAGGGTTTTTATTTTTAAGTCCCCGCAAACCATCATATTTAGTAATCGATCCCTCACTTCTTCGTATTTAGGTTTTAGTCTCCAGATTTAAAAGATAATTATTTTTTAGTCCCTAAGAGGGACCTATCTGTAAACTATTTAGTTTTTTAGTACCTGATAGGGACTAAAAATGAATTATTCTTTAAATTTGAGGACTAAAATTCAAATACGAAGAAGTGAGGGATCGATAATTAAATATGATGGTTAGTGGGGACTTAAAAATAAAAAACCCAAAAATATATTAGTATTGTAAAAGTGAATTTTTCTTTATAGTAACAAAGTTGACAACCATCAGCTCCTCGTAAATATATATTACCACGGGCCAAAGAAACCTACAGAACAATAAAGAGAATTGGTTTTTAATAAAAAATTAAATTTTAAACATACAGTAAATACTTGATAATTGGACCACTTTGCACCAACCATTATAAAATTCGTCGACCACGACGGCGACGAAGATGATGATGCATATATTAATCAATTTCATTTAGTATAATTGGCTTATAATAAAAATTTATCTGAATTAGGTTTTATAAATAAAAAAAATTGGAGCTCTCCCCATGCCCCCCCCCCCCCCCCCCCCCCCCTCTCTCTAAGGTGAGAGAAACTACAGAAAATGCCAAAATGTGATTGTTTGGATTCCAAAAGAATTAAAAATATCAGAGAGAGATTATGTACCAAATGCTACAGCTGCAAAGGAAAAGAAAATAAGGACAGGTCCCATGGCCACAGACACTGAAGAAAAAGACATTCTGCACATCACACATGATATCATATATCTAGCAAAGAAAAATAAATAAATAAATAACTTCTTTTGCTTTCTTTGCAAGGCTTCCCCACCTGTTGAAAAAAAACATCATGTTGTGTGGATAATGTTGCATTAAAAATCATCACCTATACACACAATTATAATCAATATATACCAAAGTTTGGTGGGGTTGAAGTTCCACATGATTGAAGATAGGGTACGACTATTCGTACCCCTATATTTTCTGACAAACCGAGTTTGTTGTATAATTTATTTATCTATTTATTTATTTATTTTGCACTACTCCTGTGAACCCCAACAGATGTTTTTTTTTCTCTTGAGCCATATAACACACAGTTGGCACGGACAGTTTATGTATCTCTATGATCATTTAATGAGATATTATTTTCTTATTTAATTAAATTTTTTATTTATTAAAAAAGGTATAATCATTCAACGAGATATTATCTTTTTATTTAATTAAATTTTTTTACTTATTAAAAAATGATTCATTCAATTCGTGATGGAGCGATATACATTTTTCATTAAAACATATATATCATTAATTATTCAAATAAGGTATATTTAAAAAAAATCAAAATAGATTATTCGGGAGAGTGTCTCGTAAATTTTCCCTAACATTATTCTTTTTTCTTTGTTTGATATACTTCCAACACAAATTTAAAATTTTAGGGTTAGATCTCAACTACTATAGAAGTACATTAAAGAGAACAAAACCATACAAGAGCATAAACTATGTATGTGGTTTGGCAAAATTTACCTACATCCATGAAAGAGAGCATGAAACGATTATCAAACACTGCCCTTTTTCTTTCAAGGGAAACCTTTAAACAGCTGTCTCTCCCAAAGATATTCTCCAAACCCTCATAAGGAATAGACAAATGAGAAAATTACCAAAATTCCCCTTCATTCTGAGCCTAGCCATTTGCAAATAAGTTTATTCATACTAGAATATAAGATATCTCATGATTGTTAGAAGTTTTAGATTTTTATTTTCTTTTAGTCAATCATATATATTTTGGCCGTGTTTGTTACCGCTTAAATTTATAGATTATATATTATGAAATTATAATTTTTCTGATAAGTAGTAGACATGTTTGTTGTAACTGTTTAAAAGTAGAAAATAAGCAGAAGAGGATATTTGTTTAATAAGTTGTAAAATAATTTTTTACTGTGCAATTATTAAAAATACCCTTAAACTATATAAGTGAAAAATTAATTTATATTTGATTAAATAAAAGAAAATTAATTTTATAAATATTTAAAAGAAAATCAACGTAACATAAATAATATTTCAAATTCACTACAATATTTTTCAAATATTACATTTGACAATTTTAATAAATTGAGTGAATAATAGAATTATAAAAAAAAAACTTGATAATGTATATTCATTGTAATAGTAAAAAAAATTGAGAAAATGAAAGGAGGTTTGATTATTTTTGGGTAATAGTAAAAAAAATAGATACAAATATTATTAGTAAAAAGATTGAGGGCATGCATGAGTGTCTAAAATTAAAAAATTTAAAGCATTTTATAAACTATAATCTCAAAAACATTTATTTTTCAGCTTACAGATTATGACTTTTTTAAACTATTTTTAGCTCCAATAAGTTTAAACAAACATACAACAACTGTTTTTTTTAAGCTAATAGCTATAATCTCCGGCTTATAAATTTTAACAAACATATGTATCATCACATAAGCATCTAAAAGCTTACATGCAACAGAGAGAATATTTTTTTAATAATTATAGTCGTTTGTGCACTACTTTGGTTTGTTGCCAATTTTGTTATTGTTCACGTTGATATTGTATGAAAAGATAATTCAGATGTTGGTTAGTATGTTATTATGTAAATGTGTGATGAATGACTTTAACTAGTTATTATGTGAATGTGTACGTATCAAGAGAGAGCCATGTGTTGTATCACATCACTTGTATGTGCTCAACATGGCAATTTGAGAGAGGTTTGGGACTGTTTGATTGTTGAAGGTGAAGACTTTGCAATAGTTTCTATGGGCTGAGGGCTGCCTACATGCACATGTAATGTTTTGGCCAATCATTTGGAGACTTTTTTTTTTCTATTTTAAAGAGAAAAAAATACTTGATCATTGTAGGGCACACATTTTGTGGGTCATTATAATCATGTCACATGGCACATCATCCAATCGAGATCATCATAACCCCCTTTAGAACATGTGTAAGAAAAACATGAGAAATAAATAAGTATAAATAGTAAGCTAAAATAACTCGAGGTATGAAAACTTCTCTTTATTCTTGCAAAATTTATTTTTTAAATCACTATGTTGATCTGAGCATCAGATATTTGTAGTAGGAACCATCTCTAGATGAGGATGTTATCTCATGTTTGTTTTGGATGATATGATGTGGGACAAGGTGCAGAGGATTAAAAATTAATTCAGAATGTCATCCATGATGTGGTGTGGATAAATATTACTAGAATTAGTTCTATTTTTAGTCTAGATGGCTAATGGATTGATTTTATATATGAACATGTACATTCAAAATTCACACATGATTAATAAAGACTAAAAGTAAGACTAAAACTTGTGTTAGTTGAATGGATAAGTTCCTTGGATGCTATCACATTTTTCTCATTTTCTACCAACAAGACTCGATGAAGGCCCCCAAGAGGGAGGCATCCTGTTTTACCACTAGGTCATCGACTTATAGGAAGTTTATCGCAATTTAGTGCCTTTTTTTTTAGTTCATCCTGACATGCAATTAGCTCTGATCTTTTCGATGCTAATATCAATCTTTTACGTTTAGTCATGCAAAAATTTTCTTCCTATGTTAAACTTGTTTATTATTTGAATTTGTGTTCCTTGTACATTTTTATACAAATTCTAAAAATAATCACTCTTAGACCTTATTGAGGGTGAGACATGTAAAGGAAGTGTAATCATTCTCATTATGTAGATTTTTCACTCTCTATATATATCCATATATTACTACTTTTAGCCTCTCTATTATAATGAAACGTTTTGCCTTGATTCAATCACACCAGTCATCTTTTTCATTGATTGAATGGATATGTGTTTTTGCCCCACAATGGCTGCAGCCATTTCTTATAAAACTAGGAATTCGAGACTTCTCTAATATGGGTCCTACACTTCTATTTGCCAAATCAAAATTGTATGACAGGCAAAATCTTAGTGAATGCTTTTAGATTGTTTAAACATGATAAATGATATAATTCAATTCACTAAAATAAATATATTTCACATTTTATAAAAATACATGTATCAAATATATTATCTTTAAAATTTTAAAAACATAGACGAGTGAGGGAAAGAAGATCCCTTTTTATACACTTATCTTTTAATACACACAGAGGACCACCTTCCCCTAAAATATACAAACATTACTCCAAAAATCCACCAAACTAGAAAAATAAAAAACAAATCACACCCATAAATTAAATAGAGCTACAACAAAGCATGAATTAATTAATCATGTCCTCATATGAAGGTGGTCCAGAATGAAGAAATCATGAACAGATTTCACTTAGCAGAGGCGACATAGAGGGTTGATGGAAAACGTTGAGCCCCGCGTTGCTTCCATCGATTAGGTCCTTCTGCAAAGTAGAGATGGTTCCCAAGGTTGGTTCTAAAATGTGAACCAGTGACAGGAAGATCTCCATCCTTGTCATATCCCTGTTTGCCTGCATTGAATGATGAAAGAAATAATCAACCAACCAAGAGTTCCTCTTCATTGATGCATGGACTTGTATGTGAAAATCAGTTTGTTTATCAATGGAGGAGATGATCAGAAAAAAATGGGTTTTCCTGATAACTTTAGTAACTATTAAGGCAGCATTTGAAAACGGGTTTGAGCAACTTTTAGAGATTCTGCTTTTGCAAGAAACATGATTCAAACTCCGTTCTGAATGTCTCCGGTGGTCCCAGCTTTTGAAGAAAGTGGAGAACAGTTTTTAGTTATAAAGTACAGCTTTTTACGAATCTCTAAAAAGCATGCTTCCTGAAAAACTATTTTCAAAAACTGTTTTAAGTGAAAAGCTACTTTCAAACCCATTTTTTTCCACCACTACATAAGTATTCAGACTTCTCTATATTCTTGATTATCTAGTAAATGAACACTCTGAGACTAATGCACCGACCATGTTATCTAATACTCTGAATTATTGATTAATTCGCGTATTAACTCCCATATGAATAGCATTTCATTGAACAGTGCGCGTCTTATTCAATAACTCACGTATTATATGAATTAACATGAATTAAACACATGATACATTATTTACTTGTGCAACAGAAATAAAATCAAAGAAGAAAAAATGACACGACTATGTTTGGTTCGACTAGATTGTTAATCAGTTAATGAATTTGGCTGACCTCAAATGTCATGACTCGAGTTCTCAAGTTTCTTTGTAATATTTGATGTTATAACATCATTGGAAGATCATGGATTTGATTTAACATTGGTGATTTGGCGAGTTAAATAAATTTTGGTAAATGTTTCCCAATTTTCCTGAATTTTTACTGAAATTATTCCTGAATTCAGAACTGATGGCAAGACAACACCAGCACTAAACAAGGACTAAAAACCAGCCTATGCTGAAGTCCCCTTTAAAACATTGCTAAATAAATAGGACTAAACAAGGATTGAAATCAAATTGTCACTACACTAACTTCAGGTAATTGTGGAATTCATGATATATATAAAATCATAGTTGGAAAAACTAAGCAAAGATCATATCTTTTAAACCAGTTGCAAGGAAATATGATGGCACTTACCTCTACGGAGAAGCGTGCCCAGACCTTATCATTACGAGCTTCCATTACCCCCTTCAAGATGGTCAGTCCCAATCCCCTAATTAAGTCAGCTATCTCCAAAAAGAAGCCCCGGTCTTCACACAGCATCTGCAGAAGATAGCCTTTAATAAGAGAGAATCAAACACCAGATGGGATCTTTGAGGAAGATGAACTGATACTTGGCAAGTAACTGGTGAAAATTATAGAAAATACCTCCACGAGCATTTGCCGAGGTGGGTTCAGATCCTCTACGATGATAGGGCAGATAATGGACTGAGTACCAACTTCAAACGCCCATGTCGCACCTCCCTCAAAGTTGTCTTTCAGTACCAGGCCACCCTCCTTAATCTGTTCATACATGCAAAGGTAAAACTTCTCCAAAGAAGATCATTTTTATTAAAATTGGTGCTGTTTGTTCTAGTTAAGGCAGCTTGGTGGGACTTAACAGGCTAAGAGACACAGTGAGTGTGTATTTATATAAAAGTAATTGAGGACACAAATGGTTTTTCTTTTAGGAAGAAAGAAGAATGAAGACAATAATATTTATTGGATATATTTATTGGATACATTAACATGGCCGTGTTTGTTAAAGAGATGTAAGTCATGCACAGTATGAGAACACAATTATTAATGATTTTACATGGCCTATGTAACCCTGCCAGTAGTTACCAGATATAATAATGTTAATGGACCATTGTCTTGATGATAATGCAAATGGATTTATAAGCCATTACTATGATCATGTGAAGCATGACTCCAGTCCACAGCATGGTTATTAACTTCCATGTCGCTTATATTTAGACTACCTTGGCCAAAGAAAAGATGTCCAAGTGAAATCAGTTTACATTCTATAAACAAATTATAAGCCACTTTGATCACCATGGCCTAGTTTGGAAAGGGATAAGATTTTGAAAATAAGTAGTCTCAATTTTAAGGATAAAATCAATTTTGTCATTATTCATATTCGTCAAAATCAATACAAAAGGAGGGGATAAATATTATCTAGCATTTACATTGAACAAAAAATCTCCAATTTTTTCAAAATCAGAATAATTGTATGCACTTTATCTTGATTTTATATATAGCAGCACAATAAATTGTTCTCTAAACCACTTATCCCATCACTTATCCCCTAACTAAACATGGCCCACAGGGGAAAAAAAACATATTGCATTCAGGGCGGCGCCACATTGTTATTTGTGGGGTCAATTGACCCCATCCAAATTCTAAATAACATCAAACATTACCCCTATGTTAACCCCATCCAAGAAAATAAAAATCATGACCACATTCAAAACCCCACTTTAAAAAAAATTACAATGTGGAGTGGTTGGGGTGAGTGGCAGAGTGGGTGACACATATATAATAAGTTGTGATGGCCCAGTGGGTCGATCAAGATTTTTTATACAAATTTATCCGGCTATCCCCACATTAACTCAAAACTGAAAGGATTATGTTACGTACAACCCTATTTTTATACCCAATTCCAGTCTTCACGTGTTTTGAATTTTTTAAAATAGTATACCTCATCTAATAAGGTATATACTTTTATAAGAAATGAAAAATATGCTTCAATAAATTGCATGGGTGCATTTATAGAAAATGTTAAAAAAATCTATCGGCACATATTCCTCGATGATTTGTTAATTTTCTATCAAAGCATGTAAGAGTGGAATTGAGACTTGATTTTTTAAAACAATTAGAACAAATGAAGATTCAATATCAGACTCGTTTAAATGCTTTAGTTGATTGTGTAAGATTCATTTTCCATCAAGGGTTAGCTTTTCGTGGTCATGATGAACTTGATGAGTCAACTAATAAGGGGAATTTTCTAGAGTTTCTTCAATTTTTGACTGATCATAATGAATCTATCAATGAAATTGTGTTGTAAAATACTTCAAAAAATAACAAGCTATGTTACCATGATATTCAAAAGAACATCTAAATGCAGCCGCAATTGAAACTACTAATGTTTTTTTTATAAAAAAAAAATAGACAATTGAAACTACTAATACTATGATCACTAACCTTGCAAATATGAAATCTCGAGGGCAATTGTAAAAGTTTATATATTAGAAATCCTTGATCTCATTTCTTTGATAATTTTTTTTTATTGTAAGTTGTTATATTTTCAAAAAAAAATTATATTTTTGATAAATATATAATAAGTGTGGATTTTTTTAAATTTTTGTAGTATTTGGTTTTTAAATGACCTCATCTATAGAAAATCCTAGAGCCGCCACTGATTGCATTTAAATATTCCCATGCCATCCATTTTTAAAATTCACAATGGGGACAAACATTACTTGGAAAGCCATAGCAAGTGACACATTTGTTTGATCTTTTGTTTTCCTAATCACAATTGAAAAATCCAACATGAAAAGATATTAATCAGTATTGGCAACTAAAAGTATACACATCTGGTAAAAATAATTGGTATATTCACACACCTTTGGTTCCCCAGTTTCCTTCAGCTTGTCTGCATGCTTTGACACACTTTGCAGGAAAAGCATGTGCTTAATAGTGCGTTCCAACAACAAATCTACGCTGCACTGTTAGACACAGCAAGTATAGAACACCATTAGATATGTGTGATGAAGGGAACTTCTTCATAAATGCTAATAGATCTACAGAACAAGTCCAAGAGTGAGCGCATCACCTTTGCCCCATTAGGTACTATTTCACGTAACTCCTTAACTCGGTCCTGGATCATTTGGCGATCCTTTGGCCTTGGTCTAGGATTCTCTCCAGGTCGACTCCTCTTGCGATTTGATTTCCATGGTTCATCTGGTCTTTTACAAGGAGCAACTGAAATATTGTCAGGCTTCATGTATTGTTGCCTACCTTCAGCCCACAAACTGATTTGAGACTTGGGACCTCCAGCCATTTGAAAGCAGTCTTCAACTGTATCAGTACTACATGCAGATGCTACAGAACCCAATGTTGCGGTGTCTACTTTCACAAGAGCTGGGGAAAGACCAACAAATTCCCTTTGTATTTTCTCTTCTGAGACCACCTGACCATGTGGAGGACAAATGGTATGAAGAGAAGCACTACTAATATTTGTTAATGTAGTCTTACAAGACACACCATCTTCAGAGTTCTGTTTAGAGTTAGAGTGGACTTTTGAAACTACAGCCTCCAGCAGATGGTCATGATCCATTTCTGAAAAGATCCCACCATTAGGAACTCCTTTAATCATCAAACCCGAAGCAGTATCCATATCAATCTCTGTCATGCTTGTACGAAATTCCATATTCAGATTCTGGGTATCTAAATTGACTGGACAATCTGTAACATCATTCAAATTGCCACAGCTACCAAATTTAAAACCTTGACATAATGCCTCAAATAACTCATCTCCTATAGAAGGTCTCACCAGTACATCAGAAGGTCTCTCATTTGATCTATGTAGAGAATCCCTCTCAGGTTCTCCAATACTTTTCCATGGTTTTTCCATGGAAACGTCAATGCCTTCACAAACACCATGACAACTTTGATCTCCCTGAACAACCTGTGAGCCATTCAATGAGCATTCTTCAAGAAAATCAGGCATATTCCGAATCCAAACAGGGTCATCAGAGTCGATTGATAAAACATTAGTGTTTTGAAGTACATCAGTATCTTGTTCTCTCATCGAAGCTACAGTCGCATGCACTTTTATAGAGGAGACATGGGTTCTCTGTGACTCCTCTGAAGTCACATAACCATTATTGTGATTATCCGCAGGGTTGAACATTCGAGGTGATGACAGACCTGACTGAACTATAGTACTCTCCAAAAATGAATCACTGTCCATGGATCTCCATGCATCAAAAGGAAGAGAATTTGATGTTCCAAGATTGATTACATTATTAGATGACTCATTTACACCAAGTAAAGATATAATGACAGAATCTTTGGCAGAGCTTGCAATGGTGCCTCTTAGACGTACTGGTTGAGGAATCTTTGTTAGAGTGGGTATGTTGTTAGCAGGGATCCCTGATCCAGTGGAAGAGAAGAGCTGTTGTTCCATGAGGGTCAAGTTGTCACAAGTTAAACCTGAACTGTACCATTGTCTGCCTCCAGAGCTCATGCTAAATGGGGATCCTTGCTGCTTTAACTGCACATGAGGATGGCAAAGGACTGTTTTTGTTGTTGTGGGTCCACTTTCAACTTGGTCCCCATGAGATAATAGAGGCTTGACTATTGCAGAAGGCATGATCTGAATGAAATCTCCACTATCTTAGATGTCATGATCCCTTTAGATGTAGATGAAGCTTCTGAAGAATTCATTGAAGAGCTGGCATTAAACTGAGTAGAAGACCAGTAAGGTTCTATGGCAATGCTTGATGGTGTAGTTTTTAAAGTTTGTCGTTTAAATCTCTCTCCAATAGCCTGTTCACTGTGAGTATTTATGGATACTGGTGTTAAGGAGGGTACTCCATATGATGCATTTACTTGAACTTTCTGTCCTAAATCTTTCTTAATATTTTCAGAAAGAAAAGCTCCAGGCACAGACCCCAGTTGCATAAATAAAATTTTCACATGGTTCACAAATCTGATGCTTTCCATAACCTGCAAATAATATTGAACAATAGGTCCGTATGAAATATCGAAGTAAGGGGGATTGTACAAATACATTATATCGAATATAGCCAACTGTTGTAAATTCTATCCAAACAAAAGATTTTTATTTTTTTTTTTGCACTTGGATGAAAGGAAAAGCAAATCAAAATTCTGGCCGTTTCTATGCTAGTACGAGTATCGTACTTGGTACCAAAATGCACAAATCTCACTAGCATCTGCATAAAGATTATGTCTTTTTGAACATTGATCATCCACTCTAAATTGGTGTTCAAACATAAATATTTAGATTTGGGCCCACAATATCCTCTCTTGTCGTACTCTAATTAAACAAATATTTAATGCTGAAATTTTGATCTATTATGTCCCCTTCTTATCAAACCTAATACAATTTTTATGAAGATCCTGTTTAAAAGATAAATCATTTACAATCAGACAAGTCTCAGCAGATTACATAAGTTCATGTCCAAACAAATAGGCATGGATTTTATGTATTTCATTTTATTTGTCTTTGAGAAAAGGTGGTGTGTTCACTATATATTATTAATACATTACAGAGACAAAGTTACAACAAAAAAGAAGGGGGATGGTTATGAGACATATCCACTGGACCACAATCCCAACTAACAAAAATACAAAGTCATATACACATGAACCACAAGAATCCCTTATTCCACCAAAAACAGACCCTTCCTATCGGTGCTAACTTTTACCAGAAATGCATTTTTTTTTTTTGAAAACGACCAGACATGCATAGATATTATTTAAAGAATTAATAATAAAATAATTTTGATCTCTGTATTGTAAATGACATTGCAATATATACTCATCGTCAATGTCTGTTCCATGAGAAGTTAAAGTTTCTTATTATACATGGTTTGCCAAAAGTATTACAAATGGAAAATATGATTGAATATCCAAGCCTTGTATCCATATCCCCCCAGTACAAATAAAGAATGGTCAGATATGATTTTTTGTGACATATCACCATATTCCGCCTTGTGTTGAAAAGTTCTTTTTCAATAAATCTTCAGCAAACTAAGCTTGGTAACCAATTGCTTTAAATCTCTTATTATCTATTCCAACAAGCCAGCATATCATCATACATACAAATTTTTAGAATCCTAAAAATGTAAGTAACATCTTGAGATTAAGAGTTGCCAATGCAAAAGTTATAGGATATTATTTAATATGCATTTCCTCACTTTAGCAATTTCAACCCTCATTAACGAAAATAAGGATTTTAGTCGGTGGTGTTTTCTCTCTACAACCATATTCACTTTTCACATGCCCAATAATGCCAATATATAGGACCTAATTGATAAAGAATAACCAAGTGCTAATGCAGCTTGTTGTCCATGTGTAGATCTTGGAAACAACCTAATTGATAGCAAAACTATGTGAAGGAAAAAAAAAAAAACAGAAAAGAAGCCAAAGGACGCATAAGTGGGACACATTACCATCTGAATAGAGCCAAGTTGTACAACACCATGAGGAAGCACAGGAATGATTGCAATCGTCTGGAAAACAAACAAATCGTACATTGAAGATAGATCGAAATAACCATCTCAGATGATGACAACACGAGACAAGAATAACATGGAACTCACACCTGTATGCCAGTGGTAAATTGTTGGTTCATCTCAGCCAACTCCTAAAGAAGAAAAGTTGAGTCAGTGAAACAATATAAAAAAAAAATCAGGGAATATTCTCGTGTTCAATCTAAGAATATTGACAAAATGTCATATCTATATAATTTTTGTAAGAAATAACTTTGCAAACCCTGCAGTGGAAGTGTGTTGAAAGTAGAAGGTTTATAGTTTCAATCATATTTATACTGTGTAAAACTTTGCCTTCAGATTTCAATCGACTCCACGAACATCCCTGACAAAAAGCTGACAACTACATTCATTCTATTCACTCTCACTACACAAAGGAAGGCCAAACAAAGTGAATCTTCAATTCAATAACTTTCTAAAGAAATCTCCGCTACACTAAAGTTATAGATAACAATAACTGCCTCAAAAACTGCGAGTCGGTTAAAAATTAATTAATCTAATAATCTAACCTCCACAGAACAGACCACTACTGTGGGCAATTGTAAAGAGCTTCTATTGGTAACCAAAATACTAGTGGAGCAATCAGACATATCATGTGTTGTAAAGATATGATCTATGCCTTAGTTGCAGAAAGCACAAGGGGGGAGCAGGTGTGGGGGGAGATCAATTTTCCGATCTTGCAACGAAAATTTAATTGGAATAGGTAGCGAGAGAGAAGTTACGGAGTGCAGTTGGGAGCAAATCCAGATAACAAACCAGAAGTTTCCTGTAACTTAAGTCTGCCCAAGACTTGGGCTATTATCAAGTGATCCAAGTTGTTATGCATGTATCAAACTGATTCAAGAAATCTTCAGAAGGCTTTCTTTCCCTGCAAACTTCTCATTTAAAAGAGACCATTCTGATATTGCAAGATGATTGCAGTGAGACAGGTCCTCAAAGACAGCCACCCTTGTAGCCTTGTAGGACAGAATTCTTATCCACATCAATAGACCAACTCAGCCAGTTAGCCAGAAAATCATAGGTGATAAACCCTTTGGAGAAATGTGCTCCAACTGTCCTACACAGGAATATTCTACAACCCAAGAGTCATGTAATAGAAACTGATTCCTTCACAGAGCACCTCTTTCTCATATATTTTTCAGCCTCAATATTGAAAGGAAACATGAACCTAATATCAGATGATAAATTATACCTTTGATATGGACCTACAATCAACAGACGCCACAGATGAGTACTCATCCCTGCCAAGTGTTTCTCGAAAAATCCATTGATGAATACCCGTTGAAGCAGCGCATCCAACAATCCTGAAACACAATAATTCCCTCATTTGAGCAGGGTTGCAATTTTGTTATATGTTTTAAGCTAAGATAGAGACACCAACCAAGCAAAAAAAAAAAAAAAGATAAGAGACACCCATGCCAGAAAATGACCGGCGGCGCGTATATATATTAGATTAGATCTTTAAAAACAAACTGAGCTTGAACAAAAGAATCGAACAGAAATGTTACACACCCACTTCCCACAACATGGATCTGAGGTAACATCATCTTATTAATCATCCTGCTCAATCCAGCGTCAACCTGACATCCAAGTTGGCCGAGGCAATCATTGAGAGTATCCTGACCAGTTTTTTGTTCTTTGCAAAGAGGGTCTACTATTTCGATCCTCGACAAGTTTGACAGACCAGAAATTCCCGTTGTTTCGTAATGTCCTTCTCCCCAGACCAAATGGCTGTCAAAAACAGTCAACACCACCCTATCAAGAACCCCCTTTTATAATGAAATGGAAGTCTTATGAATTTTTATAACAAAGACAATCAATACCAACTTGGAAACTGTAACTTCAAAACATGAGATCAAAGAATATGGTTTTGACTTCAGAAGATTAAAATCCCAACTGAAATTTATTTTTGATGATGAAAAAATTACTCTTTTATGAAAATTATGCCAAAAAAAATATCATAGGACAAAAATGCCATTAAATCCAAAAAAAAAAATGAATTTCAACAGTTGAATCTATAATATGGTTCTGATTATTAGAAGATTAGAACCCCAACTGAAATTTAATTTTGATGATAAATAAATTTTAAGTTTCTATGAAACTATGCGAAAAAGAAATTTGGAAGATTTAAGAAAACAAGCTTGGAAAAAAATTTATTCAACATTAAATCCTAAAAAATAAATGCATTTCAAAAGGTACACCTCTCACCAACCATTATAACCAAAAAAAATAAAAAATTTATCCCTTCAGTACACCCATTTTAAACAACTAAAATATAACCAACCCATAAAAAACAATCAAACAAAAACACACTACAAACCCCAATTGAAACAGTAAAAAATAAAACAAAAAAAACCCAAAAGATAAAAATAAAAAACAACCAATGCAGATCAAACTCACGCAGGGTTTCTCCGACCAATCTTCCAGAACACCCCGTAAGACCACCCGCCCTCGACGCAGAGCCTCCGGAGAACCTCCTTAAGCAGAACCCCCATTAAAGCAGACCCCTTTTTAAAAAAACCAGCTCCAAAAAACACAGACCCACAAAACCCAATACACAAATCTTTTCAAAGAACCAACGAAGGACATCACCGGCGATCGCCGGATCTCCGCCTCCGACTAACTTCCCCTGCAGGACCCCCTCCCGGCCTGCTTCGTCCGGAGACCCCCTCTCCTCTTCCTCGCCGGCTCGGCCATCTCCGCCAGAAATCGACGGCGTCCCATCTCGTGTTTTTGGATCGTGAATGGTTTTCCGACGCGAAAAGGAGGGGTTTTTCCTACACGAATCCGAACTCACGAGCTTCGAAGTCCGCCATGTGAGGGGCAAAAACGAAATTTTTAAAAACCAACTCGAAAAGATTAAAAAAAGGAAACTTTTTCGAAGTGGGAGTGAAAATCGCGGGGTTTTTATAAATTGGTGTGCGTATGCAAATGAAATGGGGAACCGTTTTGGAAGGAATTACGAGACTGCCATCGCCCTTGCGTGCGGTTTTTTTATTGTCGGCGTCTGCTCTGTCGGTCCCCCATTTTTTCTGGCGCCCGGTGATGACGATGACTGTGCTTTTGACCCTCTGTTCAATTCAATTTACGAGACTGCCACTGTAGTGTGAAATTTTTTTTTTTTTTTTTAAGCCAAACCATATGGTTTTTTTTTTATTTTTATCCAATAAGCCCCGTTCGAACGATAATAAAACATACACATTTATTCTGACATAAATGAATATAAATAAGGATAAAGTGATTTTGTGTTTGGTTGTGTTTTGAATTATTCGTATTGGTAAACGTAAGAATAAATATTTTGTTGTTCGGGTAAAATGTTAATAAAGTATGGATAAGGATTTATAAAAAATGAAAAAATAATGATAGTTGATTTGACAGTGGGTCCACATATTCTTTTCTGTAAAATAACCCTAGATAACTTTAATTTCAATTGTTGGTTGGAATCCATATACCATTTTATACCAGTTTATTCTGACATACTTTATCCCTAATTATTATGTGTTTCTAAACACCCTAAATATATTATTCCCATTTATCCTAGGTTATCCACGGCTTTATTCCCGTTCCAAACGGGGCTAAGGGTTATAATCCAATTTATTATTCACACAGCTAGAAGTTTCGACGAGTTATATACATCGTTAAATTTTTTTTACATTTATTAAAAATGAGTTCACTCAATTTAAAATGAAGTGATAAATAATTTTTATCAAAATATATACATTATTATATATTTAATATAATTTGTATTTTAGACTATAAAAACACGAATGGATCTAACATTTTATTTAATTTTCTTAGATAAAAGATACAAAAAGTGTGGAGGAGGGATACAAGAAAATGGACCGTGAAGAAAGAGAGAGAAAAAATATTTTAAAATGCATTATAGACGTTATAATATTTTTTGTCTTTCATAAGTGTGCTAAGACGTCTTTAGTCATTTTTATGTCTCGGAAAAAAGGTCATTTCAAGGATAATCACATTACTCACAAATGTAATGCTTTTCTATGATTACTTTTCTAGCCCGTACATTTTTTTAAAAATATATATTTATCTAATAAAATATATTTTTTAAAAAAAAATTAAAAATATATATTTATATGAATTGAATACATATATTTTCATATTTTTATAGTAAAACTTTTTTTTTATATAGTAGAATAACATGATACAGTGAAATATATATTTTGTTGCTTATGTAATGTAGGGTTTACAAAGTGTTTTGAGTGTAACAACTAGATGTGCAACTAGATTAATCTGAACATAATCTGAGGTTGGAGAAAGTTAACCCAAACTCAATCTAACCCTCAGGTTTGAAAAGCATAACCAGAACATGATCCTCAGGTTTGAAAAGCTTAACTAGAACCCAACTCATCGGGTTCTGTTCGAGTAGAGTTCAGGTTTGACTCTGGTTGGCTTGAACTTAGATTGAGCTCGGATTGGGTTCAGGTTTGACTTGAAATATGTATTATTTTAAATATTAAATTTTTATAAGAGTAAATTTTCTACGCAACAAAAATTAAAAAAAAAAGATGAAAATGAGAAAATATTTTTATTTAGAG
Source organism: Acorus calamus (assembly GCA_030737845.1). NCBI lineage: Eukaryota > Viridiplantae > Streptophyta > Magnoliopsida > Acorales > Acoraceae > Acorus > Acorus calamus. Next base: position 4,764,602 of record CM060859.1, on the reverse strand, counting down.
AATAACGATATAGAAAAAGTGAAATATTCTAGATAAAAATAAATTGTACAATTCAAATTTTCTCATACAAATTAAAAAATTTATAATTTTATTTGAAATATTTCATTTAGATATGAAAATTTTGGATTAGTTTGGGTTATTCGAATTCTCAAGCCAAAACTAACCCAAATTCAATTTGGATTACCCAGACATTAAAACCTTAACTCAAACCGATCCAAATTTTGGATTAATAAGTCACATTCATAGTGTCCAACTTACACTTTTAGCAGTGGCACTCTTTTTAATTCAATTATTAGGATCCCGAGGTCTTGTCACAAACACAGGTGAGGCCTTCCACTCAAATGGGTGTCCATTTTGGACTCTCACTTCAAAATACTCAGTGCTCTTGATGATAATATCTGTGATTATTTCATTTATTGGAACTTAGTGGTCATCACCTATAATTTCTTGGGAAAAATTAAACGGAATATTAATTCAATGTTTTTTTTTCATATTCCTTTTTTTTTAATCCGACTTCTTGTGTTTTTGTCCCAATTTTCAAAGCGAAGATCATGAACTAGTTTCCAACCATTAAACAAATTTTTTTTTTTTGTTGAAATCGAATAAATAAATATAAATTCGTATTTTTATTTGATTTTTTAAATTTCCAGTTGTGAAAATTTTCAACAGCCACAGGCCCACGGATAGGCCTGTCAACGGTCGGGTCCGGGTCGGGTCGGGGTGGATCCGGACCCGACCCGTTTGATTGTCGGGTCCTTCGGGTCGGGTCCACATCGGGTCTCGAGTCAGGTCGGGTCGGGTCGGCCCATTAACAAAAGTATGTCAGACAAAAAGAGATTAATAAACTTCTTAAAGGCCTACAATGGCTTTATTTTTATTTCTTTTTAATAGAGTGTAATATATTATAAATAATTTTTCACTATTTTGATTTTTTAATGTTTAATAAGATGACATTTGGAATACGGTTTAGATTATTATGCTTTTACGTGAAGTCAAAAGATTGTAAAAATATTTCAAATGCTTAAAATTTTAAATGAGTATTCAATATTTAGTTATAAATGTTTGGTTAGATCATAAATGTTGGGTTGGATCATAAATAAAAAAAATCGCAAAGTATTTGAGTTGGGTCCATCGGGTCCATAGGATCGGGTCGGGGTGGACCTAGACCCGATCCGTTTTCATTGTCGGGTCCTTCGGGTCGGGTATTTATGCCTTCTATCGGGTCGGATCCAGATCGAGTCCGGGTCAACCCGCGACCCGTTGACAGACCTACCCACATATCTTCCCCAAGCTCTCAATCATCATAAGGAAAAATATAAAACAACCAACATTAACCATCATTACATAATTCACTATATGCATATTTTAGGGGGGAAAATAGAAAGATTCAACAACAAATTCTACATAAATGGTTTTTTTAGATATTTTCATCATACAAATCAAAGAGTAAACATTTCATTTTTTTAATACAAATTAAAAGGTATTTAGCAATACGTTATACTCATTTATTCATGCAGTCATTTTTACATTTTTAAAATGTGTTTTAATTTTTTATTAAGAACACACACTCTTATGTGTGCGTCTCTCTGTATATGGTTACTAAATACACACTCTTATATATGTATATATATAATTGTCTAAAGAAAGCTTTTTTGTGTTGTTGAGATTCTCTATGGCGTTAATTATACATTCACATGAACATGATTTTCCAAGAATAATCTTTAATTGATCATAATGAGATTTTGATTTCAAAAGATATCATCTTTTGAAATAAGTGAAACCGAAAGCAGCTTTTCAAAATTGCAAAAAGGTTTCTAGTAGGTCACAATCTTTTCAACCCCCATAGGTTTAATTATAAATATGTTTTTTTGTGTGATTATTTCATGGTTGATAAGAATAAAAACTACACTCTTTGCCTAGGTAATGTTCATAAATTTTGAAATAATGGTTATTGGATTAAGAATATGAGTGTCAATAAAAAGTGAAATTATAAATATACAACCAACTATATTGAAATACAATAGTGATACAGTGTTTCTTACCAAAAAAGATTAATATGGAGTTGTATGGTACGTGTCACATTAATTTTGTGATACATCAGTGTCCTGAATGGGGTACAAAGTATCTAACATACAAGTGACATGTAGTTCCATCAACACAAGTCCAGAATAAACTGTGGTTGAGAACTATGATAGGTCCAACTAGTATCCTAGGTTGTTGGAACATCAATGCTATTTTGATTTTATAACATCACCCAAAAATACACATTTTTCATAAGATGAAACTTGATGGAAATGTGATATAGGAGTAGTATAAACCCCCCTTAAAGCCATTATTATGCCATAAAATTAAGTTAATTAAAACCTAATCACTCCACTTAATCACACCTTCCTTTCATTTTTTCCCCTCCCAAGAAGCAAAGCAAAGTTTTGAATCACTTTTGAAGCACACACAAAACGCTATATAAAAATAAATGAAAAGAGGACAAAAGGTGGGCTGAGAATCTTGACCTAGATGTTCTCACAAGATACAGATACATAATCCTCTTTTTCTTTAATGGCACGTATACACACACTTCCTTTTCATTTATTCTTAACTATACAGAGCCGCCTCTCTTGTGATTGGAGAGAGTCCCCACAAATGGATGGTTGTAGTCCCTCCTTGTCTTTGTTGTCATTTAATGAGAGGTTATTGTGAATATTTAAAAATTCAGATCACAACAGACATAACAAATATATTTAATTATATTTGATTAAATCAAAGTATTTAAACTTAAGAGAATTTTTTTCTTAATTTTTATATTATAAAATATGTGTCGAGGTTACAAATCTGACACAGGTTAATAAACTTCATTTATAAAAAATATATATATAATCTAATATATAATAATAATGTTCCTCACTCATAATATAGTATCACAACATTATTTACATGTAAAAAATAAATATGATTTTTTTGGGGCAATGCCCTCTTCTTCCCCCAACGAGATAACTTGGCTCGTGTTTTCCATTATAAAGACAAACAATATTAGACTATAAAAAACTTCGATGATCACAAATTGAAATGGAAGACATAAACTCTATAAATTGATTTAATAAAAATCAATCAATCTGTTGAGAAACAGATTCACAAAAGCCAACAACAAACTCAAGATCAAACACAAAAACGAATCACCACATCACGCAAAAATACATGGTTTGGTATAAGTATACCTACATTCATGGGGCGAGACATATTCCCAACACAAGACTGATTATACCAATAGTTTCAAGAATTAATTAATGCATACAAGACTGATCCATTTATCTTTCATCTAAGTTCTCTGCTTTGAATAGGTATTTGAAAATTAAAAATTATCTAATTATTTTGAATTTTTAATCATAAATTTAAATATTTAAATAACTGTTATATTTTTTAATGATAATTGAAAGACAAGAAGCTCTTATTTTTAATTTAAAAAATCATAGATGATGGTCTGATGTGACAGGCTCTTTGAGCTTAGTGGGTTGGCTTGACTTACTGACTATCCAAATACCTACGTATTTTACTTTAATAATACACAACAAAATCCCTCTTTGTGTCTCTCATGATTATGTGATCTTCATGAGTTGATAACATCAAATTTTCTTACTTGTTTTTATTGTAGTACTTTTTTTTGGGAGTTGTGGCCAGCCCTCTGGCTTCTTTTGGAGGTGACTTGGATATATATCTTCAAAGAACATATGTTTTTTTAGATTTTTTTGGACCTACATCCAAAATTGATGTCACATTAATTAAATTTTGCGGCAGTACTGTTATTGAAACTTTGGTTGTGTTTATCTTTAGCTTTCCTTTGAGAATTAACTGTTGCAGCACATGTATGTTTATTTTCATATTCTTTTTAATTTTCTAATTAGAGAATATCTGCCATGTGAGAAACATTGCATCTTCACACCCACCTTTGTTGCTTCTCCACACTAACATTATATCCAAGATTACCATATTATATCCATTAAATACAAAAAGTTGTTCTTATATTCGAACATTTTTTCATTTACTTCTACTGATATCACGTCATCTAATACAATATAAAAAATCATATGCACTCATAGTATAATTTATTATATAAAAAGTTAAAAAAAATATGATTCAATCCGTTGTAGCATGTATTTAATTTTTTTTAAAACATATGTATTTCACTAGATAAATATACACTTCAAAAAAATTTCAATTAGGTACAATATGTAAAAAGACTAGTAAGTATAACTTTAACCATTTAAATATATATATGCGATAATTTTATAACTATGGTTCAAGAATTAAATTTAAAACATATTTATATAAATTAGAAAGAGTTTGTGGTTGATGAAAACTTAATATGAGGGTGTACATGACTGAATTGATTTTTCATAATAGTATTGTATATCTATATTTGTGTATTATTGTTATTATTTATTCCTATATAATTTATGTGAATTATTCATCATATTTCACATCTCTTTTCCATGATTACATACATCACATGCTTAAACTATTATCCTTTAATGCCAATCTTGATGGTTCAATTTATTGTGCTTGGGTCTTATTAAGAGCTCATATACAACATTTAAGCTGATATTGTACTTGTGCAAGTATTTGAATTTAAAGGATAGATAACCTTGTGTGCAGTCCTTTTTGTACACTATATATGTTTTTGAAGGTAAATAATATATGCCATAAAGGATGGTATGTATTTTTTTTAAAAATGCATACTTTTATAAAAATAAAATAAATACATAATCTAGTGAATCATATATGTCATCTTATATAAATGAAATATCACATTTTTAAGTATATACATCGCTAGTATAACAAGCTTTGATGACTTGACTGGCATGTCCCCCTGTCATGAAAGAAAGTCAGGGTATCAAACCTCGGGGAGCACCCATTTTCAAAAAAAAAAAAAATTAGTATATACATGGTTAGGAAAATAAAACCTGTAACTTAAATTTGGAGGGGGCCTATTGAGGAGCCTGTTAATGGGTCAGTCTAGTGGAAATGGGTCCCCATCATAACCATTTTGGCATTAATCAGCTTGCTAATGGGCCTGTTAGTGCCCAATCTCTTGTGGGTGTGTCAACAACACGTAGCGTTGTTACACTATACCCTTTCTCTAGCTTCAATTTTTATATCTTGTACACACACACCACAACTAATCGACCTTAGTCAACCAAACATCAAAAATTAATAATTACATTGAGAATAACTAAAAATACAATAAAACATAAAATAACTTATTGGTATAGCTATTTATCCTATAATAATTTATGTCACTACCCAAATGGGGTTAGTGAATAGGTAACACTAATGTTACACTCAATCCATTATACAATGCAAAATGAATTCCGCATGCGCTCTCATTTTTTTAAAATCATACACTTCATCTAATGATATATGTATTTTTATAAAATTTGAAGTATATAATTCAATTAATTGAATGATATCATTTATAGAAAATGTAAAGATTTATAACGAGATGTATATCTCATTATAATGAGTAGATGAGGATAATGGGGTATATAAAACTGCATTTATAACTGTAAAAAGGACTGAGTGTAATAGAGCTCCATTATTTAACCCACATGTCCATGAATAAGCATTACTATATAAAGCTTTATTACACTCGGTCCCTTTTATAGTCTTAATTACAGTCTCATCTACCTCGTTATCCCGCTCCACTCATTAGAATAAAATATACACCTTATTGAAAATTTTCACATTTTCAATAAATGATATCATTTAATTCATTCATTGAAGAGAATATTTCACCTTTTATATATAAAATTACATAATTCATTAGATGAGATATATGATTTTTTAAAAAATGAAAACATGTACGGTCTTAATTTTAAATTGTAAAATAATTGTGTAATATTTTTCCACTGCATATTAAAACATGGGTCAGGTTCTCAAAGACATTAGACCATATGAGAAGAAAAAAAGGTTGTGGTACCAAGTAACCACATTGGAATATGATATCTCCAGTTCCATGTGTTCCCACCGACTTTCTTTACTTAAAAAATATATATTCATCTATTAAAATATATTATTTCATATAAATTAAAGTATATAATACACTAGTATTAATAAAAATTATAACTCTATATGTTATGATATAGCTCATATACACTGTGATAATGCTCACTGTAAAATCGCACAATACATGACTGTAAAATGAACTATTTGGTGTGTCAGCTCTCAATCACTAACACAAGAATGGCCTCCTCCCATGCATGCACACACACAAAGACATATATATATATAATTAGGGCCCCCACCACTACCAACCCTCTGATCAAAAGAATCCAAGAAAGAGTGCCATGATCTGTAACCCAATAGTCTTCTTCTTCTTCCCCCTAGAAATACGAACACCCAAAGATACATAAAATATCAGACTTCAAAGAGTCTTCAATTTACAGCACAAGTTGCAATGTAATATTTGTGTGGCACCTACTTGGGTGGACATCAAATCATTTATTTTTGTTGGAGCTGTTGTTGATAGATGGGGTTGTAACTGTCAGATATCGAAATGATGACACACATGCGCCGCCCCATCTGTTGTGGATTGTTCATGGTGGTGCATGCATGGTGTTTAATTAGTATATATATATATATATATATATATAATATACATATGATATGTTGTTGGAGGTGGTAGTGAGTAGTGACAAATTCATGCATGTCATCTGTGTGCATGTCAAGTAGTTTGTTCACAAAACAAGGAAAAATGATACATGCAGCCCCTTCTTCTATTGTTATCAACTGTTTTGATTTTTTATATTGAAATATATAATTATCTTAAAAATTAAAAATACATAATATTATTATATATGTATAAAGAAACTAATACATATTAAAAAAAATATTTCATGTACTATATAGTATACACATAGGAGTATACACATAGGAGGATAAGCGACTGCATATATGTGAACTGCAAACGAGACTTCAAAATAGATTGAATGTATCAACGTCATGCAATACACAATCATGTATATTTTGCACCTCCAATAAAGTATATGTTTTGCTAGATGAAATGGTTCCACGTAATATATTGAAATATAAATTTTATTTTAGGAAAAAATCCATATAACCCTCTAAAATCTTGTCTAAATCCATATAACCTCATGCAATCTTCACATATCTATATAACCCTCTGTAATCATACCCAAAATCCATATAACCCCCTCCATCCGCCTTCAGTCAGCCGAGCTAACGGTGAAATTCGAAAAACTCCATATAACCCCCTATAATCTGGCCTAAATCCATATAACCCCCTGCAATCTTCATATATCCATATAACCCCCTGTAATTTTAGGAAAAATCTATATAACCCCCTGGAAAAAATATTTCTAAAAATTCAAAAATAAAATAAAAAAATAAAAAAATTCCTCTTGGCATTTTTGAATTTTTAAAAATATTTTTTTTCAAAATCACACATACATCCCTCATATTTATTCCCAAACACAAATAATTTATGCAGGGATATAATTATCATTTAAAAAGTCATAAATTCGTATCCATCTCTTATCTAACAATTTATCCTTATTTTATCCAATGTGAATTAAACAACAAAAATATCAATTTTACGTTTCCCAATGAGAATAATAAAAAACACAACAAAATAAAGATTTACAATCCATTAGATGTTAATGCATGTAAATGTTAATTTATTCTATTATTAATGTGTCAGAGTACTGGTTATGAAATCACATGTCATTTATAATTAAAAAAATTAGGAATAAAAAATAGAATAAATAAAAAAAAGTACTCTATTATTATTTTAAAAAATTTATTTTTTATTTTTGAATTTTTAAAAATATTTTTTCTCGATTACATGGGGTTATATGGATTTTTTCCAAAATTACAGGGGGTTATGTGGATGTATGAAGATTGCAGGGGGTTATATAGATATATGAAGATTGCAGGGGGTTATATGAATTTAAGCCAGATTACAAGGGTTATATGGATTTTTTCGAATTTCACCGTTAACTTGGCTGACAGAAAGTGGACGGAGGGGGTTATATGGATTTTGGGTATGATTACAGGGGGTTATATGGATATATGAAAATTACATTGGGTTATATGGATTTAGGCAAGATTTCGAGGGGTTACATGGATTTTTTCCTTTATTTTAATGAAAGTATATGGTTCATAAATTACATGAAATGTACATCTTATAAAAAATCAAAACATATAAATATTGCACACGAGACTGCACATTCTATATAGGGTTCCACATAAATTAGATGAAGTGTTCATTTCTTTTAAGAAATGAACTGTTGTGAGGAGAGAAGCTAATAAAAATATTGTATCACACTCACTGTACACTTTAATAAGAGACACAAAGAAACTTATCAAAACCGAGGAAGACCAAGCCTAAAATCATTTATTTTTTATGGAGCTGTTGTTGATCGATGGGGCTGTAATTAAATATTTCAAATCAGATTTAGCTAGATAAATGATAAATATATTTTAAGATTGTAAAATCAGATCGATTTAGGTAAATCATATGATATATATATATATATGTATTGAAATTTTAGTAATTCAAAATTAAATATATTCACTAAATCTATGTCAATTGAATTGTATAAAAATTTGTTACTTTAATTTATTATAATATACAAATATATATTACATGTTATATAAATTTATTATCCTATATAAATTTAATTGTAATGAGTTTTTTTGGATATATCAATACTCTATAAACATTTTGTATCTATATTGTGTTATTTATATCAACATTATAATTACATCTTGTATATTTAGATCCATATGCATTTGATACATACATATATATATATATATATATATATAAATACTGTATACATGCGTATGATGATAATGATGATGATGGAGCATATGGTTTCCTGAAAAAAACATGTCATCAGATAGGTGATGCCCCCCTTCAAGAACAGAAAAGGCAGCACTGCCAGTGTCAACCAAACCATCATATGTTTCTATTTATGTTTTTCAAACATTAGTGATATATATATATAGCATATGTGTTTATTTTTTGTTGTGATAAAAAAAAAATCTTCCTGGATTCTACGCGCATGTCAAGCAAGTTCAGTGACAAGTTGTTGTCTGTCAAGCTGTACATTCGATTTATATGATCCACAGAGAGGACATCACTTTCTCCTTTGATGATGATGTCTGTGTGGGGACTCTGATCTTCTGAATGAGTGGAGGGAGAGCTCCAGTGATGTTTATGGACTCCCATCTCAAAATATTAGGGAGATTTTATTCTTATCTGATTTTTTTATGTTCCAACTGTGTTATGTTCTTTGTGCTCATGTTTGTTTTTTTAGTCAGACATAAAATCTTGTTACACTGTGGAAGAGGATTAAATGACTGTTTCTTTGCTTGTCACTCCTGTAACCCTGTTTGTTTCAAGAATAAGAAATGAGAATGTTTAATGATCCTAAAAAAATGTTTCTTTAGTATGGTTAAATTGTAATAATTATATTTGGATAAATTATGATAAACCATGATAATTATACCTGAGGTAGTAAATATAGTATTTCTACTTGTTCATTCAAATTAATATATACAAATAAATAAGAGAAACACAAGAAAGACAAAAATTTGTCAATACAATTAAAGCAACTAAACATAAAACTATCTGATTCTTCTCTAACCCCATTTAACTATTTCATACGTTGATAAACTATTTGCAAATCAAATGGGTCGTTCTCTAAATGGGATAATTTTTGTATTTTTGACAAGTTATAGTTTATGTTGAATGCAGTTATATATCGTTTATGAATAAATTATATATATGTTTTCATTGGTATACATGTGAAGGGTTTATTCTACATTTAATGTTATAAGTACAAAACTATTATATTTTTATTCACGCTAAACAAATATGTTTTTTTTTTCAAAATTAAGTCTATTTTTCACAAATCAACAGCGGGTTAGATTTTATTATTATCATAATTTCTATTATTTCATAGCATGGTAAAAAAATATCATTATATGCTACACTATCTTGTTAATTTGTCGAGCTCTATCGTAGGTTGCATTTATTATTTCTTTGATAATTCAAAGACAAATTTTATTATACTAGTTCTGTGAAATCTATCTAAAACTAAACCAAAATTTTGACTCCATTCCCATTTGAGGACATATATAATTTAATTTTAGAGTACTTCAAATGCTGTTAATTAGCACCCTTTAAGCACTTTAAAATGTTTGTGAAAAATACATCAAAGTACTTTTCTCACCTATCAAATATGAAGATTAAATGAAACATAAATAAACTGTATATTACTAACTACTTTAAACCATCATTAATAATTATATTTACTTACAATAGTATTTATATATTTGTTTTAAGCAAGCAAGATTTTTTTTTTTGGCGGTATCAACATTTTCTATTATTGTTTGAACTTCAAGGTTTCTTGTCAATTGAAAATTAACTTTAAAAAAAATCTGCAGAGATGTATTGTCACATTGACATTAACCATTGGCCTTTTCTGCTAATCCAGTACCAAACAATAAGAATTATTCATTCAACTTGTTTACCACAATTAATGGTCCTTAAAAATTGGTTTAGCAGTGAAGTGAAATTGATTTTGAATTTGAATTTGGAGGCATCAACCAGTCAATTCTATGTTTCAAAAATCATGATCAACTGATTTGTACAAGTATATCAATTAGATGCTTAAATTGATCGATGTTTTAGTCATATCCAAATAACCAAAAAAAATTAAATATACCCCTTTAATATAAGTATGATGTCACTTACAACCTTGCATGCAACCCCACAGTAGTCTACCACATGCTTTGATCACTTTTCTGAAGTGCATATATCATGCAACCAAATCTACCTTTAAAAATAAGAGTAATGTTACTTACAACCTTGCGTGCAGTCTCCCATTTACTTCCCACATGCTTTGATCACTTTTTTGAAGTACATGCATCATGTAACCAAGCATGCATATACCCACTTATGCATAAAATAAAATAAAAAAGACTACATAGACTTCATGTAATAAAGCATGTATCTCTCTAACAAAATAGGACTGTATGAGAATTGAAATAAAGATTGTGTAACAGCCCCCTTACACAAATGTTAGAGATTCTAACCATCATGGACACCATGGAAACACCCAGCTCAAGAGTCTTGGATTCTTGGGGATTTCCATTTTTTTTTTTTTTTTGTCATTTTAACTAAATTTTGTCAAACATTTCTCACATCGATAGTTGAGAAATTTGTATGATCACATGAATTTTCTACATAATATTTTACTAAAAAAATGAGATCAATGGTACACTTAGTCTCTTTTACAGTTTTCTCGCATATACCTCGTTAGCCACTTTCACTCACTATAACAAGATATGTATATACCTCGTTAATTTTTTTTTTATCATTTTCTGTAATGATGTCACTCTATTCATTATTCATTGAAGTTTATACTTCATTTAATTTGTTTTATAAAAATAAAAAATACATACATTATTAGATGAGACATATAATTTTTAAAAAAATGAAAACACAGGCAGTCCTTTGTTTGGACTATAAAAATTAAAGGACCGAGTGTGATGTTTTTCTAGAAATTAAAATTGGAATAATGTAATGGTGTGGTAGGCAAACTATTTTTCAACAAAGTTGGAGATGTAACTCTTTTAATTAATTTCATGTGGTCTAATTTAAAATGGACGACTTCATGTGTGATAATGTCTTAACATAAAGTTGCAGATGTTCTAATTGACATCATCAGCTGATATGATGCCTTTTGGATGTCTGTCTAAAACAAGAATAAAAGAATAATCAGCCAGTACCATGTGATGAATATATGCAAATGCAAAATTTGCATCTATTCTTGCAAAAATGTGATTGTGAATACGTGATATATAAGGACAATACGTGGCTTGTATCCTGGCTACCAGTCATTTAGGAAAAATATCATAAGCTTTAGTTTGAACCATTAAATGGCCTCAGATCCGTACATATGCGCACAAAGAGAGATCAATGAATTGAAAATATACTAATAAAAGTATAATAGATAAGTTACAGATGGGAGGCAAGAATATTAAAAAAGAAATGCTTTAATTTGTTGTGTTTCTTCATAAAAAAAATAAAAAAAAAAGGAAAACTCTAATTACTAACCCTCCACTTGGTATGAGATAGAGTTATTCGTTCATGATAGAGATACCGAAACAGATAATAATCCATCTAGAAAAGTAAATTTTTGTTTGATTGTCCTTTTGTTTTTTACATTAAGAAATGTTAGAATGATTTTTTTATTGTTTGGTTCATCTTAGATAAAATGAAAATAAATAGTGGATAAGAGATAAATAAAAGTTTATAACTTTTAAATGATAATTATACTTTATGTTCGAGAAGAAGTAAAAATGATGTGTATGTAATATGATAAATGTAATATATGTTTTGAGATGTATGTGAGAGTGTCATGTGAGATATATTTTTTTTTAAAATGACACAAAATGATATTTTCATCAATTGATAATTTGATATAGATAAGTCTTAATAAACAATTCTAACACTCCCTCTTTTTAAGTCTATTTTTAACTTATTCAAGCGTAACTATCGAGAATTTTCCTGTCAAAACAAATAATCTTTTCCCTTATTCCTACTCTTGGTTTTGCCTGATTGACCGTAGCCAGAGGAAAGGAGAGGAATAACCTGCATACATGGTCAGTGGCGTCAGCAGGATTATTCTATTCCCTCTTATTCTCTAATAACTGTCTCATCCCAAATAGGTGGTGAACTTTTGCATCTCATTTTGTCGTAGAGGAATATGCTTCGTTAAATAAAAAAATATTTTTTTCTTGATTGACATATAATTTGTTGGATGATATATCTTATATAGAGTATATATTTTTTTAAAAATGTGAAATGGGAAGTAAATGCATTGTTGTTTCTTCATCATAATTAAAAAAGGGTGCTCTTACATTAGTCTTAAACCTCGCAAACGGTTAAAGTTTTGAGGATAAATTATTCTAATTTTAAGAAATAAAAGGTCCATTAATTTTATTCATATTTACATTTGTCAAAATTAAAAGAAAAAGTGGCGATAAATGTTATCACAATTTTTAGGTGGAACAAAATATCATCATTTTCATTTTAATATTAGAACAATTGTCCGTAGTTTATCCCAATTATTTTTTGTATTAAACAGATTTAAGTTGTCCTTTCACTCATTTATCCTCATAATTACCCTTTTATCTCACTACTTATCCATTTATCAAACCAGCCATAAACATTTGCGTCTCATTTTGTGAAATAGAAATATGTTTCATTAAATAAAACATATAAAATTTTGTTCTTGATTGACATATTATTTATTAGATTCTACTTTCATGGAATATACACTTAAAAAAACATGAAAATTACACATGAAGACACTATACAGAGAACTCTACGTACATAATATTATTCGTACATGCACGTGCACGAGGAGGGATCGATTAATTGAAAAGATATTGAAAGTAAAATGGATAAGATACTGATGGGAGGCAAGAATATAAAAAAGAAATGCTTAGATGTTTCTTTAGTTTTTTTTTTAGATGAAAGAAGATAATTTCTGATTATATTTTTATTCTCATTAAAAAAATAAAAAATAATCTCTTTTTTGGTAAATTCATTTTAATTAGATTAATTGAAGATAAGAGATGAATAAAAGACATAAAAATTTATAAATTTTAATATGACAAGTATATTATGATGTTATTGTTTTAGATTTGTATGTAAAATGTTGGTGAAACATTTACATGAGAGATGAATGTGACGTGTTGGAATGTGTAGAGTGTTAGGTAAAATAATTTTTAAAATGATATAATAAAATTTTAATCCATTGAACATATAACATAGATAAGCAATTGTATGTAGCTTCTCCTTCAATTATTCTCAGAACATATGCTAGTCAATCACGACATGGCCACCAAAATTTAGTATTTGTAATATCACGTCTTATTGAAATTTATCAGTCATGTATGACAAGAAACAAAAACAAACAAATAGATCACACAAATTTCTTATAGGAAAATGATAGTTCAGTTACGTTTACAACCCCGTCGGTGTTCTCCAACCGTTATGATTTATTCTAAAGTATATATATTTGTCTAATGAAATACATATTATTATATATGAAATGTGATATGAATATCTAAACAAACCAATACATATTTTTATTTTTATTTTTATTTTTTAAATGAAAATAAAATTAATCAAACATACATTGTACTGATGGAGTATATATTGTATTAGGACAATATATACTTCAATTCACTATAGAGTGTATTCGACTTGGGATCATTTTCAGACCGCAGACGGGACTATGCATGAATGAGCACTCTTTCTTTGTATTTCAAATTCAATGGAGCAAGAGAAAGAGAAAGCATGAGATGTAGGAGAGCCACCAAACACACAACTTTACAGTGGTATCTCATTAGCAACCCATCACAATCCCAGTGCCCCCTCATCCTCTCCTTCCCAAATTCCCACCCCAACCCCACCAAAAGCCCCAAGTTGGCCTCAGAAACTTCTCTGAAAACCAAATCATACCCCCCACTTTTCATGACCCCATCTATGTGTTTTCTATTACTTGTTAACATAAACACAGAGAACCAGAATTGATACCATTTCAAGGCCTTGTCAACCCCACATTGCCTCTCTCTTCCTAGACAAAATCTTTGTCCCATCTCCGTACACAAGTCCCCCCTTTCAATCTTTCTTTTCAATTGTTTCAATTATCTAGTCACACTACATGACACACTTCACACTCCACATTAAGCTTAGCTCCTCCTATATATAAGAGAAGCCTTTGAGACCTTCCATGCTCAAAGAACAACCAAAGTTGGTCTTCCCTCAAAATCCATCCACCATGTCATCCATGGAAGTTGAGCAGATGAGCCACCCAGAGAGAGTGTTCGATGCGATGAAGGCGCGCATCGTGCAAGTTCTGAAGAAAACCAAAAAACTCGGCAAAGACGATCCCCGGAGAGTGATCCACTCTCTCAAGGTTGGGCTGGCCCTCACATTGGTGTCCCTCTTGTACTACATCAGGCCCGTTTACGATGGTTTCGGTGTCTCAACCATGTGGGCCGTACTTACAGTGATAGTCGTCATGGAGTATAGTGTTGGTACGTACATACACAGCAAGATATTGTCCGCTTTATCGTTCAGTAGACATGGATGTTACATTGACATTGATTGAATGTGCCATAGGTGCCACCATAAGTAAAGGTTTGAACAGGGCTTTCGCGACATTGTTGGGTGGCTCTCTAGGGCTCGGCGCGCATCAAATCGCGGAGCTTTTGGGGGAGAAAGGCGAGCCGGTGTTCCTTGGTGTCTCAGTCTTCTTGTTAGGTGAGACTACTCAAGTTGTTCATACGAGACACTGGATCCTTTGTGTTAAAACCACATCACAAGATGTCACCTTAGTGAAGGAAAAAAAACATAGTTCTTGAAATTGTCTGTGGTTTAAGTGATATGTCCAATCTATGTGACATTTTTTATTTGGATCACATAAAGATTTTATGTGAAAATCATATCACATGAGTACATTTTGATCAATGATATGTGTTGTAGCTAGCGGAGCGACATTTTCGCGGTTCTTTCCTAGAATCAAGGCGAGGTACGACTATGGCGTGACGATATTCATATTGTCGTTCAGCCTCGTGTCGATGTCGAGCTATCGCATTGAGGATATCGTCGAACTGGGACACCAGAGGCTCTCGACGGTCGCGATTGGGGTGACCGTGTGTTTGTGTGTGTCCATGTTCATCTGCCCGGTGTGGGCGGGTGGGGAACTACAAGAGCTCATCGCGCTCAACATCGAGAAGCTCGCGTCCTTCTTAGAAGGTTAGCCTAGTTTGCATTGTCTGTTCTACAAAACAATTTCTCATGTAGAAACAACCACCAATAGTACTGTTTTTTTTTTTTTTAAAGAACTTTGATCATTTCTATTTCATAGCGCAAAATAGGCAAGGGATGAGAGGATTAAAGTACAAAATTCATGATAAGCACCTAAAGTGAAGAAAAAAAAGAGAACCCAGTAGAAAATGTTTTTGGGCAGTGCGTTGGTGTGTGGCGGACGATTTCAACAACTAGTACTCTTTTAATGTGATCTCATTAAGATTCTTCCTTACGAAACAGATGAATTGCTTATGATATAATAATTTGTTTTTATATGTTAAAAATATGTATGATAACATCGTATTTACAGGATTATCGACATTGTATTTCGCGGAGAATGATGGAGGAGATGTTTCAAAGGAGAAGAAGAACCTCCTTTTTCAAGGTTATAGAAGCGTGTTGAACTCTAAGAGCACTGAAGATGCATTGGTAATCTTATATTATAGACAGCTTTTGTACTTCAAACCAACATAAGCATCTATGATCATCAAAAGCCATAATTTATGGACTGATATATGTTATTTAAATAGTTGAAGTTTACAAAGTAAGGTATGCCCATTAGTTTCTATTAGTATATTAGGTCAAAGCAAAAGTAAAACAACATCACTACATCTTACAATACACACGATATAAGTCCTTTTTTTTCTTATTTTACTAGTCCTCAAGAGAATCCAATATTATAAACCAAAACAATGAATTTCCATTTATAGAAGTGTTAGTGCTTTTTCCCTTTATTTAAAGTGTTCCAAACATCCTAAAATATTATTAAAGTGTAACTACAACTATTTAGGAAAAGCTAATCAAAGTGAACCAATGTGTTGAATGATCTTCTTCTCATTTAAAGTGGAATATTTTTTCTGGCCTAGAAACTTTTCATAGGAAAAGTTACGTGGAATTTTCAACATATTTTTTGTCTTTCCAAAAATGCTAATTAGATTTTATCTTTAATAATTCAAATATGTTGCAGAAATACCCTTATCACAAATCTAATTTAATATTATTTTTACCAAACCATCTTGTGTCAAATCAAATCAAGATAATAAAAAAAAAAAAACCACTCAAAACTTAATGCATTGTTTCAGGCCAATTTCGCAAGATGGGAACCGGGTCACGGCCGGTTCCAATTCAAGCACCCATGGAGTCAATACCTTAAAATCGGAACCCTAATTCGCCAATGCGCGTGCCACATCGAAACCCTCCACTCAATCCTCAACTCGGATAACCAGGTATAAGTTGCCCTCCAGTACTAATCTTATCCAGGACAAATTGAATAGACCATTCCAATCACATTCTAGAGTTATCAGGGTACACTATAATATTCAAACATAGCTATTGGATTTTATTCACAGGCACTACTAGACATAGATGACAACACCCGGCTAATGTTGTACAATCTAAGCTCAGAGTCTAGCAAGACCTTGTCGGAGCTGGCCTCCTCGATCCAATCAATGACTGTCCCAACTGTTGTGACATCCTTTGCTCGAGGGGCCACGATAGCCACGAACGGCATTAAAGCGGCCACCGTCGCGTCGTTACTCATCGAGATCGCGGCGTGTGTGGAACGGGTCGTCGGGTCAGTCGGGGAGCTCGCCGAGAAGGCCAATTTTGGCACGGAAACCACGCAAGGGGCGATGCACGGGGCGTCGGTGAACCCGGACCCCACGGAGGCGGCGGAGGTGGTGGTGGTTCTCACTGTGGTTGACTGACGCCCTTGCATCAGATTTGGGGTGTGACAGTTGATTCATCCTTGAGTAACTGTAACACATGCATGCAATGATGCAAGTTTGTGTGATAAGACTTACAAGGCTAATAACACTCAAATATGATCATATCATGAAGTTAACATTTGATGAAACAATTTAAACATCTAATCGGGGTAGTTGATAAAAATCTTTAATGAGAGGATGTCCAAGTCGGATTATAACAAATGGATGGGTGAATTGCAATTCAGTTAACATGAGAGGTTGTGTATAATGGATGATCCCTGATTGCTTACATTCACTGTACTTCGTGGAAATTACAAGTGGACCCCCAATAAAAAGTAATCCTCACAAATATATATATAAAATTTCCCTCACAAGTCGCACAAATCAAATTTATTAACTGATTGTGTTTATACGCTATTTTGCGCACCCGGAATATATAAGTAAATATAAATGTGTGTACTATGATGTATTGGCAGTGATGTTGATGTAGCGTATAACCACGCTCTTCTACAGATTCGTTTAAAAGAAGAAATCGTTAGGCTCCAACGGCGCTGTTGATTCTTCAAAAGAATGTCAGAGGGTTGGGCTTCAATAATCTACTACTACGGATGAAATAATAGAGAATTGGGAGGTATTTACAATTGTTAGTACTCCTAACAAAATACAAGAGATAAAATAACTAAACTTCAAATATTAATAATCTAAATAATATTCACACGCTTATTTATAGAAGAGAATCCCAACAAACTAGGATCTCAACTAATTATCTAAATCTAACAAACAAATCTAATATCTTTATCTAATCCTAACTAAAATCAAATTTGAATTCAAATAATGATTTGAAATTCAAATCTAAATATAGTAAATCCTAATAAAGAAATAAAATCCTAACAACCTCAAAACAACTAAATAAAATCTTTGAACTAATTTGACCCCCAACGATCTCAAACGCTCCAAAAAATAGCAGTGGCACCCAGGGCGAATCCCAATAGTCTCAAAAATCTAAACTAACAAACAAATTATCTTTATCTAATCCTAACTAAAATCAAATTTGAACAAATAATGATTTGAAATTCAAATCTAAATATAGTAAATCCTAATAAAGATTTCAAAACAACCCAAAAATAGAAAAATAACTTTGAACTGTCCCCAAAACGAACGCTCCGAAAAATAGCGTCTCTCCTGTAGAACTAATTATCTAAATCTAACAAACAAATTTAATATCTTTATCTAATCCTAACTAAAATCAAATTTGCAAATAATGATTTGAAATTCAAATCTAAATATAGAAATCCTAATAAAATCCTAACAACCTCAAAACAATCCAAAAATAGTAAAAATAACTTTGAACCGTATTTGACCCCCAAGACGATCTCAGAACGCTCCGAAAAATAGCGTAGTGGCATAGCGACTATTCCTGTAGAGCTCGTCGATACGAACACGTGAACATATTATAATAGCGATTCTGATTTACGGTTCAAAAGTTATGGTTGTTTGAAGTCACGGTGCTCCTTGTGCTCCATTTGATCTCGGTCGTCCATATATTGTACGGCTATGATGTCTGCATCAGATGTATTAATTGAAATGATCATAGTCAAAAGATGAAATAATAGTGTTATGTTATCATTTAAAATACAAAGTTTAATTTGAAACATTTTTGTTCTTGCAGTATCATTTTCAATCCTTAAAAAATAATTTTACTGGTCCACCTGAGTGACGGATTAAAATTTATAATTTTTAATCACTGGATGACGGATAAAATTGCATTAATCACCACACTCATCTATTTTACATTATCACACACTAAAATTGGTATTCGAAAAAAATGTTCAGATTATATCAAATGCCACTCAAAAGATAAAAGGGGTTATATAATAAGACTGACTGACTAAAGTTTCAATAAAATAAAATTGGGTTAAACTCATGAAAATTACAATATTTTGCATTGTGCCATGTTTGGCCAAAAAAATATATAGCAGTGCCCGATATACTCGTCTATTATGTAACCACATCTACAATCCAAAATTAGTCTCCCAGCCACCTATACGTGGTGTATGAAAATTAAAAATAAAATTCATTTTTTTTTAAAAAAAATATATACTAATGTATCTCAATATATATTTTACATTTTATATCAGTATGTACTTTAATATGCAAGTAAATATTATCTGAATAGATCGGATGTGGCTACACAAAGGTTAAATAAATCATTTTTCAAAATCTACCCAGCTGCCAAAGGTGCGCCAGGAGAATAACTTTTTTGTAATTAGGCCCTTCAAGAATATAGACATATTTGCAAACCAGGTTCATTGGGGGTGCCTCATAGCATTTGCAAACCAGGTTCACTGCCTGCAATAATTGACTGGATATCACAATCTTATGTAAAAACCAATATTGGATAGTCAGAAAGACTATATAATGCATAAAGTCACTTTCTCACCAAAAATATGCAACTGTTATATATATCAAGAAATGTTTCAAGTTTCAATGCGTAGTGAAGTCTACAGTCATACAGAGTCAAATATCCTACTTGTGAGAGAAACTGATAAGATTTGATCTCTCTTTACATTTCATTTAGGCTTCTCATAAAATTTTGCCCAGATGGAATTTAATTCAGGCCTTGTATCCAAAATTTGTGCAGCATAAAAAGAAGCAAATGATCAATGAATGAATAGCAAGCATTGCATGAATGACAAATCTTCTCTACCTTTTTGGCCCTCCTATACATACCCACTAATGACCATTAGAAAAGAAAATCACAATTAGGGTTTACTAGCTAGCAACTTAACACAGAATCATGCAATTTAAAACATATTTTACATTAAAAAACTAAAAAAACAAAAACAAAGTTAATGCTAAGGACAGTCTCCAATGCAGCCCTGCGTATAGTCTACATATTCTTATATATTTTTTAAATATATACTTCGTATAAGAAAACATATACCTTCATAACAAATGATGCTCATTTGATTTTTTTCGGAAGTTGGTTAATAAATTATATACTAATATGAATTAAATGCATATATTTTTACTTTTTTTCATAATTGTGTATATATATAGTAATTAACATAGTAAAGTATATATTGTGTTGGGCAATATTATATGTCTTGTTAGTGATGTAATGACTACAACAAGGTTACAAAATGAACCGAGTGTATCAGTGACGTTTCAATGATTTATATAAGAAAAAATATTAAAACTAGACAAAATGTTTTCATCTATCAAAGCATATATCTCAAAATTGCATGTGAGGTAGCAAACAAGGGATGCATATAACCGCACCAGTGGCGGAGGGCCCGGGCCCTTTTATTTTTTGGGTGATAGGATGATTTCAATTAGGACTATAGGTCATGTGCCTCATTTACATATGAAATTCCTTAAACATAAACAATCCAACACATTCATTTGGAACATTCACGTGTATGGTGTGCAGGGGCAGCGGCAAGTGTAATAATATAGGGTCAATTGACCCCATCAAACTTTTTAAAAAAATTAAACTACCTAACCTACCCCATATTTACACATTAACCCAAGCCATCAAACCCATTTAGAAAAAAAAGGAAAACGTGGGATACTCGGATTGCATGGGTTGGATATTTATTGTGCATTCAATTTTTAAAACAACCACATAATACCCAATATTCACCAAAAAGTCATAAAACCTACGTCCCTACCCACCTTACATATATTTAAAAAAATTTGGAACCCTTTGTCTTATGTAAAGTCGGCGGACCCTCGCCACACAGACGCGTCGATCACCCACGTTGCCGATCAGTGATCGCTGCTTCCAATCATCTCTGATCACGTTGTCAATTTTCTCTTCCTACTCTGCTTCAGATATCTAGTCATGAATTTAATTTTGATTTTTTTTTGCTTTTTTGTTTTATTTTTAATTTAAAACTCTTCCATCATTGCATAATCGTGCATGAATAATAAACAAAACTCATCAATAATACACCATTTTTTCCCTTCACATGCATGTGTATTAAAAGCATTTTCACAACTTTACCTGTCTGTTTGGGTAATCTTCTTCTCTCATCCATCAACACTTCGAAGGTATATAATTTTTTCCTTTTAACTTATTGTTATTGTTATTAATTTATTTAAAGTTTAAAATATTTATGTAAATATAAAAAATAATTAAATCATTTAATATTTTCATAATATGAAACTTCCTCGATATCAAATTTAAAGGTAAGTATTTCTTTTTAAATTTAAGTTTTGACATCTTTTTTTTGTGAATCATTGATATGAAATTTGACAAATCATTTTAAAATATGATAATTATCTTTTAAAATTATTCAGATATATGTTTTATGTGAGTATTTTTATTTTATACATATTCATTTTTTAAGCTCTGCTATTGAAATTAAAAAAAAAACATAATGATGTGACTTTAGAAAATATTTACATAAGTCACATTAGGCCCCCTTCATAAAAATTCTGGCTCTGCCGGTGAACCACACCCCAAAAAAAACTGTGAACTAGTTTCCCCTTTATCTCACACCAAATCACAACACAGTAAACACAGAGTATGCAGAGATTTTCATGGTATGCTCCAGGACTGATCAAATTTCTAGCATGCAAGGCTATTATCATCCCTTTAGTGACTGATGATGCATCCAAAACCATAAGAACTTCAACGTTAAGCAACTACAGAAATGGTGTCATAGGGGAATAAACAGTACAGCCTCCTATTACTAAACATGCAGCTCTCATGCAAAAGAAGGGAAAAAAAAAGAATAATGCTCTAACCAGCCCCATATATAGCCTTGTTTCTCGCCCTCAACATGTAAAAAAAGGTACCTGGACTTTATTCAGGAGACATGGATAAATACACATTCCAAATGAATGCATACACATGTTAGGGTGAGAATTTAGATTAAAAGTAAGACTGGTACTCCTAGAAGAAAGCCCATCAGAAGAAAGAGAGTTGAAGTTTCCAACACCCCCCCCCCCCCACCACCACTCAGAAAAGCAAGTAATACAGAGGTGAAAGTGAGGAGTGATTGGTGGATGTGGGTTTGAGTTGTTTCCCACTGTGCAAGTGGATAAAAGGGGGGAGATCTCCTCTGATAAAGGAAGGAATTGCAAAGCATAGTACCCAATTGAAAATTTTGTAACAACCCATCATTTTGAGTATACCACAAAACCCTATCCACTGGTTTCAAACCATTTTCCCACTTACCTTTCTTTTGGACAAGATTTGCAACAAGTAGTATATATTCTTTATAAGCTTTCAAGAAATTGCAATATCAGATAGCCTAATCGAGAATCAAGACCTATCACAGGAGGTTTTTATTTATCATATACATACATATCTAGGGGTTGACTTATATAACATTATATGTTCAAGGTAGATGAAAATGACTAGTGGGCATAATTTGACAAAGATGTAATCTAAAAGATTAGGCTGTTTTACCCTATTCAGATTTGCTGACATGGAGCCCTTCTTAGTTTGTGCTATCCAAGCAGGTTCACTTTTTTTCTCTGAATGGTTATCCAGGTCTCCTAAGATTAAGAGTTCAAAGTTGCAAAACATGCATGTTGTGGCACTTGATGATCGACCTAACAACAATAATATAAAGGTAGATGATATTTGTTAGTAGAATAGTATCCAATGCTCCAAAATGAGTCACATGTTTTGGGAACAATATAAGATGATCTGAACCTAAGCACCAGCCTAATATTCTTTACAACATGTTTCTTCAACATACACCACCCATGCACCCTTTTTCAGACTTCCAACAAGAGCAACAAAAAAAATTTCAAAAGGAGCCACACATAAAATATAATATTTTCATGGCATCAGACCAATATGAGGGTATAGCCCCACTGAAGGACTTGGCTTTGGCATGCTTCTTGAGTGTTGGAGAATATTCTCTAACTAATATGAGAAAAAGGAAAGGTACTTTGGGGGGGGGGGGGGGGGGGTTGAAATCAATCAAAATTTGGATCTACTCTATGACCACTAACAGAAAGGGCCCACATATCATTGTTAGAAGCTTGTGTGTGACTAGGATCCTTTCTGACACAAACAAGTGGAATAAAAGTTGAGCATATCATATTAAGTTGGGGTGCCTCCTGTGGCTGGAACTCTCTCACAGTCATCCCTGCCTAGACAATCAAAGAAATTGAGAGCCAGGTGAACCAACAAGTGGATAAGGTGTAGAAATTAAAGAGAAAGTTGAAACAGGTGACATTAGATATTTCCTTCAAGTCAGAAACTTTGAAACAGATGACATTAGATATTTCCTTCCAAGTCAGAAACCTGTGCAACGGTCACAACTTATCACAATAGTTAATCAAATTGTACAAAGGATAATGTCATCGTACTTTTAAATAGTATACTCCATCAAATAAGATACATGTTTTTATAATAAAAAAATGAAATGTATACAATACTATAAAATGGCATATTATGCTAGTTCTATGGACCTTTTTTTTATACCTAAACATAAGTCCTTAATAACCCCACTACTATCTCAAAAAATTAAAGATGGCGTGTTCCAATTTTCAAGAAAAAGGAAAGGAAAAGCAAGGAAAAAAATGTCCTTGCACTAATAAATCACGTCCCTGATCAAAAGTTTTTGATGTTACAATCACAACCAGTGAGTTCGAAAAGCTAGCTTTTGAAAAAGTGACCCCGCATTTAAAAAGCATATGGGGAGTTTAGAACGCCGTATTTTTAATGAATAAGACGCAATAAAATCCTACATTTATCAATGTACCATTTGAATCAACTTCTAATGTGTCCACGGTAGGATCCGCGGGTTGATCATTTTAGATGCTCTACATGGTAGTTCTTCGACCTATGCTGAAACCTCATGTCATGAAGACCTTGTTTTCACAACACATTAAATAATATGAGACTTACAAGAAAGCAGTGATACTATTTTGACAAACATTTAGTGTTGATCAATCTCCTTTGAAGTTATGTCAAGCTCAGTAAATTCCATGATCCCCCAAGAATACAAGCTCTTCTTCCCATGTTCAGTAGTATTATATTATATACAATTTGCAATGTAATTTATACAGATCAAAATGGCTTGTCCACTTTTAAACATCCTAAGATTGCAACAAAACTCATTTAGAAAAAAAAACAACAGACCTTCATCAAGTAGACAATTGCCTGGTCAATTTTCACACAAGGTCTCTTTAAGTTTTCTTCAAGGGTTATGAGTCACACTTAACAACACATGCCTGATGCGTGATTCATTATGCTTCCCTTCCACCATGATGATGACAGAATTGTGACTGAGCTTGTACGTATATCACCTACGATACCGGTAGCGTTTGAAATTAAAGTAAACATGCAAAATACCGCGTTCAAATGTGCACTTGAAACCCTTCTTGTGTGAGTATTCCCATTCTTTGTTCACAATGAGGAATGCCTGCATGAAAACCATGTAAGCATTGACAAATTTCAAATAAATGGATGGACAAAATATGTAGAGAAAACAAAGCAAAGGATGAGAACTCACTATGTCCTCATAAGGTGGCCCTGCATGAAATCTAATAAAACATGTCCTCATAAGGTTTAACAAATTTAGTAGTTTGTTCTGATTCACAAAGGATCTATGAATGGTCCGTTGGCTATACAGCAGGTTGTTTTCGATATTAGATCATGTGATTCAGAATTGGATAAAATCGACTCCCATAGGGTAATATATTACTGGGGCAGCATCCACATCTGGTCTTTATGTTCTCTTAAGTTCAGTCCAATCCCTACTTTGCGTGCCCAGGTCTTGGATAAGCCGGCTGTGTAGCGATTGGGTGTGGCCGCGTCAGTCTTTCCAGCTATAACTCCACTTAGGCAAGGTCGAAGAACATCGTTTAGTCGTGGCATTGCTTTTCAGGATAGAGACTTCTCACACAATTAGAACCCCATGACGAATCCGCCTTGCGAAACTACCCCGACTTTGTTTATAGACTTTGTACAGAACAACCAGTTAGAAACTTTGGAGCGCTTAACTTACAGGTCAGGTGAAGGGAAAAAGAGGTGGATGAACTTTCTCAACTGAACGATCGGACTTTCCCTATACAAAGGAAGTGGGTTTTCCATAACAATTCGAAGGCTAACTAAGTTCTGTCTATTATCGCGTAGTTATAGATCCAAGTGCTTTTTTCAACACGTTGACTTGACCAGATGACCAAACAAGACTCCACTCGGTCCTTGACCTAAACACAAAGATATTGACTGGGGAAGGCAAATGGTGTCCTTAATAAGGGCTCGAGCCTAGCCTAGACAAGATACATCTTTCACTCTATTAACAACAATTATTCACTATCGGGATCGTTAGGCCCAGAGCAGATACCCACGATTGTGAAGTTAATACTTCCAGCGAGTAAGACACCCACCTCTGGTCGCCTTAATCCGACAAAACTTTGTCTCATGGAAGGAGTTAAACAATAGCGTAAGGAAGGGTTGTTGGTTGAGGATTTTAGCATTCATTCAAGCTAAACTACGCAACTTTGTTCTTCCCCGGCCGGCTTGCTTTCTCAACAAATGCACATGCTTCAGCTAGTGATACTGGTCCTTCTTCTGCTGATAGTCTATGAATTGGTTCAGCTGGAAATGGATCGGATGCTCGTGGAACAAAGGACAGAGAAAATCACTGGACAATAAACGTGCCCTAGCTTTTTTTTAAAGGTCTCCCAGGCTCAGGTTAGTGCAACTGAGGTGCCAAGGATAGAATGAAACATTGTATAGTTGAGGTGGCTGGTATGTTGACCTATCATTCTGATTGTACATAATCTTTTTGATATTAATGAAATAGATACATATATATATATATACACCAAACAATTTTTCCTTACATTATTATATTTTTCACTCAAATAATCGTATTTTAATTGAAAATTTCTTTTTTATTTATGGTTTTATTGTTTTGTTTTTCTTGAAAGTATTATTGAGATTGACAATAGAAATTTATAAAATATTTAGATTTGGATATTCATCTGATCAAATACAATAATATCATTCTCAGCACACGGGGGACATTTGAACATTGAATATTTTCTTAATTATTTAGATACAACTCTTTTCACATAATTAACAGGCTTTAAGATTCAAACAGCCAGCAGTCTCTCACCAGGTAACATCATGCCAAGAATACCACATTAAACAAAGAAGTGATCCTATTTTGACATAAATTGTTACACACAATTCAGTGTTGATCAATCTCTTTTGAAGTTCGTCAATCTCTGTAAATTCCATGATTCCACAAGAATATAAGCTCTTCTTCCCAAGTTCAGTAGTGGATCTACAATGAAAGACGATGTAATTTATACAGATCAAATATAAAATGTCATATGAAACAAAAAGGCTGGTCCTCTCTTAACCATCCTAAGATTGCAACAAAACTCATTTAGATAAAAACATCAGACCTTCATCAAGTGCACAATATTGCCTGGTCAATTTTCACACAAGGTCTCTTAAGTTTTCTTCTAGGGTTTTGAGTTACACTTAACATGTGCCTGATGCGTGGTTCATTATGCTCCCTTCCACCAATGATGATGACAGATAATTGTGACTGAGCTTGTATGTATATCACCTACGATACCGGTAGCGTTTGAAATTAAAGTAAACATGCAAAATACCGCGTTCAAATGTGCACTTGAAACCCTTCTTGTGTGAATACTCCCATTCTTTGTTCACAATGCGGAATGCCTGCATCAAAACCATGTAAGCATTGACAAAATTCAAATAAATGGATGGACAAAATATGTAGAGAAACAAAGCAAAAGAAGAGAACTCACTATGTCCTCATAAGGTGGCCCTGCATGAAATCTAATAAAACATGTCTCGCCACTGCTGCCATCCTTCTCTATAGTATATACAGGAGCCTTTGTTTTATCAACCAGGTCTGGATAAAATATGTTAAATTTGTAACCTTGCACAATCTTTGGTGGTGGATTGTCGTGATCATAATGAGTCTGATTGTATTTGTTCCATTCATATCCTGTGTGGACACGATTGAAGTATTTTGGCTTCCGAGGACGATATTTGTCATGCCACCAATACACCTGCAATGCACATCATCAATAAGTTATTTTATCACCTGGTAATATAATCCGAAACCTATAACCAATAGAAAGAAAACAATTGTCTTTAAAATCGAACAGTAACCTGTGAATCCAGATTGACTTCTGCACCAGAGCCAAATACAGCATCCCCTTCCTCCATGACTCCCATTGCCTTCATGGCTTTCATCTCCAGGCTATCTTCAGATGGGATTGGCTTTCTGGCCATGGCTTCTCTAATCCTTTTCTGTTGCTCTTCTAAAACAGCCATACGTTTTCGCTCCTGCATGTCATGCGGCTCGAGAATTCAGTAGGGTCAAAAAGACGCCATAAAGAACAATTTCTGGACAGACTTGCAATCCTAATTCTCTTCTTAACAAGCATTTTGACACCCAAATAAAACTACAGCAACACTTGCCAGTAACTCGGCCACATTTCAAACCAACAAGTACATTTTTAAACCATTTGCTGCTCCCATTCAATTCAATTAAATCCTCATAATTGGAGTGAGAACCTTCAGAACCTGTCATAAAATTGGTGCATCCCTTGATGTATAGGAGCCTAATTTTGAACCCCTTGAACAGTTAAATGTATAAGATCAACCAAAAAAGCTTCTATGCATTATGTTCAAAAACATCTTATGAGCAGTCTTTTAAAGATTTCACATGAACATGATGATTGAACATGTATTATGTGATTCAACGTATAGAAAATTGAAGTGCAAAATGGAAGAGCATTACTTATTTACTAACTTCATTTTCCTCAAGATGCTCTATCAGTGTTTATCCTAGACCTTTTGGTTGCATATACACCAACCACTAGATGATCATTTGAAACCACAGTTTTTTCTGTATATTGCGATGCAGATCTCCTAAAAGCAATGTAATTCTTCTCTTACAATACTAAAATCCCGAAATCATATTAATGTTGGCTTCACTAGTGCTCTTAATTATATGATATCCAATTTTGAATTTGAGACTGTTGAGACATTTCTGATCAGTATGCTATACTACTAACAGTCCCATTTATTGCAATCATCATACTCTAAATATCCGGAATGAAAACTGAAAAACATTTACCAAATGATATGCCTGCATTAGACACCCTGAATTGTAAAATAGCATATTGCATCCTGAAAAAAAAATCCTGATATCATCTTTTACTGTTCTATAAGTCATGTCAAAATTTTGTTCAGCATATCAGATCATGGCGGAATTCTTTAAAAAAAATATAATAAATAAAGGTTTCCTTGTCAATCTGAAAAAGTCGGGAATTTTATTCCATATAATATTAAATAATATAAATGTCATATCCCCTGATCTTAATAATGAAAAGATTTGATTACCAGCTCAATTTTATCCTCCTCGGGGTCAATGGCTTCTCCATCTTCGTCACCATGAAACAGTTCTGGTGAAAATGAACCTGGTTCCTCTTCCAGCTCTTCTTGCTCTTCGATATTCACTGGTGCAGGAGAATATGCCCGGGCAGCTATTTATAAATGGGTCACCGTTAGATTTTCAAAAGCAATGTAAATAATAAAACAGCATGTCAAATTCATTCAGTTTGACAATACCTTCCACATCAAGAACAGTGTCATCCTCATTCAACATAGGAATGTCATCAGATTCTATATTGTCTGTATTTTCCACAGGATGCTCCAAACGTTTCAAGTGTCTTCTTAGAAGATCAGCGTGAATTTCTCTCAGACGTGCCTGCCATGACATAAATTTAATGGCCTTGAATATCATCTAATATGGCCATAGGCCATCACCTAGAATGCCAAATACAGCATTTTAAAAATGAAATGAATATCCAGGAAAAGGAAAAGGATAGCACAAAACAAAGCAAGACATATACATTACTTCCTACATAAAGTTGACCGCTGTTCGTTTGTTAGACGTAATAAAATTAGAATAGTTAATGGTGAGTGTCGCCTACGGGTATCACTTAGAATAGTTTATTAGATGGATATAACATGGATCACAATCATGCTTCTATACATACAAAATTACATTATATATGCTTTTTTTATTTGTTTTCTCAATTTTTATTGGAGCAGAGGCGCCGGGATGGTTGTTTATTTTTCCCTCCCCGCACGCCTCGACCACGTTGCTCATCGCCAGACCGGTGTCGCTTTATTTGTTTTTCTCTATTGATTCAATATATAATAAAACAAGACAATAACTAAAAATTAAATTCATAGAAGCAAAGGGGTCTAGTTAGTGTTATCTGATGCGCATACTTATTTAAGATGTCCATTTTCAAGCATATGCCCAAATAATTGTTAATGGCTACCCATCAAGATATGCAATCCCTCACAGTTAGCCACCCATGCTTGTCTGATGGGAACACTTGTAAAACATTCTTCATTTCTTTCTAGCCAAATCAACCAGCAAGAAGGAAATGGTATCAAGAAAGCATCCAGCATCCCTCAAATAATTGGGAAGATAAATGTCAAGGGGGATACATTCAGAAATTTCTAAGGAATTTTTTAAAGTAAGAAAATCAATGAATGACTCTATTCATTATTCTTTCTCTAGAAAAGTGAAGCTATACCTTATTGACGGATAAAAAAAATTACCAACAGACATTAGAACAATGTGTTCATGCCTTTTTTAAAAATATAAATTCCAACAAAGTAAATTCCAGAATGGCATTGATCAATTGTAAGACACAAGAAAGCTATTTATACTTATATATATTAAGCATTTTCACACTATATCCAGCAAAAAAAAAATTTCTGGCCCAACCAAATTGCATCAGAACCTCAAAATGCTGCATATGAACTAATGTTCTCTTAAGAAAATACAACAGAAGAAAAAATCTAAAGCTCAGATAAGTCGGTCTTCAATAAGAAATCCTCAATGGCTATAATTCGTCATTTTCTTAGTGTGCAAAACCACGAAGATAATGTTTTAACCTATAAATGGAAAATGAAAGAGCGCAATAAATGAATATATTTACTATATAAAAAAACATCAGAAACTACTACTGGAGACCAGCTCGTCACAAGGCATAACTATACAAACTATGACTGAAAGAACAAAAAAATTGGAGCATGGTAAAGGTATAACAAACAAATATTTGAAGATGGTGGACTATATAAAAAGAACAGTTCCGGCCAGTAAATCAAAATCTTCCATCAGCATCCATACCTTTGCCTTGTATATCTGAAGGCGTTTTAGAACAGCCTCCCAATACTCAACAACCTTAGCAGTGCCAGAACGCATCTGTGATTCAATTTGGTGCTGAAGTATCTCCAACTCACTGGATGTTTTCCCTTGCAAGAGGTCCCTGACATCTGCCTCAATGCTAGAATGCAAACCCCTTTCTTCAGCAAGAACCTCAGCAGGTGGTTCCTCACCACGTACTCTGGCCCGATCACATGCATCCCTTTTTCGAGCCTCAGCTAACTCCCAATCACAGACCACAATTAATGCCTGATCAGGAACATACTGCCTCGTTCAGATATAATTCAACAGATATAATTCAACATTAAAGAGAAGGACTATCAGAAAATGATTTAAAGAGTGAAAAGAAAACATAGGCTCAATACGTCTCGCTTGAGCTCACTTGGCATTATATTAAGCAGACAGAGAATAATTATTGAAATACTGGACAGTAAAAGAATCAGCAACCACAATCATGTCAACACAAATATGATACTGTAAAATATCTACACACCAAAACCTAATAAAATATTAAAAATCAACTTATTAAAACAGGCAAGGGGTTGAACATTACTCTAGATAAGGAACTTAATCTAGCTAAGGAACAACAATCATGAATAGCACAACTTAATCTAGATAAGGAACATATAATAGAGTTTATGGATGTGAGCATAGTTGTCTAGGCGGCCAGATGAGCCTAGGCAGTGGCCATGCACCTAACCGTCAAGGCGCGTCTAAGCGTGCCAAGGCAGTGCTTAATTAAATATGTATTTTTTAATATTGTGGTTTTATTAATGTTATTTCTCTTATAACTTAACCGCCTGGTGCCTAATTAAACATGTATTTTTTTATGATTGTGGTTATATTAATGTTAATTCTCTTATAATTTATGCTTCATTTTCTCTACAAGTGAATATGAAATGAGAATATTAAGGTTAGAATGAAAAATGTGTTTGGGAGGAGGGAAACAGAGAAATGGGTGAAACCGTACTTTTTAAGGGTTCTGGTTCTGTGAAACAGAGAATTGGGTCTCCATGCTTTGCAGAGAAAACAGCTTTTAAATTATAATTTGCATCTCTATAAAGAAAGGTAGCTGACTACAGTGTACAAAGCTAAGTATGCCAGTGAAGAGTCTGTTGTGTCTGCTGTATGATCAGGAAAATGAATCAGTCACCACTTATTTTGCCTATGCTCTCCCTCAAGGCGGGTTCGATGAAGCAAGTGGTTCGCGTGAATATATTTCACTTCTCTGGATCAGATGTTGGCGATTGGCAAAGGCCTCAAGAAGTGAGGGGATAGGAGAGTACAAACGAAGATATCTACTAGTGTGAAGTGCTGCAAATTCATTTGATTATTTTTGCCTAATGCAATATTACAAGGCACCATACAACAGAAATTATACTGAATATTATCAAACTAATATATAACAAAAAAAGACTAAAAGATTATTGAAAATCAAAGGACAATATCTATTTGATATTAAATATGAGAAAAGGGGAAGGTATTGGACCTCCCAAAATTCTATATGCGTCGATGTGGCTCTATCCAAGTCCAAATGCATTTTAATATCATCACGAAGCTCTTCCAGCTCCTTGACTGTTAAACCCTGTGAGTTCATTTCAATGTCAAGGAAAAATAGTCAGCATATCATAAGATAACAGAATAAAAAAGATAATATTAGTTTTAGTTAAAAATATAACTTTAAAATACAAATAATGTTCCATTCAAATATTATCACAAACAAATCTTCGGTTGTCAAACCACTAAACTAACAACTACATTAAAACAGAGCATTTGTTTTTTACACCTAAAAACCTGATGCCATGAATCATGCACGTCAGATGTCATCTACTATGGAGATTATTATTTGGTGGTGGTAAGGAATCCCAACATTAATCTCACATACCATGGAGATTATTTACATGGGTCATCTGCATGCCCGTTGTTAACAAAATGGTGTACTCTCTCTAACATGCTAGAGTTTCAGATCAATATGTCTGACATCCGACTGTGTGTAGCACTAGGACAGGTGTTCCTGTTTATCACCGTGTCCTACTCTATTACAGTGTGGTGTGGCATGTCCAGTGCTCAGAGTTTGGCAACAACATGCATACTTTCTTTTTTCTTTTTTTCTATTTTATGACGGAGGGGCTTTCCGTGACTGACCTGATGTCATGAATGTATTTGTTATAAGAGGTTGTAGTATTTACAATTTTTTATACATATAGCTTGATTCCTTCTGCAACTTTAAGTCAGTCATAAATAGGAGAATTTTTTTTGGGATAAAAGATGATGCAATATTCAATTGATGCAAAGAAAATACTCTCCTCGTACAAATATATTGAAGATTTGATAACTTCCATTCCCAAAGTGTCTTCAACCAATTTTCTATAATTTACGTGACCATATATTCTGTAGTACAGCTCCAATGTATATAATAATAAAAACCTCAGTATATTGAGGTATAAAAGTATTTTGAAATTACATGATATCATCCCAATATATTGAAGATTTGAAAAGAACTCTTAGATACAAAAGTATAATATCAAAGAAGTTAAAGAACAGGATACAATTCAAAAAAGAAGAGGCATACTAACCTTGAAGACATTGTATGGTTCATCTATTTCAATGTCAAACTCTTCTGAACCGTTAAGGTTCTTCGAAAGAACATCAATAGGTTTTGTTCGCCCTTCCCGCAATCTGATTTCTGATCTGATCTTGCTTTGATCAAAGTGAAACTGTTCAAAGAGATTATTAATGATTATTCCCCAAAGGCAAGGTGATAAAGGAGAACTATAAAGGAGACAAGAGACCAGATATGTATGCTATAGATTCAAATGCAGT
The DNA here is from genome assembly GCA_030737845.1 of Acorus calamus. Classification (NCBI taxonomy): domain Eukaryota; kingdom Viridiplantae; phylum Streptophyta; class Magnoliopsida; order Acorales; family Acoraceae; genus Acorus; species Acorus calamus. The sequence continues at coordinate 4,730,943 of CM060859.1, read as the reverse complement.
TCATGAAATTAAGGATTGAATAAAAATACAATGTAAAATTATTTACCTCTTCTTCCTTTTTCTCCCAGTCCTGGAACTCAGCCCTAGCACGCTCCCTAGCCAACATTGCCTACAGTATCAAATGAAGTTAACAAGAAAATTTCCATTTTGAATAAAGAATCTCCAAGTTAATGTCCCATAAATGATTCAATACCAAATTACCAAACCTCTTTCTACATATTAGCAAATGAGTAAAAAATTATAACTTCCATGACTTTTTCTTTTCTTTTCTTTTTTTTGCTATCGGAGGTATCCCAAACCCTTCAAGGCAAGGACAACTTCCATGACAAATTGATATTATAAAAGCAATTATTTTAAGGAAAAAATCTCATGACTAACCTGTTCTTCCTCCCGTTGAGCCTTTCAATTGCTCTTTCCTCTCTTCGTTTTTTAACTTTCTCAATCTCCGCCTACAAAAAAAAATCCAGCATGAACAATGGACATGCCAGCTTAAAAACATATACCAAGAAAAAAAGGAAACAATCAAGTAAATAAGGCAGCACAATGTTAGAAGAATTCAATCACCAAAACACGGGTCATCATTGTATTTTTTTTTTAAAGATGGAAGGAACCCTACCAACAACTTTAATTATGAAAAAGGGGGTACAGTTCCATGAAGATAACAAAAAAAAAGCAAAATAAAAGAATGTTACACATAAATTAAGAAAAACACTGATAGTCAACAAGACTACTAACACAAGATCCTGGGATAACCACAAAAATACAACACAAAACCCGAACTAATATCATTTCATTTTAGAGCATAATAAGAGGAAGGAGCATCACACACAGCAAATATGCATATGATACATTTTATTTTCACAATGGGGACATGACGTCATTGAAAGCTTTCAATTTTTTTAGTAACATGCTTCATGATGCTCTCAGGTTTGAAAGTGAAACTCTATAACATGAGAGATGATGGAAATTGACATGTCAATAATGGAGGTAGCAATAAAGCCCCAGCCCTATGGATTTACCTTGAATTTTTCCAAACATTTTGGAATGTAGTAAAAGCAGATGTTGTGGAGATGATAGAATGAAATTTTACGAATGTCGTCAAGGACTCAAGGGTGTGCATGTCTCAATGCCACATTCATGGCTCTATTGGGGATTATCATCCTATTAGTTGTCTAAATGACTCATGCAGGATTATTGCAAAAATCTTCTCGAATCATCTCCGGAAAGTAATCTAACCAATCAACTTTCATCAAAGGAAAACTCTTCCCAACGGTTTTCTTATTGCTCAAGAGTGTGTGGCTGGGACAAAAAAGGAATTCATTTGTAAGCTTGATTTCAAGAATGATTACATACCATTCTTTCCCTGTGTCTCTTTTTCTCAGCCTTAGTTGACATGTCTGGCACTTGTCCTTGCGAAATATCGCGCTCCAGCTTTTTGCGCCAAAGAAACCTACAAGCAAATAAAAATTAAGATCTCGCAAATAACAACATAAGAATTCTGCTCGGTAGAAATATATGGGTTACTATGCTCAAAAACTTACTGTTCGTTGAGATTCGAATCACCAAAGGGATTCGAATCGTTTGAGTAGCCAGAAATCGGCTGCGACTTCAGCTTTTTTGCATTTTTCATGGCCTGACAAACACAAACAATACTAATCTATTCAAAACCCCAATCAAACAAAAACACTTCTAACATTTGAGAGAGAGAGAGAGAGAGCAACACACCTTCTTCTGGGCCTTTTTCGCCATATACTCAATAATATCCTCCTCCTTGATCTCCCTCTTTCGCCGCCGCCCATCATCTCTGTCGGAGTCCACTCTCCGGGTCCGGGTCCTGTGGTGGCTCCGACTCTTCTTTGATGAGTAGTCGCTCTCGCTGTAGAGATTCACATACGTTATGAATTATTAAAAAATCAAAAACCATGAATAAATAAATAAATAAAAACAACGTTATGGCCTATGTGTACCTGCTGGAGGTCATGCCGGCGGAGATCGCGCCGTCGGAGAGGGAGGATCTGGCGCGGTGGAGGACAGAACGACCGCCGAAGGATCTCCTTCTCTCAGTCCGATTGGTCTGCAACAGAGGTGGAGAATGAGAGGACGGTGTAGATTAACAGATTCTAGGGTTTCACTCAGATGAACGCAGCGACCGCTGAAGGATCTCCTTCTCAGTCCAATTGGTCTGCAATGGAGGTGGAGAGTGAGAGGACGGTGACAGATGAAAAAGGGACCGCTGAAGGATCTCCTTCTCAGTCCGATCGGTCTGCAATGGAGGTGAAGATTGAGAGAGGACGGTAACAAATTAAGGACGATAAGGAAAATAAATAAATAAACTAGGGTTTCGAAAGACGAAATCGGGTCTTTTCGCAGTAGGAAAATCTATAAGACGATTTCGCTGATTTTTTTATAAGCTATTGTAAATTACAATCATATGAAGGGGCCGTCTACTCCCACCACGCTCTTTACTAAGCCCACCGGTTTTAAAACAAAAAAAAACCGTATATAATTTTAATTTGAAAAACGTTAATCCCACCGATTCATACATTGTCGATCATTATTTACAACATTCGACGGTCACTCTGTCGATCTATATTTAAAACATATGTCAATTGCTTTTAAATCATTCGACATGTTACATGTCGAGCTACGATGTCCACCTCGACACTGAGTCTGTCGAACGAAAACATAAAAAATTTACATCTTATTTTTTTATAAAATGTAAGAAAATATTATATATTTTTTAAATTTAAGATAAATATTCTTTTTTCTTTGTGGACATAAATATTAAACAAAAAATGTTTTAAATATAGGTTGACAGAGTTACCGTCAAATACTGTAAATAATGGTCGACAGTGTGACTGTCGAATGAATCGGTGGGATTAGTGCTTTTCAAATTAAAATTATATACCTTTTTTTATTTTTTTAACAGGTGGGCTTAGTAAACTGCGTGGTGGGGTTAGACGGGCCCTCATATGAATGGCCTAATTTAAGATTTCAAATAAATCTTATTAAAATATATTTAAGATTTTTTTTTACGAATGTAAGCTCTGTTTGGAAACACATATTGAAAATTAGATTTTGGAATAAAGCTGTTTTTTAAGATAATTTTAGACCTTGACTTTTTTGGGATGTTTTTTTTTAATTCATGAATCAATATTTGAAAGGAATTTAATGTTTGGTAGAAAAAGTTATTTTTCAATTCAAAAAATCGATTCCGACCAAAAAGCGTTGTTTTTGAGATTTTAAAAACACGGATTTCGAGGGAGAAATTCAAAGGAATCCAGCTTTTGATCCTGCCAGAATCCAACCCGTTTGGCAGCACGATTTTAGGATTTTAGCTTTTCAAAAAGCGGAATCCGACCCAATCGTGATGCTAAACAGTGAAAATGATTAAAAAAGTCTTCTAAAAATTAAAAATACTCAACTCACTTATTTTTAAAAATTATATTTGAAAATGTTTCATTTAACAATTTTAAAAACACAAAAGATTAACATATTCTTATATAATCATTAACATATTTCATACCTCAAAATTTTATTAAAATATTTCATCACCTTAATTTTGTTATTGTATTTCACACATTCTCATATAAAATTTTGTTTTATTCTAGATTTTTTGTGATTAGTTGAATTTTGTGATATATATGCAATATAATTTGAGTTTTTGATGATGAACTCCATTAAATGTTGATGCTTTCTTCAAAAACATGAATATTTATTAATGACGACATTAAAATATGTAAATAGCAAAACAAAAAAAAATGTAATCAAGATTTAAAATATTAAAACATCATCTGTTGCATTGGGGCGCAACACAGATTTAAATTACATATTATGATTATATATAATGAAAAATAATAAACAACATTACGTAAGATATATATAAGAAACACATAGTATAATATATAATAACATATAAAGATCTAAAGGGATTGATTTATATCATATAGAGAGAGAGTGTTGTTTTCTAGAAAATATATATTTTTGGTTTGGAATATCCTACCAAGATTTAGAGGGAGATGTTAAAGGATTTAATTACATAAGGGTGGATCAGTCTTTTGTATTTTCAAAATTGTGAAATGAGATTTTTTTTAGACATAACTTTAAAAAGTTGCTGATTTTGATATTTCTAACTTTTAAAATATTTATTTGATCATTAAAATCTACTTAAAATCTATAAGACGATTTCGCCGGTTTTTTGAAAAGCTATTACAAATTACAATCATATGAATGGTCTAATTTAAGATTTCAAATAAATCTTATTAAAATATATTTAAGATTTCTTACAAATCTAATTTAAGATTTCAAATAAATCATAAATATATTTTAAGATTTCAAATTCATATCATATTTCAATAAATCATGTATCAATTTATTTGAATTTTAATAATTTAAAATTAAATATATTTATTAAATATATGCTAATTAACTTCTATTGAAAAATACATTTTATTTCTATCATAATATAAACAAATACACAGGTTAAACCATTATATTAAATTTAAATTATATCATATTCACATCATAGTCTTAAAAAAATTGAAAAAAAAGATAAAATCAGTTAACCATTGTTGTTGTTTTGAAAAGAAAGAAAAAATTTGTTATCCCCGATATTTATTAGATTTTCAAAATACTATCAAAACCCATTAATTGACAATTGTATCTTTGTTTAAACACTAGGTCCCATTTAGTTCGGGTCATTTTTTTTGTGAAATTATTTTATTAAGAATCATTGTTCCATTGAAATATTTAGTTCGCTATTAGATTTCTTTAAATAATCATTTTCTAGAGTTTAGTTCACATGTGAAAAATGATAAAGAATTTGGTTTAAATATCTAAAATATTTTTATTATTATACATATACTTGCAAAATTTATTTATTTACCTGTATCACAATTACGAAAAAGGAGTATTTTTTATAAATATTTCACGAACACAATGATATGTCAAGGGTTATATCACAAACATATTAAATAATGTTTATAATAACTATTGTTCTAAAAAATGCTAGGCGCTAGTCAGGTAGAGGTGGTAAACGAGCCGAACGAGTCGAGCTTTGACATGTTCAAGCTCGGCTCGTTTATAAACGAGTCGAGCCGAGCCGAGCTCACGAGCCTCAACGAGCCTAGCGTTCTTCTTCATTTTAGGATTTTTAGGAATTGAAAACAAAATTTTAGCCTAAAAGAGCCAAGTTCATGAGCTTAAACGAGCATAACTTTGTATTAATTTAATATTCTGATTTTATAAATGAGTTTAGTCAAGCTTCAACTAAGTTTTAATAACATAAACGAGTCAAATTTGAACATAAAATGAAGCTCGATACATGTCCCGAGCCTAACCGAGCTTTAAAATTTGTTCAAGCTCGCTCATTTATCTAAACGAACAAGCCTGAACGAGCTCAAACCGAGCCGAGCCCGAGCGACTTGGTTCGTTTATCAGCCCTAAGTCAGGTGGTTGGGCAGGGACTAGGAATTAATCGGGTAGGCGGAAATTAAGCGGAGATTAATTGATCATTTTTTAATAATAATAAATAATACATATACATATAATTAATATATATATAGGTAAATATTAAAAAAAACTATAACAATAAAATAAGAAAGATATAAGAAAAAAATCCAAAGCAATGCATGCAACTAGACAAACAAGTTTGTAATGAGCCCCTTGTCAAAAAAACATTTAATTACAAACCCCACTGTGTGGGTGTTTTTAAATACCACACATGTTAAACACACCATAAAAAAAACAAAAAAACTTTTACTTTATTGATCATCCGATGTCAATCAAACGGTAGTTTCACCATCTTCCCCAATCACCAAAACATAACCCTCACCATAACCCTAACAAGAGGTTGGCCGAGTCAACGATGAGGGGCATGCGACAATGGTCCAGACCTTTCGTACAGTTCTTGAACCCCTTCTTCTTCGCCTTTCTTCTACGGTGACTTTGTTCGGCGAGGATGGGTTTTCGAAGGAGAATATGAAGAGAGAGAGGTAGGGATTATTTGGGGTTTATGTTTTTATTAACAGGTGATTTTTTTGACGGGTAGTGATAGTCTCACTACCTTACTTAACTTTCCCACCACCTCTAATTACGAAAATGTCATTATTTTTTTAATTTTTTGTCTCCCTTTCCCACTACCCAGTTCGACAGCGTTCAGTCGAAGTGTTCTTCACTGGGACGACAGAGGTCCGTCGAACTGTCTGAATAAGTGTCGACAAAGGCCCAGTCGAAATGTGTTTCAGTAGGACGACATAGACCGTCGAAGTGTGTTTGCAAGTGTCGACATGAATGTGTCGAACCCTTCAAAACAATAACTTTCTTCTAAGAATCAATCATTTATACAATCATTTAAGTCCTTATGAAAAACAAAAATGTCATTTAAGTTATTTAAGTCTTTTTGAAAATCATTCACATATATATTTATTTAAGTATAAGAAACAAAAATATCAAACAAAGAGTTATTTGAACCAAATAAACAGTAAACATTTCATATAGAAAAAAACATTATTTTCTTTTCTAAATAAGTGGAGTTTGTTTATAAAAGACTCCACTTGTTTAGAAAAGAAAATAATGTTTTTTGTCTATATGAAATGTTTACTGTTTATTTGATTCAAATAACTATTTGTTTGATATTTTTGTTTCTTATTTATATATATATATATATATATAAATGATTTTCAAAAAGACTTAAATAACTTAAATGACATTTTTGTTTTTCATAAGGACTTAAATGATTGTATAATTGATTGATTCTTAGAAGAAAGTTATTGTTTTAAAGGGTTCGACACATCCATGTCGACACTTGCTCAGACAGATCGACGGGTCTCTGTCGTCCTACTGAAACACATTTCGACTGGGCCTCTGTCGACATTTATTCAGACAGTTCGACGGACCTCTGTCGTCCCAGTGAAGAACACTTCAACTGTACGCTGTCGAACTGGGGTAGTGGGAAAGGGAAACGAAAAAATAAAATAAATAATGGCATTTTCGTAATTTTAGGTAGTGGGAAATAATAACTCGAGTAGTGGGAATAGCTGCCCTTTTTTGACCGCATAAGCCCGCCTAGGCGGCCGATCAGCCCCGATTAAGTCGAGGATTAGTCGTCGCTTTTTCTCGATTATTAAAACATTAATAATAACTAACTATTGCACGTTCAATATGTTATTTATAATATTAGTTATGATAAAATCTCATATACCAGTTATAATAGAATTAGTTATAACATCAAAACAATTATGTAAATCCATTATATAGACGGTGGGTAAAAAAAGAGAAGAAGATATTTATTTTAGAAAAAATATAAATGGTAATTTAATTAATTTATTATATATAAAGGGTAGAACAATTTAAGATTCATTGTAAAATTTAAGATTTCCACAAAAAAAGAGTGAGAATTTAATTCCACATTATTTTTCAACATACTTTTATTTTAATTCCAGTGAAGTCCACAGTTATCGTCAAGATTACTACTAACCGAACACTAGATTTTATATACTGATAAAATCACATAGAATCAAAATCCATCCCAGAATGATAGTCTAGATAAAAAAAACAAAAAAATAAATACAGTTAACCAATGGAAATATGTTATTTTTTTGCTCAAATACCTAGATAAAAAATCTCACATACAACAATACAACATCATCCAATCTCACTATATATATTATATATATAAAAAAGTTAATAATTTCTTGTTTATATGTGTGAGAATTGCAATACCTATGCAACTTTCTTTTTCTTTTTATTTTTAATATTTGGAAACAGAAGTTTTTTTATTTGCATTATTACATTGTTTCAGGTTTTGCTTATTTGGATTTTCTAATCAATGATTTGGTTAGATCTCTTAGTTTTTTTTCCTTTTTATCATGCTTAGTTTTAATTTTAAATTGAACCAATATATCTAGATTATACATATTGATTTAAAATTGATAATACGTCCGGTTGCATGATACTTATTGGGTACTACCCAATCTGAAACGCGTTTAAAGCCAATTAAACAAAGGAGGTGAAGATTTGAGAGTGGGCCGGGCTCCCACGGGCCAGCTCGAATTCGACCCTTTCGGGCTGGCCCATGAGAGGACTCTAGAGAGGTGAAAGAGGGTGTTGCATGCCCAATAGAACTATCATTGCAATAAATTTTATGTAATGATTTAGTTTTTTAACTAACTTATTCTTCTTCTTTTTTAATTTTGAAAATCGAATTGATATAAACATTTTTTCAATATATAAATTCAATCATTTTCAAATTTTATTTAAATATTAATATACAAATATACATTGAAAAATCTAGACCCGCAGACCATTTAGGCCTGGGCTTGTGGAGCTTGGTCCCTGTTTCAATGGGCCGGCCCGGCCTCGTTGCCAGAGCCTAGATTTCGTCATTCGTTTTACTCTAATTAATCTTTTTCTATTTGCTTATTTTGTTTTTAATATATCTTAAGAATAGACGATTGTAAAGCAATGTTTGTTTTTTTCGTTCATAATTATATTTCTTTTGGTTATCATGATTTTATTATTTATCTTCGTTTCGGCGGATAAAGAACAGTTCCATTTCAAGTTTCATTTTATTTTGTTTTTTACTTCATTTGAAAGTTTTTACAATATTGTTTTTATTTTGTGGATGCAATTGGGGTATTTCTAAAGATTGAATATAGACCCAACATTAAAAATTTCATGATTTGAATTCTCAGTAGGCATGAAAATAAATATTTGTAATTAGGCATCTTTTCTACAAGGAAATATGATCTAAAATTTGATAGATTTAATGATCTAAATAAATTTTTAATCAATAGTAAAAAAATAATATTATTTTAAAAAAGTAGTTTATATTTAATTTATATCATTGTAAAGACATTTTGCAATTGTTATAATCAAATCAAATTTAATTAGAGTTAGTTTATAGCTAATGGCAAGAAATGACAAAAATAACCTTAATTTAATATTTATATTAACAAACTATTATTTACAAAATAAAAAATAATTAATTATAATCTAATTAAATATTATTACTTTTATTTTAAATATTTTAATGTAATCAAAATACAAAGAGAATACCACTAAAATAAGTTTTTCAAAAAACTATCTTTATTTAGATGAATTAAAAATTAATTATAATTCCTTAATGGTGTAAAAATAAATTTTGTACAAGAGTAAAAATATGAAAAACAGTAATTGATTATATTTTGGTCTTTCTCTATTATTTACCAGTGTTAGGCATGTAATATGATACACGCGCAATTCTAATTTTATTATCAAATCTAAACAAATTATGTTTAGATCTTAAAATTAATCAATAATTAAATTATTTTCAAAATTCTTTAAAAAATTGTAATATTTCAGGTATAATTTTGATTGGGGTGATCAATAGCTTGGTAGAAAAAACATTTTGATATATATTTATCACTATTAAATAGAGTTTTTCTAATAATATATATTTCATGATGAAAAATGGAATTCAATATTGAAACTAGCATCAGATTTACGTGTCACGTTTGATTGCGCGACAGCAAAACTCATTTCACATAATCTTCACAGAATCTCACCTCTCACTTTTAAAAATCATAACTTTTTAGATTATATTTATCTAAAATTTATCTATACAAGTAAAAGGTACATGTCCCCCCTCCCAATTATAAAAAATAGAAACCATGACGCCATCCAACCACACCTTCTACTCTCTTTCTCTCCCCGACACCTTCTGACCATTCACCTCGGCTTCGCTCCATCCGAGCTGGAGCTCCCACTAACACATTCATTTTTCAAAACATTTTTCAAAAACAAAGCTTCTCTGATGTCACGATTCACAGATCATTCTCCAAGTATTTGAAAGACATCGACCCCCTCTCCCTTTCAAATTATACTTACCTTTAATAAAAACAAAGAAAAAAAAAGCAGCGGCTTCAAGGAGAAGCCTTGTCAGAGATAAAGGAGTCTTTCAGAATCATGTCTCCTATGGATGTATGTATGTACGCCCCCTCCATAACACTCTCATCTCATCCATTCACGCATAGATAAAAAGGGAGGAAGATCCAAATAACCCTGAGTAAAGTATCTAAAATCCATATAACCTCCAACGTTTTGTAAAATCCATATAACCCTTAATTAAATTTTTGTTGACAGATGAGAAATATTATGTGAATATTTTACTTGGTTAACCTTGAGTAAAGACAAAATATACCAAAACTCCTTTTTAATTTGTTAAAAATATAAAAAATCTTCTGTAAATGATAATTTTATCATTTTAGATAGGTTTTATAATTCATCTGAATGAATAAAATCATCATTAACAGATGATTTTTTCATTTTTAATACATTGTACTATACTATATTTTCAACAAGGATTAATCAGATAAAATATTCACAAAACGATCATAATCTGTTAACAAAAATTAAACTCATGGGTTATTTAGATTTACATAAATGTATTGATTTTGAAAAACTGCAGGGGGTGTATTTGGATATATCCCCCCCCCCCCTCAAAAAAAAAAAAAAAAAAAAAAAGCCTGGCAATGATAACAACGAAAAGCCCCTCCGCCCACTCCCTTTCTCTTCATTTCCCATTAACACAAAAATAGAGGACAGAGAGAAAGAAAGCTTGATAAGCTCTCAATGAAATCCGTCCTCACAAGTTTCCATACCCACCACCAATTCCCCCTCTCCAAACCCACCACCACCATCCCCTCCTCTCCCTCCTCCACCGCCGCCGCCACAGCCTTCTACGAGCCAACCTCCGTCCTCGACCCCCTCTTCACCGGCGGATCCGGCGGCGGCCTTCCCACGGGTCCTTCCTCCTCCTCCGACTACGACGACCTCCTCCACAGATGCGACTCCAACAACAACAACAACAACAACAACACCCACCCTTCCCCTCCCCTCCTCTCGGACGATTGGGATTCCGTGATGTGGCTCCTCACCGAAAAAGACGATCCTGCCCCTCCCCTCCCCTCCAATTTCCCCCCCGACCCACCCCCCCTCTATCCTCCCTCCTCCCCCGATCATCATCATCATCCGGTGGACCAGCTGATCAGGGCCGTCGAAGCGGTGGAATCGAACAACCTCCCTCTCGCGCTCTCGATATTGGCGCGGCTCAATCAAACCCTCCCCGTCCCGACAGGGAGACCACCCCTGCAAAGGTCCGTCTTTTACTTCAAAGACGCCCTCCAATCCCTCCTCGATCCCCGCCGCCGCCACCACCTCCACCACCACATCGTCTCCGCCGTCCAGACCATCGGCGCCCTCAAGTCCTACTCCGACCTCTCCCCGGCCCACCAATTCGCCACTCTCACCGCCAATCAAGCCATGCTTGAGTCCCTCGATCCGACCTCCCACTCCGTCCGCCTCATCGACTTCGACCTCGGATTGGGAGGCCACTGGGCCTCCTACCTCCAGGAGGTCCACACGCGTTGCAGGTCCTCCAGGTCTTCCCCGCCCTCCATCACCATCATCGCCGTCGAGGATGAAGAAGAAGAAGAACGTTCGCTCGAGACCGCCCTTGCCGCGGAGAACCTCCTCGACTTCGCGCGGGGGCTCGGGATCTGCCTCTCCGTCCAGTTCGTCCGCGTCGATTCCCTCTCCCCCTCCTCCATCCGCCCCTACCCCGTCGAGCCCGTCGCCGTCAGCCTCTCCCCCGCGGTCTTCCGCCGGCTCGGCTCCTCGCCGGAGTCTGCGGCGGGGCTCCTCCGCCTCGTCCGCGCTGCCTCGCCGCGGATCGTCGTGTTCGTCGACTACGAGTGCAGGCGAAGCGGAGGCGGAGGTGGTGGGGGTTCTTCGTTCAAGCGAGACTTCCTCGACGCGGTGGAGATGTACGCGACGGTGATGGAGTCGCTGGACGCGGTGGAGGCGACGACGGCGTCGGCGGCGGAACAGGTGAGGATGATCGAGAAGTGGGTGATAAGGCCGCGGGTGGCGGCGGCTGTGTCGGCGGCGGCAGCGGGGGGGAGGATGGGAGGGATGACGTGGAGGGAGGTGATGGAGGGGTCGGGGGCGTCGGCGGTGAGGTTCAGCGAGTTCGCCGAGTCGCTGGCGGAGTGCGTGGCGAGCAGGGGCCCGGCGAGGGGGTTCCACGTGGCGAGGCGTGATTCGTCGCTCTCGCTGTGCTGGCAGGGGAGGGAGATCGTCTCCACGTCGGCTTGGAGGTGGTGATGCTGTTCTCGTTTCAATTGCATTTTTTTTTGGGGGGTGCTTTGTTTGTTAGTTTTTTTTTGTTGATGGTGTTGGTTTTTATTATGTTTGTATTGTGGTTGGGATGGACTATTTATTATAAATGATGGGAAGGAGTAGGGGTTACCCCACAAAAGACCCGGATTAAAGTTCTTGATGGTATTGTATTGTTTGTCCGCAAGTGGTTCCAAAACTAATGAGAAACAACAATGAAGAAGACCAAGAAACAGAGGTCTTCTTTTAAAAGTTCTGACTTTTGTGTTTGTCTTTTATGTTATGCAAGTACCAATGGATGATTAAAATTGAGTTATGGACACAAATGGTGTTGTTGAAGGTGAATGCAAAGCCCTATGGTTCAGTGTCATCCATTTTTCAATCCTAGCTTCCCCTTGTTAAATGATTGGTCTTCATGGGCAAATTCTTTGATACTGGAAATGTAACTTTAGGAACAGAGAATTGTTGGAAAATCTTCTTTCTTTTTCTTTTTTTGAGTCCTTGGACTATGTGTAATAATTATTTTTTGATAATAATATAAAAATGGCCTCGAAAGGCACATAAACTTTACAAATCAAAAGTATGTGTGACCTCCCCAATATGGGTGTAGAAAATGCATTAGAGTGTAAACTTATTAAGATGGTGGACAGTCCTAAACATAGAGAGCAAATCGACACGACTGTTGCCAAAGCCTTGCGCGCAAGTACATCAGTTGCAGCCACCAATTCGCTTGGGTTGCCCAAAAAGCACAAATCCAATCCATGGTCTTGACAATGTTGAACAAGAAGTAACAAGCCTCCAAAATGAGGAGCTAAGAAGAGCTCAAACATAAGAGAATAAAGAAATGTGAGGATGACAGATATAATGAAACATATATTAATTGATGCACGTCTACCATTTCTTCAAACAAAAAGAAAAAAAGAAGAAGATATAATGAATCAAGTGCATATGTAATTATCATGGCTTTTCTAGTAAGAGGAGAAGAACACGGCCAACCATCCTATGACGCACCCAGAATTTGAAAGGGGAGTGGGGAAAGAGCAATACACGCCATTCAAGCCGCCCGAGAACTTGGATGGACCACTGCATCCTTGAGGACAACAGTAGATGAAGGTTGTTTCCGAGGTGGAGCGATAACTGCCAGTTGGTCCATAGAAACCATCAAGCGAGGCATCAATGTGCTTAAAGTACCAAGGGTAGTCTTATGAGTTGCATTAAGAATATGGATCTTAAGAACCCGAGGATGTGAGCGTTGATCTTGAAAAATCAAATGATTCTGAGCCTTCCATACCCCCACCAAAGGAGGCGAGTGATGGCTAGGTTGGCCTGTTGGACCATACCTTTAAGCCTAGTGGGAAAACCAACCAAAACTCAAAAGGGGACATACTCACAAGAGCATCAAGAGATGGGTGCAACTAAAAGAAGGAATAAATATCTAACACTCTGATATAAGCGGAAATGAAAGGAATACATGCAAAATTGTCTCGTCCTTCAGATCACAAAAGGCACAAGTCAAGTAGATGTGTATCCCCACTGTATTCGAAAACATCCTTAATAGGAGAGGAAAAAGCAACGATGAGAATGAACGCACTTCAGAAAGATTGGTAGATAAGTAATGAGGGTCCTAGCAGCTCCAATGGGAGAGACAGACACCAGAAGCAGTGTTCTAAAATGCAGGATTAAGCGGTGATTAATCAGTGCATAGGCAGAATTGAGCTTAGCCCAACTCATCCAGAGGATTGAGCCATAGTCTAATTAAGAAGTGATTAGGGGCATTTAACGAGAATTAAGTTGAGTTTATTCAGGTTAATTTAATTTTCACTTGTATTTATTTTGTATTTTTAACTGTTTGGAACAATGACAATGTCTCTCCCCTCCATTACAAGTATCTGTGCTGCAACGTGGTCTCTTCATCCGATTGATTTCTGCAGAGTGAAAAAACTGAAAGGAAAGTACAGGCATTTCTATGTTGTTGTCACTGTTCCAGCAGTGGGGCAAAATGTCTCTTTCACCGGCTCTTATTTGAGTTACAAAGTATTCTCTATTAAATTATTTTTTGGGTTTATTTGGAAACATGATGGATAATTTTTGAGTTTGAAAGAAACTGTTTTTTTTCAAATTCATATTCGAACGGAAAAATTAGAGCAAAAAAAGCAGACAAATTTATTTGAAAAAAAATATAAGAAGTCGTAGAGAGACAGTTTACTGCAAAATCAATTTTAAATCTAGTTTTTATCTAAAGTCAATTTTGTAATCGGCAACCAAACATAATTGGTTTTTGTTGGTATTGAAGGGACAGCCTTCCTTTTGATCATAAGATATTGGGCCTTGAGGAGTCCGATCCGGATCAAGCCCGGGCGGGTCCATGGCCACCTCTAGCTTCGCGTAGCGCACGTGTTCCGTTCGATCACTCCCGCCTCTCCACCGGGGAAAAAAAAGAGACGAAGAGAGCATACAGTGATCGAGAGACGGAACAGAAGAAGAAGAAAAACATATTTGCCTTTTGAGAGGAAACCCTAAATTAGGCGGCCGAGATCCCTCCTCAGCTACCCCCAACTCCTCTCCGCAGTTTGTTCATCGGATGAGTCTCCTCGGATTGGCAATCACGACGACAATCTAAGCTCTCTTTCTCTATCATGCGTGATCGAATATGGTACAAGTGTTGTTGTAATCTTTGCTGTTTCTCATAAGGTGGTTGATTTTATGTTAGAGCAAGAGATAAATATGTTTAGATGCTGTATTTCTAGTTGGGAATGAAGAAATCAAATTAGCTTGGGTTTCTTGAAATTTAAGGAGGTCTCCATCTCCTGGAAGTGGACTATATTCATGGTTTTGTCCCCGAATTGAGGATTAGTGTTTATTAGATGGACGCACATATGATTCAATCCTTTTTTTTAAAAGGAAATGAAGAGATGTGATTCCCTTTTAGCCTTTTATGAGGCTTGTTTTATTTTATTTATTGGAACTTTTTTCTTTTTTTCTATGCAAGTTTTATTTATGAAGCAGTAGCCATTATCATAAAAGTGTATTTTTTTTGGTAAGTTGAAATAAAGTGTAGTTTAGGTATTCAAATGTTTTGTTATGCTATTCATTCAGTCTTTTCATTCACTTCTGGTTACAATCTACACGCGTTTCAGAATTAATTGTATGGATACTTATTTCTGTTTGCATTGCCTATACAGTATACATGCATAGATGCATCATTTCTATCCCACAGGTCTTGAGACTTAATATAGATTATCTTGTAATTTGGGATTATAACATCGTGTCTACATTGATGACTGCAGGTTGGGTTGCCGCTTCTGCTTTCCCCACTTAGTCCTAATGTTATTGTTCAAACAGCCTGGTGATTCTCCCACTTCTTGCCATTTATTCTGAAAATGCTGACATATGTCAATATGGCCTATTTTTTTATTTGGAGAAGATGTGCAATTGAAATTTGAAGTGGCTGAAATATATATTTGATGTTTTTTTTAAAAAGAAAAAAAAGAGACTTGGTTTGAAGATATTTAATTCAAAACATCCTTTTATTCGTTCCCCAAAGGTACTTGAGATTAATGCTGGTTCTCATGGCTTATTTTTTGCCCCTTTTATTTTTATTTTATTTTACTTTATTTTATTTTTGAGGGAGACTTATCATAGCTTCAAGTATGCTGATATTATTTTGTTGATACAATAAGTTGTTTAACCTTGTGCAGCTGTTCTGTGGGGATTGCTCATCCTGTATACTCTACTTTCAAAGCAGTAGAGAATAAAAATGAGAGTGAACAACAAAGATGGCTTTTGTATTGGGCAGGTTAGAAGTAATCATGATTTTTATTCAATCCATTTTTTGATGCTTGTAACATTTTTTTATTACTATCAAGATATTTTCAGGTTTATCTCGTCACATGTAAGTACAAAACTTGCATTTTGTTGGTTATTTTTAGTTATCTAAATAAGCTGGTCTTCATGTGTTGTTTGGCAAATTGGAAGCCAATCTTCACCTTTATACTTTCATTTTCCTGCAAAGTTCTTGCAGTGTTAGTAGATTTGTAAAACTTATCTGTGAAACGAGGTCTGACAAAAGGCACTCAGAGATGCTCCATAACACTTCATATCATATAAATGTTTACCTCACTACTTAATGACTCTTGGATTTCTGAGATACTTGGGTGACATCAAAGAGCCCTATTCTCTGTGTCTAAAGTCTAATCCTGCTTAGTTATATTAGAAAGCTTTTTTATGGCATCCCTATTAAGCAGCCAAGGCAGGCAGAGACGGTAAACAAAAGAGACAAATTCTGTCAGTTATAATGAATTATCAAACCACAATAGAAAGAACTCAAATGAAATGTTTGCCAGGAATGGGTAGAGTATTGCTATGAACTTTTCATACCATCTCATTTTACATTCAACAAGCTGCCCAAAAGTGAAGTTTGTGTGTCAGTGTACAGTACTTGAGCGAACCTCATCTTGAAGCTGTCAATATGCATTTCAAATTTTCAATTAAACACGCCTCTTTTTTTTTTTTGTGCAGCCTATGGGTCTTTCAGCCTCGTGGAAATGATATTTGACAATTTTTTATCCTGGTAAATTTTTGAGAACCATGTTATGATAGAATTATTAATGCTGGACATGGGTCAATTGTTTCCTCCTCTTGTCTGAAGCAGATGGTGAGGATATCATATTTGTTATGTCATGTTGAAATGATTTCATGTGTTAACCTGCAAACTAAATACGTATTGCTTGTAACTAATTCTGGTAATTGTCTGTAAGAAAAACTCATAGGTATGATGTTTTTTTTTTTTCAGAGTAAGATAGGAGCAATTTTATTGGAAAAGCCCCCGAATAGAAAGGGGACGAGGAATCGCCATACAAAACTATCACTAAAGGAAGGAATAAAAGAAAGAAAATGAAGGACAGTCCCTTCAAGAAAACGCCACCATCTATTCACCCCCTGAACCAATGGTTTCCCATAATTGATGATGGACCCAATATCTTAATATTGAGGAAATAGCCGGCCTGGTCTTCTCCAAGTAAAACTTTTTTTTTTGTTGGAATGCACATTTATTATGCATAATCCAAATGCTCTAACAAACCACATGTGGAACTAGCCATTGGAATTCGGCCTCATTACTATGATCATCTCTCTTCTGTCTTTTCCTAAACCATCTCCACATATCTTTGAAGGTCTTGCCTTTCTTAAATTCTCCCAAATCATCCCACTAAATGAGCAAATGAAGAAAAGGTTGTTCCTTGTTTCCTCTACCAAGTCACAAAGTACACAAGTAACATTGTTGTCATTTGCCCATTTCGAACAATCAGTAAGCACTTTTTCAAGTGTCAGCAATCACATGAAGCCCCTTATTTTCCATGGGGTTAGGGCTCCCCAAATGAGGCATTCAAAACATGGGTGATTTGGTGGGAAGGTCTTGGGAATTATTTTTATTGAGCATCCTATAAAAGGACATAGGTATGATATAATTAGTTGCTATGATAAACTGTTTTACTAAGATCAGAATCACAGTAAGTTCTGTTGATTGAGATAATAAATGGAGGAAACCATAGAAAAAAAGGAGTTGATGTTATATACGATGGTACCCTGGGTTTCAGAATTTAATGGAAGTGAATTTCTGATACATTGATCATAATTTTATTTTCTAATCATTGACCAAGTTAACAAAATTATTTTCAAGTTTCTTTTCATATATTTTTCAGTCCAAGTTAAATTTGATATCTGTTTTAGGATAAAAAGTGTCCAATGTGCTGTTAATCTGTTTTTCCTGTTTGTTGTTGGCTTTGCTTGACCTATGTGAAATATAGAGCTTAACATATGTGAAATATAGAGCTTAGCATTCTCTTAAATATGTATACGTCTCTGCACACACTGTTGTTGTTGCTGCTGCTGAAAGCCACTCAATGAGATATGTCATTTTTGATAAATGGAGGAAGCCACCCACCTGAATGTGTTACTCAGATGAAGGCCCCAGAACTCCAAAGTTTTTTAATCAGTGACTCTGCCACTGAGTTAACAACTAACTCCAAAAGACTCACTCAGTCACCTGAGTACCTTCCTAATTTGTGCGAAGTCTGGTTCTCTGAGTTATAAAACATCTGACTTCTCGTCTTTTCCAACGCGCATGAACCTTCATCTGATCTCCAATCTCCTATACTCCTGTAATGTAAGGTTCCACCCTTGGTGTCACTCTGTTGTCACCACTATTTCTCACCACATCCGTGAATGACCTTCCCAGTTTTTGTATATTACTCTCTGATAGCCTCACGGCCCTCATCTCCACACAACAACCTCTCTCTCCAAGAGTTACCAGTATTTTCCAACGTGGTGGTTCCCCACCATCCAGAACCACTTCTGCCCACATGATTGAAAACTCTTCTCCATCGATGATGATTGCCAACACTTCAAGAAGTGCACTGAACTCCCCCACCACCTTCTGAATCATGCCGTCCTCCCACCATATAAGCGGGCATGCGTCGGAGATACATCATTGGACCCCGCTAATTTAGAGATCCCATCTCATAAATCAAAGGATTAAATCGGAGACAACGATGACGTATTTCTTGTATAAAGAGTCCGAAACCTTATGGAAGAAACAAAAATAAAAGGTGTCCGTTGAATTTGACCCCAATCTACATATGCCCCATTCATGCAACCAGCCACCTTCTTCTAAGCTGCTCTTCAACACCCCTCAAAAGGAACAACCCTTCTTTGTTTGTTCCCACTACCCCTTTTGAAGAAGGGTTTCGCTATTTCCCACCTCATACCCACTTCAAATTGCACAGATACCCACCAGTCCGACATTGTCTTCACCACCTCATTTTGCTCTTCCAAACTGTCCTCTGCGGTGTCATTGAGGCAACATGAGCTCTTGTGACCTAAATGATGGCATACACGATCAGTTCCCGACAAGCCTTAACCCAGTGGCCAAATTTAAGAAAATGTCTAAATTGGTTCGACTGAAGCTCTCTTATTTCCAACATCCAGGGACCATCAACAGTTCCGTCTAGCATTTCCTCATCACGTACATCCAACATTTCCTCAGCTGATAAATTTCAAGATCCAGTATCTATCAATCCCCAGATCCAGCCTCTGTCGTTAAACATAACATTAAAGTATCCTTATTTGCACAACATAAAAGGAGTTCACCATAAAGCCCAATTTCTTCTTTGCTTCTAAACCCCAGTGTCTTCCAAATCCATCTGTTTTTTAGATCATTGCTGACCCAACATAGGAGGTATTCACTTCCCTTGGCTTTCAAAGAAGACTTTCATTAGCTATTTTACTGTTGGATTGTTGCATTGCGTGACATATAGTCCTTTTTTTTCTATCTAATTTTATGGATTCTGTATTGATGGAGTAGCATCAAGCTGAAAATAGAGTAAGTTTGTTTACCATGAAAAAAGCCAACTGTGTTGACCGGAGAAACATCTTGTCTCTCATTTCTTTGGATATTCTCCATATTTGATAATCTCTGGTAGCTGCGGCCCTATTCCAAAGAGAAATAAAGAGGAGAAGAGCAGATCAAGTTTGAAGATGTAGGTAAAAGAGAGAGGATGTAGGAAAGAACTCTTAATTTAACATGGCTTTAAATCAAAATCTATGGTGAGGACCATAATCAAGCCGGAGGATTAGGAAAATATGGCTACAATAATGAATATTATGCGTGCATCTAGTCCAAAATGGGTGCTTGTGAGTTGTGAGTTGGTTTACAGTGGGTAAACACCCTTTGCTTTTAATTTCATTATTTCATCTTTTGTGTGTCATTTGTTATTTTTGTAAGTTGGATGTACTTGATAATGATATTTAAAGATGCATATTTTGATCTTGTAGGTTCTCGCTCTACTATTATGCAAAGTTTACATTTCTTGTTTGGCTGCAATTCCCATCTGGTAATGTATGTAATATGTATCTCTTAGGCAATGAATGTTTGGCTTTATAAAGTATAACCATATTTAGTTACTTTTAAATGTAATTCCTTGTATACTTTAATAGAGCACATCTTTATATTTTGATGTCTTTTCCATGCTTTATCTTATGCATCTGATGTTAATCTGCAATGATCCTGTGTGTTTTGCTTCTGATTTCATGATGCAATGATTTATATACTGATGCATTTTTCTTTCTGAATATTCTTATTCTTCCGCAGGATTATGATATAATTCTATATATTTGTGCATCCCCAGTAGTGAGCATCTTTCACCAATGAAACTCATTTACTATATAGGGGAAAAAGATGTTAAATTCTTCTTACCTTGGGTGATTGTATGGTAGTCAAAAGCAGTACATGAATGTAACAGAAAAAAATGTTCTGAAAATTCCAAGATTCAATAATCATGAGGGGTGCTTTTGGTATTCTTAATGTCAAAACCAGCTGTTTTGTGCAACCTGAGAATACACATCTTTCACCACTCTCCTAGTTGCATTTTTTTTTTTTTTTTTTTGAGGATAATATAGGAGAATCGTATTCCAAAAAACCCCCGAAAAAAGGAGATGAAGGATCTCCTTACAAGTTAATTAAAAAAGGAAAATACAGTGAATTATAAGAGAGCCTAGAATGTACTATCCCCTTCCTCTAAATTGCTAAAACAATAGAGAAGCAAAAGGATGCAGGGGGGCTCATGTCAACCTTGGCATTGTTTGGGAGTACAGACTGTTGAAATCTTGTGATCAATAGGAAAATAGGATGTACTGGCCAGGCCCAATCAGGAAGCAATTGGGGTTGAATAGGTGAAGTGAACCTAAGCCACTATTTCGTCAATGCTGTTGTATGCGAAAATCAATATCAAATGCAACCTATCGAATTAAGGATTGGTCTGGTGATTATTTGTGTAATAGTCATATCACACACTGCCTCTTTTGTTCCACTCTTTTTTGCTTTTAGTTTTTCTGCAAATTCTTTGTAATTTATTTTGTTGTATGATACTCCATTTGTATTTAGAGCTTGATTTTGGAAATTTCTGTAGTTTGGCTGCATTCCTTACAATAAATATTAGTTTCGAATTCTTTGAAATTTTACTGATGTTTGGACTTCCTCCACCAGGGTGCAAGGCATTTATATGCAAGGCATCTACGTCCTTTCTTATTGAGGCATCAAGCAAGACTTGACCAAATAATGGGCTTTGTTTCTTCTCAAATGGTAAGCTTCTTATGCAATCTGTAATTTGACATCCCTGTTCTCTCCTCTTCACATCTCAAGTGCAGTAGGGTTTGGACTGGTAAGTGTGCCATTGAATATTGAAACTATTGCCATAGGTCGGCTAATTATGCATTTTGTTTCCATTTTCATATTCCCCTCCTTTCCATCCTCTGTCATGATGCAGAAGCGGGTTTGGACTGGTAAGTGTGCCATTATGCATTTTTTCCATTTTCATATTCCCCTCCTTTCCATCCTCTGTCATGATGCAGAAGCATTGGTTATGTTCTAAATTTCTCCATTTTTAAACTGACAATATATTTAAGGGCAAGATACAACTTTTGGAATGATATCATTATGTGTGATCTAACATAACTTCAACGAGAATATCAACTCCTGACCCATCTGACTGGTTGGCTAAACATTCCCAACATACCTCCACATGATGTTGTCATAGATTAAGATATTGTCAACGAGAATATCAACTCCTGACCCTGTAGCATCTGTTTGATGGATAATGGTGGGGATCACCTGGTTAAGTTAGTGTGTCCATTTTACCTTGCTGACTGAATTTTTCAGATACTATAGCTCACAGTTTAAAATTTCTAATAGAGCTATAGATGGTAATAAAAGTTGTGGTTATTCACTTGAATTTGTACTACTCTTTACATTATCAGACTTTAACTGAACATTGGACATGCTCACCTGTCTGTGTGTGTCAGCTATTTCATAGCATGTAATATGACTACCATTTTTTTAATGAAATATTCTTTGAGGTACACCAATGAATTAGCGTTTAACTGCTAGGACGTGGTGGCTTGTGTACCTATCAAACCTGTTGTAGGAGATATTTTTGGGTGGCCTACCACGGAATTGGACTAGTCATATTTTAGATATCTGTATTTTGTCTGTGACGATGTGTTTATTCAACGATAGAACAAGTGAAAGATAAACAAACAGTTATTTGTATTCTCAGGCCAAATTCATGAGTGCGCGCTATGATGAACTCCAAGTTTTAAAGGCAATCTTCTGTAGGTTTGCTATGGCAGGTATGGACAATACTATACCTGGGAGCATGTCTTTTCATGGTCATCAAAGATCTGTTTGTGCACCTATCTTGTATATATTTGTACCTGCAACTCCCTCTCTCTTCCTGAACACAATTTGTTACTCGACTCTCTTTTATTTAATTTCCTTTTCCTGGACCAGCTAACCAGGTGGTGAAAGGTGTCGCTCATCCGGGACAAGCACAAGAACGGAATCAGATTGAGGAGCCTACATCACCTCCTTCAAGTCAAATTGATGATTCAGATTCTGATCTCAAGGAGTAACACTTGGTAATCTTCTATTCCTAGGCAACTATGTCAGTCCTTGCAATCCAACATTCTACCTAATGTCCAGGCTGTGGTGTGTGGCTTGCATTTTTTTTCCAATTTGTATCTAAACAAACCTATACTTGGTTAGCTTTTCAATCTTGGTGTGCTGTAAATTGAAGAACAGGCTTACTGCAGAGGTATAAGAAATTTGCAGGGCTTCTACTTGGGTATTATTTTACTTCCCTCCAGTAATGGTGTACAACAACCCCCACCAGAAGTTGTGCAGTTATATATGTATGACTGCAAATGCAATTATCCTGATTTTTCTATGACAAACAGGTGTCAGGGCATTGGTCTTTTAATGCTATCAATTTCATAAGGTACTGATACACCAAGTTCATTTTGCAACCCAATTTGCAATCATTACGTCACTAGCTTAATATATGAAATCGTCTAACATAGTATGTATTCTATTATCCCAGTATGTAATATGTCATAGAAAACATAAAAATATGTGCATGAGTATTTGCTACATTGTTTATAAAAGAATGTATTTTATTAGTGATAGTTCATAAAAAATCCAAAGCCTATACAAAAGGATACAAAAGGATTAAACATGACATTTTTTTCATTTTGAAAATGATACATCCAGCTCTGGGTGCAAATTCATCTGCAATCTTCTCCTTTTTTATTAAAAAATATGTACTCGCTTATTGAAATACATATTGTTGTGAAAAGTAAAATATACACTAAGATACATTAATATATTTATTTTCTTTATAAAATGAAAACAAATATTTTTTTATACATTGTGATAGCAAACTGTGGTAGCGTAATATATAGGCAGCTGTGGGACGTCTTTAAACTGTAAACCGGCTACAAAATGGACTCCCACTTTCTCATTTTATAACGAACCACTTCACTTGTGTGGATGCACGCTTTAGATATTTTTAAAGGGTGTGTGGATCCTTTATACATAATAAAATGTCATCATAGTCAGCCAGACTGCCAGTTGCACATAATAATAGAGGCCTTTTGCTAAAGGTAAACATCACTTGCATGCAACTATTTCCATTATACGCCTCTTTGGGTTGCCCTTTTTAATGGACAACCTTGTAACTCTAGTTTCATAATAAAGTTAAAATTTATCAAGCATTGTCCATTCCAGTCACTAATGAGTACTGACTTGATCCATGTTTTAATATAAATTTTTTATATTATCTCCATTTCATTAGAGTATATATTAATTTTTTTTTTGAAACAATGTACCTTATTATACTTTGGACTGATATTAGAAAAGCTCTAATAAAAGTCTTTCGCATCCAAACCTACCCTTACCATTTTCTTTTCCGAAGTCTGACACGATCCAC
Organism: Acorus calamus; assembly: GCA_030737845.1. Lineage (NCBI taxonomy): Eukaryota > Viridiplantae > Streptophyta > Magnoliopsida > Acorales > Acoraceae > Acorus > Acorus calamus. The sequence goes on along the minus strand of CM060859.1, from coordinate 4,706,968 downwards.
GTCCATCACATGCCACCCTATCTGTGTTTCTCTTTTCTTGTTTGAATATTTATATGGACAAATTTAATAATCTCCCCCATCTATAAGAAATTATGAAAATACAGTTGACTAAAAACTATTTACATTGAAATCCATAGAAAAAATTAATTTTACAAATAACTCCTTTGACATAGTTATTTGGAATCCAGTAAATACTACTTTAATACAAATAGGAAGGATCTACAATATCTTTTTACTATATGAAAACGATAAATATATATGAGTAATGTACAATTTTAACAATTTTCATACTAAAAAATTTTAGATACCATCAATGGTTTACTTGTTATTTTTTTTTACAATATTTATGTGAAAGGAAAATGTTATGACAGAGTCTGTTTTTCAAACCCAAATGTAATTTGCACCTGTTTTGATTTTTTTATAAAAAATAGTATATATATTATATAATGAGATATCTACTTTTATAAAAGATACTCTAATGAATTATATGAAGTCATTTATAGAAAACATAAAAAAAATCAAATGAAATATATACCTAATTAATGTGAGTTTAGATGGTTAACGAGGTATATAAGACTGCACCTTTATGTGAAAAAATTTAAAGCATTGTTACACTCAGCTATTTTTACATTTTAAAATACTTTCTTATATATCTTGTTAGCATCTTCATTCACCATAATGAGGTATATATATTATTAAAAAGATTTTACATTTTTTATAAATAATATCATTTAATTTATTAAAGTATATACTTTATATTTTTATAAAAATGTATATATTTCATTAAATGATGAGGTATATGATTTAAGAAAAAATAAAAACATAGACAAATTGTATTTTGAACAAAAAAAAAGGGAAATTCTAGTCACCTTCTTATTTTTTTAAGTCCTTGAGTTGTTTGAACATATCTTTATATCTTTATTTATGAATTCTATTATTTCAAAGTCCTTAGGGTGTTAACATCTGTTTGCTGGGGGTGTTAGTTGTATCGAAAATACTCTTTCACTCTCTTCCTCTCTCCCACACATCTTCTTCGACTTTCTAAAACCCTAGTTTTCACTATTTCTTTCAAAAATCTTCCGTCTTCCACCGATTTGTCTCCCTCTCCCTCTGTCTCCTAGCAGTTCTTCATTTTCTCTCGGTTATGCATAAACAATGAACTGAGATATAGTATACAAATAGGAATCAACAAGGTACACATATAATCTAACAATGTATCCATATAATCTAATAGTGTACCCTGTAACAACGTACTCAGACGGTGCAGATAGAAAACTTAACACAAATTTGGATGGTTCGGTATACTTGGACGTTGAAAGGTATTTTAAGTATGTGAACTGACAATACAGACGAAAACTGTTAATTTGGACCTAAAAATAATATGATTAAGAAACAAGAACCTAAAGATATCTCTAAACAAACTAGGGACTGTAAATAATAGGAGGGTAACTACGAGGACCCCTGATTAATTTTTTTTTTTAAAAAAAAAAAATGTACCGTTATGGAAAGATGTATATCTCAGTGAGTCATACAGGAGGGCACTTATGTAAATAAGTTTCCATCTTTGTCCAATTGGATTTGTCCATTCTCTTTCCGTTGAATACCATCGCGGGAACCCTTTTGTCTCTTCGACGACTTCCTCTCTCTCTCTCTCTCTCTCTCTAGGCCATCATCATCGAAGAAGAACAAGTGATCGCCATATTAGGGTTTCCTATTCTCTCTATCTTTCTCTCTATCTCACACAGTGTCAACAAGAGGACCCCCTTTTGAAGCCACAGAAGGAAGCGCATCGGGTCGTTCACTATGATGGGGCGGAGGGAGGGCTCTCTGATGCGATCTCCGCCATCGACGGCGATGCGTGGTTCCCGTATCGCCATCGCAGTAGGGATCGGCGTCTTCATCGGCTGCATATTCGCGCTCCTCTTCCCCAACGGTCTCTTCCGCTTCGATTCCTCGCAGGAGCACCGGATCACCTCCAGATCCTCTCAGGTTGGGACTTTTTTTTATTTATGAAGATGGATGCTTTTGATTTTGTAAAGTTGACTCTTTTTTATGTGGATATCATGATTTGGCGTGCAATTCATCTGACATGTTGAATTAGTGATGCATGGATCCTTTTTTGTGGTTGTTAATGTAGGAAACTGAATTGGAAGCTACATTTTATGAATGTTGTGTGTCAGAGTTTAATTTGCTGTTTTGTTCATTTGCAACTGTTTCTTTGCAACGGGGGCAAACATGCGGAGGTAGCTTTCCCAGCTCGACCGTAAAGTCAGCCACGGGAGTCCCTCCGATATAAAAAAAAAAAAACTGTTTCTTTGCTTATTTATTTGTGATTTTTGATGTTGGAACGGGATCAATTTGAATGAATATATTTCTTTTGATATGTGTTTGAGCCTGAATTTAGGGATTTATTGATCAGGTTGATAAAAAAATTGAAATAAGAGGAGGCAAAGTTCATGATTGTTGGAATTGGGAGGTTAAGTTGGTACTGTAGCATACCAAGATCATATACAAAATCTAGAAGCACGTTTATGAAGAAATCAATAACATGGGTGGTTCAACTTTAGGATGCCAAAGGGGTTTATGCTTTTTGTGATCAGTTTACTTATGGTGGGTCACATGATAAATCGAAGGAATCAATTAATTGTGTTTGAAGGATTTTAAGCCAATATTTTCCTTATTCAAAAAAGATTGTGTTTGAAGTTTATTTCTGTTGGTACAAACTGGTTTTTGATCAAATATTTTGTTTGATTTTTTGTCTTGGTTATAAAATTCAATACATGACTCTTGTATGTATATGTGGAATAAGATAGGATTTACGTCAGTAATCTTGATATATATTTTTATTTGTGTGTGCATGTTTGAAGCAATATCGCTGTCAACTTATCGAGGATTTTAATTTGTTGTGATGTACTTTCACTATTGAAATTTTATCTGACAATTTTCTTTTTCTGCATTTGCACACATAAAAAGGTTCCTTCACGTTATATTATGATTGGCCCTTTAGGTTGCAAACTCATCCCCATGTGAATCACCTGAAAGGATCAACATGTTGAAGTCAGAGATGGTAACCTTATCACAGAAGAATGCGGAACTGAAGAAACAGATCAGAGAGCTGACATCAAAGCTCCGTTTGGCTGAACAAGGTACAGATCAAGCGCAAAAGCAGGTGCTCTTACTTGGTGAACAACGCAAAGCGGGGCCATTTGGCACTGTCAAGGGGCTAAGAACTAATCCGACTGTCCTGCCTGATGAGTCCGTGAATCCGATGTTGGCAAAGTTGCTTGAAAAAGTGGCTGTTCAGAAGGAGCTGATTGTCTGTTTGGCTAACCGCAATGTGAAGAACATGTTGGAGGTTTGGTACGAAAACATAAAAAGAGTTGGTATCCCAAATTACCTGGTTGTCGCTTTGGACGACGAGATTGAGGCATTATGTAAATCGAATGATGTTCCTGTTTACCGACGGAAACCAGAGGACGGAATCGATTCTATAGGAAGGACGGGTGGTAATCATGCAGTCTCTGGTTTAAAATTCCGAATCTTGAGAGAATTCCTACAGCTCGGATACAGTATCCTTCTCTCCGATGTTGACATAGTTTATCTGCAGAACCCCTTTGAGCATCTTTACAGGGACTCTGATGTGGAGTCCATGAGTGACGGCCATGATAACTTTACGGCTTATGGGTACAATGATGTTTTTGATGACGCTAAGATGGGATGGGCACGTTTTGCCCACACAATGCGCATATGGGTCTTCAACTCAGGCTTCTTCTACATCAGGCCCACAATCCCATCAATCGAGCTCTTGGATCGTGTTGCCACACGGCTTGCTACAGATTCCAAAGCATGGGACCAGGCTGTTTTCAATGAGGAGTTATTCTACCCCTCTCACCCAGGTTATGAAGGTCTTCATGCTTCAAAGAGAACAATGGATATGTTTGAGTTCATGAACAGCAAAGTCCTCTTCCGGACGGTGAGAAATAATGAGAACTACAGAAAGCTGAAGCCTGTGATTGTGCATGTGAACTACCATCCAGACAAGTTCCCCAGAATGAAAGCAGTAGTTGAATTTTACGTGAATGGAAAGAAAGATGCATTACAGCCTTTCCCAGAGGGCTCAGCATGGTAAAAATGTTTTGTTCAGTATGTCTGAGGCGGTTTTGGCAGATTTCATATGATCACTAGACAGTAGACACAAACTGCACTCATACTCAGGTTCATAAGTATACAAACGTTTTTAAAAAAGTTACATCCACTCTTGATAACTCGGTGAAATAGATCCAGCTTGAAGTGAACAATGTAAAATGAGTCCTACCATTTCTCATTTGCTTTAGTGTTATTTTCCTCCTTGTTCTCCTTTTATCTGAAATGAGTTTTAGTTGAATGAAGTTCCCTCTTTTTTTGTTGGATGTTTTCAAGAACAATGTATTAGTTAATTTCGCATACTTGATTGGTTTAGATGTGTGTTTCAGTTTTAGAGGTTGCACTACTCTAGGCAACTTCATTGGCAGGTGTAACTTCTAGTGAAACTTCTACAAGCTTGGTAGATGATTTTCAGGATCAAAATATCTGAAATTCTGCTGTTGTAAACTCAATTTGGGTCCATTGTGGGTGAAACAAAACATAAACACAGGCCTGGATATGGTGGCATTCAGGGAAGATGAGATTTAGGCATATGAACCCATATTTAAATAGAACCGACACTGCCACCTATCAACTCACCAGCCACACTAACCAAAAACAAATTTGGTTGGTGGGTACAATGGGGGAAGAGGAGAGATGAGGGTGGAGGGATGGTGGAGGGTTAGTGGGGGAGAAATGCTCCCTATTTAAAATTTATGCAGAACTCAACTTTTTTCTAGTATCATTAGTGTAACTGTGGCCATAGAAATAACCAGCACAATTCACTGTCCATCCCTGTCCATTCCAGTACAAGGAATGTGTGTCCTGAGGGTCATAACACTGAGCACCTACAGATGGCAGGTTATGACTCGTGATTATTGATCCATCACATCATGCAATGAAAATGGTCAACCTGTTGATCATTTTTTATCATGATTTTGTTACGAGTAATAATATATTATATATAAAATATTAAAGGAAAAGGGTGTTACAAACGGTCATAGTGGGATGGAAATCTATATTTTTTTCATTTTGGTTCATGGTGCGATCAGCATGTGCTTAGATTTGTTGATGTATATACTTTAAATTTTTCAGGAAATTTCATTTCATTCTCTCGGAACATGATCACATCTGATAATTGTTTTATACATGTTTTGAAAATAATAACATACTGATATATATTGATATACATCAGATGTGATTATGTTATGAAAATAACATTCAAGTATATACTAATATGCATTAGACAAATAAAATGTAGTTTATGTTGTTTTTTTGCCGGTCTTGCCGTTGATGTTTTGGGAAAGGAGTTAAGAAAACAACAAAAAAAAATCTATGTATAAGAATCTCATATAAAACTCCCACTAACTTTATGAAAAGGGGAATATTATGAGACCAAAGACATCACCAATCACACAAACACAACTGAGCAATACCTTTTTTTTTTAAAAAAAAAGAGAATTTCAACCCAAATGCAGCAGGTCCCCCCCACCCCCACCAAACAAAAAAGAAAATTTAAGGCAGCTTAACCAAACCAACATGCTAAAAATGCATTCCATGATGCATAAAAGAATAATAATTTACAGCAGTAAAATATAGAGATCTGATTAATGCGTTACATGTGTGTGTGTATGGGTAACTCAAACACCCACTGAATAAGGTTGACACTAGAAGATCTAAAGATTACCCCCTGGAAGTGAAGCAAGAGAAAGGGAACTAAAATTAAAGATCAAAATTAAACAGCATTCCTTCAACTGGAGCCACCTACAAAGTTTCCATTGGGTGTATTGAACCTTGGGTTCGCCTGATCACTCACGCCGTTACCTATGACCGTTGCCTTCACCATCAGCAGATGGATGAGCTGAAGTCCGGAGATTGTTGCCTTTGATTGAGGTTAGGACATTGGGTCCTTGCTCTCTAATTAGTTTTTCCTGTTTCAAAGAAATTTAAAAGGGTCATCTCCTGTTAATGGCATGGTTAAAATATAAATAATTAATTATAAGGAATCGAGTGATTGATTGAAATAGAAACTTTATCTAACAAAAGAAGCAGTTTTCAACCATGATTTTTTGCATATCAACATGAGATCTTCAGCTACATAAGATGCACAAACACATACAGATACTTGTATACATATATTACATGTACGCATGCACACATGTGGGCATGCATATAAGTTGTTTGGCACTACTAGCAATAGCAGAAAATATAATCACTATTGTAAAGAATTAATTGCAAGTAGGGGTTCGTGGATAAATCAATTGCAAGCAAAAATCAATGTGCATTGGATATTCTAATTTCGATTATTATTCATAAGCTAGTTGATCAGAATTATTATATATTAACGGAAAGCTGGATTTAACCCACAAATTTGGGAACGAAATACATCATTTTAAGAAAAATATAAAAAAACTCTCATATATTTTCATGCTAACAAAGTAAAAATAAATGACCCACCGTTATCGATTCATTTTCAGAAGTTAATTTCCTGCATTCTTCTGAAAGCTGTTGCAGCTCGTTCTTGAGCGCACAGTTCTCACTAGTCAATGCATCCACCTTCTTAGCCAAATCATCACATTCAGCCTGTCAAAGAAAAAAGAAAAACAATATTGAGGTCTCTTGGACCATAAATTTGATTTCAAAAAAAATCTTAAAGCTTGGGGAGTTCAAAAAGGCAATGTTTCAATTCAAGTAGCATATAAAGATCTCTGAGATTGTCTAATGCACTGAATTTTTGAATGATAGCTAGTAAATAATTCAGAATTCTAATGCTAGTAACACGAAGCTTTTCAAAAACTTCAGGCAGAGTAGAAAAATAATGATCCTTAAATAACCATGCATTGTTGTAAAGGCAAAAATTCATTCCAATTCTTTCTAAAGAGAACTACAATTTGGTTAATTGCATTATCTATAAGGTTTCCCACATATCAAAACATATATAGATTACTGCATTTTCTTTCATTACATTTGAAGGTGATGCAAAACATGGTAATACAACCAGCACATGGTGAAGTTTCTGATATGATTCACAGACATAGCAATACAGCTGGGAGTCTCATTTCATCTCAAAAGCATGTTTGGAAGGCTCATTCTTCAGATGATCAACAAATAGGTAGTGAAAGCATAAATATGACCTTGATTGTAAAATATAGTGTGGGGTCTCTTTGTAATTGAATGGTGATTGGATTTTTTTTTTTTGGGTATTCATCTCTCTGACGGTCCTTGGGGGGGGGGGGGGGGGTGTAAAGTTTAACCGTCCCTCCTATTTTGAAGTTGTGCCTCTTTTTTTTTTAATTATAGGTGGTGTACTTCCACCTTTCATCAGAAAAAAGTTCTCGGAGATTTAATAACTGAAGGTTAAGGCGATGCATTTCTATGACTGACACATAAATGGAAATGCCCTAGTGAGCAAGATTTTTTAAATCCCAATTGCTGCATGGTGACATGGTTTTGAAATAAGAGACGCCTTGGATTACCTCCTGTACACACCACTGAGGCACTGACTGACCAAGAACTGAATGATTAGAGGGAGCATGTAGCATACATGTGACACAATGCACAAGAAAAAAATGCTTTTAGAAATAAAGATAAAAAGTGCTAAATGCTGGTCAACAACTCCTCTCTTTTTTTTCTTTGATCCTTCAACTACGAAGGATTAAATCACCTGATCAACAAGTATATCTATTAAATTGAATAGAAATTCTATAAATAGAAAAATAAAGACAGTTTTATTGAGTATTAAAAAAATAACATTGCGCTTGGCAATCCAAATAAATTGACATATACAACAACAAAGCATTTTCCTAAAAAAATGGGATTAACAACATAAATCTTTCTCTATTAAGGATTGTTTTCCCCAAACATATTACCTGTTGTCCCAATCCTAGCTTGTTTTGGCCAAACCCATAACCTTAGATTCTCTTCAATGCCAACCGTTTCACTTCCTAACTAGTGCACCATTGGTCTCTGCCGTCTCAAACAATTTTTTCACATTTTATCCTCCATCAGAACATCCTATTTCACAAATATACTCATTTCATATTCTATCCTTTCTTCTCTTGTCACTCATCCATCACAACATTCTCATCTCCTTTGCACTCATTTTTCGAATATATTGTCTATTAATTGTCCATCACTCTGATCCATAAATAATTTCTGGTCTTATAACCATCTTATAGCACTTTTCTTTCAATTTCTTAATTATTTTGCAGTGAATATTACTACAAACTTAAATTGACATATCATCCAAAATTACATAGTAAAAATAGGTAAGATCTTTAAGTTTAAATTTAAACAAAAAACTTAAATCAAGTTTTATAATGAAAAAAGGTAAATCAGAGTAATTACATGAATTTAGATGTCAAATTTATGATGTGACATCAAAGCATCGCTCGATAGTGCTTCATATGTTTCTTGAATGGAAGCAAAGATATATGACATTTTATTTCTAATTCTCAAAAAGGGTTCCTATTGTAGAAATCTGTCTTGTAATACTTGGGTCTGTCCTTCCCATAGAACTAAGAGAAAAGGAGAGAGAGAGAGAGAGAGAGAGAGAGAGAAACATTTCATGGATCTAAAACTCTCTAAGTCAATAGAGTTAGAAAAACAATTTATTTATATATTAATTTTTTTGGAGCAACTGGAACTGGACCACTACTTTTCTTCCAAAGAACTGTTACAGGCAATGAAGAAGCTGGAACTGCCCTTCCAAAAATGATCGAAATATTTTCAATCTTATTATCACAGAACAAAAGGAACAAAATTTTGTTCTTTAGGAACACTACCCACTCGTGTGCAAAACTTCATTCTAAATATTTTATACTTATCTATATATAACAAAAAATCAATGTGAGATATAATTACATGAATAAGACAATTATATTACATTTTACGCAGATTTTTATACGTCAACCAAAACTTATGTTCAGTTTTTGCTTTATTTTGATGCATCTTGATATTGGCTGAAACTTCACATCATGTAAAATTAATCATTCTAATAATCCACAAGATATGTATATGTATATTTTGGGAAAGAAAGTGATTCACTAACAGATACTGATCCACAGACGCGTGTTCCTGAATTCTTTTCAATAGAAGCTAATATACTTTTAGCGGAATTGATGGCTTGTCTTGTTCAATATAACATCATACAAAGGCCAGGGGGAAGTCCTTATGAGATACCATGGTATCATAGCTGGTCATCAACACGCATAACATTTAATAGATATGGAAGGTTGTCTGTAGAAGACCATCACAGGACAAGACTACTGTGGTGGGTTTGCTTTCTTGGTAAAGCATGCCAATTATCTATACTTTACAATTTTTATCTTATTTTATCAGCAGCGAAACAGGAAAAGCATTGCACGACACGAGGAAATTTCAACAAATTTTTGAAACTTCCCATAGACGCAAATAAAATAAGCAACAAAACAGACATGGTGACAAGATAGGGAGGAGAGAGAATTTTTCAGATGAGTCAATGCTTGTGCACTTGTAGGTAAATAATGCAATCAATCAAGAGTACATAAAAAAGTATGTTTCTCACATATAGCGCGCTAAATAAACTTATGATTTGCTAATATCTATTTGGGTTTCTATATTTTCCCTGGAGAGTCCAGGTATGTATAACTACGTATCATGCACTCAGGGTGACATTGGTGAGTAGATTTCCAGCTTATTTTATCCAAATATTGCAAGACAGATTGATACATGTCAATTTCATCTGGTAATATTTTTTGCTGAACTACCTATTGCCAAGATATGCGAACATCATGAAGGAAGATGCAAAGGATGAGAATGTAGAAATATATGACAAATTTAAACATGGTATGAGTTAAAATGATGAGCAAGACTGAGGATGAATGAGCAAGACTGCTGTGGAATGAAACAGAAGGTGATGCAGGGATGGAGGTAGAAAAGAGAGAAAGACAAAGCTCTCCTCCTCTCATTATTATCTCACTTATTTCACTATTTCTATTCTTTATTTTCCATTCATCACAGAGGTACTTTTTAAAATGTTTCACCTGCTTGCGCAATCTTGACCTCCTCGCAGATTCCCGATTAGACTGCTTCCTCTTTTGTCTCTTTAATTCACGTTCATCCTACCACGTCAAAATAAGCAAGTCATTCACAATAAGAATGATATGATAATAGAAAGTAAATGTGACTTTTGATATTTATATATTATACAACAGCATAAGCATGAGGACCGAAGGTCAAATCTTAATCCAAAATGCAATGCAGATGCTTTGAAGTGCCATGTCGTTTTTCCCTACACATTATAAACTATAACTAAAAAAAGCAAGGAAGTTAAGCTCATAGTATCAATGACAGTTTTACAATTAACACCTGAACCCATTGTTGATCAGCCACGAACCCTTCTCGTCCGATTATTGGAGCTGGAGCTATTGCAGGTGATATACTAACTGGGCCGGGTCTTCCCTTTGTTGTCACGGCCCCAGAGGAGGATGCATTCCAGAGGTCCATTCCAATATTATTTGTTGGCTTCCCAGGCACTGGGACAGGAAGGTTTGCGGGTTGCCCACTTTCACCAAATGATGTTTCAACAGCAGCAGCCCTATATTGAGCTAAGTTGTGCTGTGTGATTCCCCCTAGACAGGCAGAGTTATATTTTCATCACTAATTAACGGGTACGATACATTAGTGTACTCAAAACACAACACCAACTGTGAGTGCCTGAGAAAGAATACCTTTACTGGCTGTGGGGAATTCCTGAAAAGAAAAGATGTAAAAAATATACAGGTTAGAAAATGAACTACCAGAGAAGGATGCATTGGTCCCAATAAATTTAATTAAAGAAAATCAAACCCAGATTTGGAAGGTCTATGGTTTTATTAGTGTAACTCAGCCAATATGGTGGGACAAAAGATTTATGGATTGAAAATTTTTCATGCAATGGAAAATGATCTAAAGTTAATAAATGAAGTTTTCTTGGAGTTATTGTTCCCAAATTTATGTTTGAGTGTTGCAAGTTCTGTGCAAAACAGATCCAAGTTTGAATGTAAAGTTGAATCAGTCAAGCAGTACAACTGAAGATTTGAAAATTGACTGAAGAGCACTCTAATGATAGTCACTTAGATCAAAACATAGGCATCTTTGATTTTAATCCTTTTTTTATTTGAATGAGTAGGCATCTAGCCTCATTTTAAATAGAAGAATACCCAAAGCATGAAAATACAAAGACCATTTAAATCATATTTTGATCATGTTTTTAAAGGGTGCATTCGATATTCTTGAAAACATGTTTGAAATGTTTTTGAGATAGCTTGAAAATGTCATCGCCTTATCGGGGCGGATTTACAGTGAATCGCACGGGTTTGAAAAGGGAAAAAAGACAACTTCCAGAGAATTTATAAAAAATTGGAGAAGTAAAATTTTCAAGTACTTCGTTCGATTGATCAGGAATGGTCAACCAAATGATCGTGTTTAATTTTTTGGTTTTTGAAACAACCATTAAGTCATTCGAAGAATGGTTTCAAACTTCATGAGGCACATTTTTGAAGATTCGATTTTACCCACCTAGATTTGCAAATCTTGCCATTTTAAAATTGTTTTGGCATTGAGATTGTTTGGACAATCTCATGGTTGGTCCAAATGAAGATCGCGTTGGGGGAGAAAAAACTAATAGAATATTGTCATATACACTAACGGAGGCCGAAAGATCTCTTATATAGATACAAGATATACAAAACCCTAGAAATAGAAAAAGACCGAAAAAACCCATGAGAAAAATTCCTATTCCGGCCCGAGGGAGACCTGCAACCTTACCGGGGCGCTGCCCTTGAACCCCGGGCCTCGGGGAATAGGCTCAACAGGCCTATTCCACTCCAATAGGGGGCAATTTCATAAAAGTTCTTTAGAGCGTATTTTTGATTGACCTAACCTATAGATAGCCTAATTGATGTCCTTAACATAAGAGGCATTACATTGAAATCTTGGGTTTTAGAGAAAGAGAGCAATGACCCTCTTGTTTGTGAAATCCCAAGTAATTTATATATTGAAGCCAATATTTTGGTTTCAACGAGCTTACAAAACCCATTCAATCCATAACCTTTTGATTGTGCTTGTCTAATTTGAAGATGATCGAAGTTCTATTGCTGTCGAGTAAGAGCAATAGTCAGTAAGACCAACAGAGCCAGAGAGGCGGCTGCAACCTGAAGTCAATCACAGAAGAAAGGTGCGAGATGAAGAAGATGTCGAAGTTCCCTACAGATTGGTGGACGAAGGATCAGCGAGTCAATCAGTAAGGTGAAATCGAGGAGGAATCATGCAGTATAGTCGAGAGCATTGGGCTTAGACTTTTTAATTTACCTTTAGTAAATGTTTTTTTTTACAAATGGTCTGTGGTTTTTTACCCTTGAGGATTTTCCATGTTAAAAACCTGGTGTCTTATGTGTGATTGCATGTTTTCGTGTGTGTCATTGCTTATATGAATATCTTTTCACGTGTATGCATGCAATGTTGATTGGATGGTTTAATTGATTGAAAGTCTTTTGAAATCATATATATAAATAATTAAATCAATCAATTGAATAAGAATTTTTGATATCCACCTTAGTTTAGAAAACAACTTATTCATCCCTCAACCCCTTCTCTAGCTCGTAAACCATCCCAAGCCATTCTAATAGGAGTATAGTAGGAACTTAAAGGTGGCGGGCATTACAATTATATCTGTTAAAATAAAGGAAAAAGAGAATCATTGTTATTATATTAGAGGAGTCAAATGCTCTATTTATAGATACACAAAGGAAACCCTAAAATATCAGAATAGGAAACTAGGAAAACTAAGAAACTAATAATAACATAATAATTATAATAAAGAGTCAATATTCTCATAATAATGACTCTTTAACACCCCCTCTCAAACTCTGAAGGGTAGAACCCTTAGAGTTTGCACAAAAATAACAAACACCTCCAATAATCGAATAACTCGATTTTGTGAATTGATAGTCATCATCTGTCTTTTGGGATCCATCACTTTGCTCCTGCTCTCGTTGAGTCAGTCGGAGTCGCTCCCGCTCGTTGAGTTAGTCGGAGTCGCTCCCGCTCGTTGAGTCAGTCAGAGTCGCTCCCGCTCTTTGAGTCAGTCGGAGTCGCTCCCGCTCGTTGAGTCAGTCAGAGACGCTCCCGCTCTTTGAGTCAGTCAGAGTCGCTCCCGCTCTTTTGAGTATGTCGGAGTCGATGATCCAATAGATCAGATGGCACACGTAGGGCTCGTGGAGGCATGAGGAGAGGATGTGAACGTGGAGGCTCACATGGAGGGCGCAGAAGAGCGTCGAAAGGTGCAGACAAGGTTCAAAGTTCCACCGTGTCAAGGGTTTCATGATTCAAGGAGGTGACTTTGACAAGGGAAGAGGCGGAGATCTAGCGGTGGAGACGGTGCGCGAACGACGGCGCGACGATCGTCGGATCTCAAGGAAGAGGTCCGAGGAAGAAAATAAGAAAAAAAAAATATAAATACCAAGAGTCCTCCCCGCTCCGATTGAAGATTCCTCAATCGGAGCGGGGAAGAAGAAAAAGAAAATATTTGTGGATCTAAGGTTTTTGAGGTGGCTCTGATACCATGTTAAAATAAAGGAAAAAGAGAATCCTTGTTATTATATTAGAGAAGTCAAATGCTCTATTTATAGATACACAAAGGAAACCCTAAAATATCAGAATAGGAAACCAGGAAAACTAAGAAACTAATAATAACATAATAATTATAATAAAGAGTCAATATTCTCATAATAATGACTCTTTAACAATATCATCGCGCACTCAAAGAAACCTGGTTAAGTCATCTAAAAACTTGAATGATGGAGTCATAGATTTATTAGGATATCCCACCAAGCATCTCCCAACTGAGGGATGACAGTTCAATATATTGGAAACAGTAAATCAAGACAAAACGTACTTGTTGTTTCTCATGACTTGCATCAGATGAACCATCAGATCCACTATCATAACTGCCAATGATAAAAATATATATTAATATCGGATAACAGTGAGTCAGTGATTGAGATATATCAAAAAGCAATGTGGGGCTGTATAATATATAATACTAAAATCAGCATGGTAAAAATGCTTCACCTTTGAGAACCAACATCATTTGCAGAACTGGATGCTGCTTTTTCACCATCAACGGATTTTCCAGCTGCTCGACCTAGGTTTCCTGTATTTCCCTTGCCCTTTTTCATTGAAGCCCGATCTTTTGCATCTGAGGGCTTTCCTTCTGTTTCAGTAGCAGCAACTGCCACACCCTGTAACTATAGATGACATGTAATTAATTATATGATATAAATTTCAGGTTAAATAAATTGGATGCAAGAAACTCCTGATCTTTTTTCCCTTAACTAACTAATATATGAAAGGAATAACATTAGATAACAGTGGAAGGCTGTAAAGACAACATTCTTAACAAGCACATAAATCCTTTAAAAAAGGGCTGTAAAGACAACTTAAGCCACACAATGTATGAGAAGGAAACCCTGCTTCCACATTTATAAACCACGTACAACCCATGAATATATTGCGGTACTAATCCTTCTCGAGTGTCATCATGTCTGTTTATAGACAGAGAAAGCTTTGATAAAGGATGGGACTTTGATTGCAGTGGAAACAGATTTTAATGATGGACCATGAACCAAGTGTTCATGTTGTTGTGCATGTAGTATAATTGAATTTTTCACTTAACTGTTGACTGAAAAGAGAATACGTAATATAAAGTCACTAAATGAAGGGAAGAATTCTTGGGACTAGTAAGAAAACATTTTAAGAAATACCAAAAGGTTTAAATTGAGACATGAAAGTTAGCTTGGTTTTTGTCTTTTTTATTAGATTCAGAGATATGTGAGCATCGAGTATTAACACTGGCTATTTTCGGGAATTAAAATTGAACATACACAGAAAAGAGGTTTGAAGAAACAATAGAAAGTCTCAGGTTGCAACTTGCAACCTTGTCATTGCAATTTATATATATTAAAAAAACATTAGCAAGTAATATCCAACAAACAAGCAACCTCAGGTGATATTCAATTTAACTAGTGAAGAAGCTCAACACCCTTATAAGTCTTGTCTCTATCTTAAGTGCTGCAAAGTGTACAGCCCAAAACATCTATCTATTGGAATGCAAAGCTTACCGGAGCCATAGATGGATGAGGGTACATTCCGCCATGAGGATACATAGCCGGGTAAGGAAGAGGAGTTCCATAAGGCGGAAAGTGCTGAAATCCGCAATAAAATTATATTAGAAAGAACTTATCTTTCAACAATACTGAAAAATTCAAGGAAACCATAACGAACTTTGCATCATCACCTGGCCAGTCCACATGTAGGGTGTTGGAGGAGACGCAACGGCCGGCTGGAAAAAGGGTGATGGACTAGCTCCAGCACCGTAATATGCCTGTTCGATTCAAATTTCACAAACCCAATATCAAAAATTTAAATTCCAAGCCAAATGTCAATTCCCAATTTACATAAAGGTTAAAACACAAAAAAAAAAAAAAACATACTTGCATGGATGCCCAATCCGAATATGGAGTTGTTGGGATTTCCTGTACATGCTAAAGAGAATACCCAGCAATCAAAAGCAGAAATAACATGGAAACAAGAACACAATGACCCAAGACATACCTGAGAAGCAGAAGCAGCTTTGTTGGTAGGCTTAACAGGGGCGCTGTTCTCCCCAGACCCCATTTAGAACCCAATTGAGAGTTGAATTATCAAACACAAAACCTGAAAATGAAGTTCAAATTGCTTTTAAAAGACTTTTAATCAGAATCCCACACAACAACACAGATGTATCAATTCCCAAAATCAAGGTTGTTCAATAACATGAACAAGACATCTTGAATTCACATTGTTTTTTCTCATAAATTGCACCAAGTTCTCTCTCTCTCTCTCTCTACATATCTTTTTTGGTGGTGGTTTCTCCATGTGAAAGGCTGTAAAACCCATTTGAGGTTACAATTCAACCTCTATCGTTGAATTTAGTGACTCCTCATGCAATCACTATCAATCAATAGTGTATCATTGAAAACAAGATGCTTTCGAGTCATCACAACATCAGCAAATAATGAAAGAAATCGACTTTCAAAACACAACAACAAAATCAAACTGAATTGTAAGAGAGAGAGAGAGAGGAGGGGACGGACCTGTTTTTTTTTTTTTTTTTAAAATAATAATAATGGGAACAATAGTGACAGAGAAATTGAGAGAGGGATTTGGGTGGCTGAGGTGGAAGTCCAGGTGGGATGGGGGACAACGGACGGCCAGGATTTGGTGAGAGACGCCGATGTGTTTTCTCTTGCAAGTCTCCCCGTCTGCCTCTCTCTGGAGCCTTATCTCTCGTTCACTTTCTCCGAAGGCGGTGGCGGTGTGTGGTTTGACAGCTGTCATGGCCCCACCTCATCTTTTTTTTTCTTCTGTTGATTATGATAACATAATTTAATCTTGGGTAAAATGCATATGGACCCCTGATATTTTTAAAACCTACAGAAACACCCCCTAAAGTTTAAAAACCTTCACTTACACCCCCTGCCATTATATTTTTTTTGTTAAAAAGGGTTAAAAGTAATTTAAATTTACTATTTCACCCTCAACTCTATAAATATCTACATAAAAACCAATTAAATAATTTTATTTATGCTTTATGAATATTAATTTATACAATAATTAACTCTTCAAATACATTTGAATGCATTTTTGTGAGAATTAAGTTAAACAATACTAAACTAAAGGTGAAAATAACCCATCAAAAAATAAGTGAAAGCACGATAAAGATGTAATTAAAAGGATAAAATCGTACTTTAATCCATCTTAATGAAAAATCTTAACTGCAAGGGGTGTAATTGTATGTTTTTAAACTATAGGGGGTGTTTCTGCATGTTTCAAAAACATCAGGGTCTAAATGCATTTTATCCTTTAATCTTTTATCGAAAACCTATGATATTTTGGGTTGGGGTGGAGTGGGGTGGGGGGGAATGCATGTAACCCCGTATTAAAGTAACCCTAATTAAAGTCTGCGAAGATTCATGTTGACCTTTGTTTCCATGAATATCTATATAAGCGAAATTTTCGTGAATAACTCTGATTACTTTTTTAATTTTATTTTTAATCCACTCCTATTTTTTGTTTTTATTTTTATTTTTATGGAGACGTCATGTTATTTTTTTATCTGATTAACACTAGAAACGTATTATATATAACTAACATCTAGTGAAAAATCTAGTGCTGTTTTTTTTTATTATTATTAACAATAGATACGTGTTATATCTTACGCGCCTCTTGTTGACCTTTATATAACACGTCTCTATTAAACAACACATAATAATATGGTGATGTTTGATTTTTTTTTTCTTCTTATTTGAGTCATATTTAATATTTTTTATTTTTGTGGTTTGTAAGAGCAATGGGGGTGGATGGGAATATATTTGGATTTGAACAATGAACATGCAATAATTTTTAATACTAGATCAAAAAAATATGTTCCCATCCACCCCCTTGTTCTTATAAACAAAGATGAAATTATTTGACATAAAAAGAGAAGATGGTAATTTAAAAAATTAAACACTGAAAATGTATTTAGATTTGAGTATGAAAATTTTTATCTTTTAAAACACATAATCTACTGAAACTTAAATCCAAACGGGGCTTAAATTTATGAAGGGTAAAAGCATGAATAAAAAATGGATCACTTTGTAATAGATAAAATAGAAATACATGTGCTAAATGTACGTGTCATAACGTTGCAATACATATAACAAGCAGACAATCAACCAGCAATTTCCATATGTATAAAAGCCCCCAAAAAATAAAGTATTTAGTGTCTCAATTGCTTCCATTTACAAAATGATCTCGGAACCTCATGGTTCCAAGACCGAACAAATGACCAGAACTCCCCTGAATAAAAAAAATTGGAAGAAAGAAAAATACAACACTATGAAAGACCACTGTGTATTCAACATCAAGACTATATACATACGTATTAGATGGGCTTGCCTGTTGTAGACAAAGCTCACTTAAACCTCATCTGAAATCACAGGGACATGATATTTATGAAGCAACCACACTATTCATAAACTGACTGAACTAAATTGGTCCCATGCCTCCTGTAAGAAAACAAAAAGTTCATATTAATCACTTGAAGATTAGATGTACCTCTATTAGAGGATGGTATGATTCAATAACAGAGAAATATAAATTCAATGACTCTTGTATCATACTTGTATCCGAGGTAGAGCTGAGGATAGCAACAAACAAGTAGTAAGATGTTTGGACATCTATATCATGTTCATGGAAGATGCAAAATATAGATCATGGCTAAGCAATTGATGCTAAACTCAACAGTTTACCATCCACTTGAACAGGTTTGACAATAAGCAAATACATGGACTCCGTGAAGCAGAAATGTGATCGGAGTTAAATATGAAAATTAGTAACTTTTGTATAATAAACTGTCAGCTAATCATTTTCCAGTATAAATAGCCTTAGCAAAAGAATGCACATAGAAGAATGCCGATTAAAAAAAATCTTTCAGCCTAAATCAGAAAGAAATGAACTGAGAAAAATAATGAAACAAAAGGAGGCGGCAAAATTGATACTTGTTATGAAAGAGAATGAGATCACTCTTTTTTTCAAGCCTCACATCTCACATTTGTTTTAACTTTAAATTAATTCAAAAACCCTTCAACATCCCTCCAGCATTCATTTTTGGTTCTATCCAAAATGTTTCCCTTTTGTAGACTTTTATACAAAGCTGTTAGAATGCAAGTAGTTGCAGACTTTTGTTGTTCAAACTAATCATTTAAAAAACAGATATATATGGGTTTCAAATTCACCAATCCAATGGTCCATTGGAACAAAAATCATTCAAATGCGTAGTAGGACAGTTTGAATGCCTGACATCAAAACTTTTGAAAATAATTTCAAGGTATAACCTACTATGATGACATCACCTGAGGCATAAATGTCTATAGGGATACTACCTATGATAAAAATTAATCTATTCTAGGGACTTACTAATTTTATGGGATGATGCAATATAGATAATCTTCAAGTCTCCACTTTATTTTCATGTGATTGATCTTTAATGATACACCCAATGCTTACATATACTTACTCAAGACCACAGTGGCTTATCCTTTGAAAATAGATTTAACCAAATCAATGCATTTAGACTAACATGGAGAATAGATAATATAGAGGGGGCAAAATGTAACAAATGGCATTACTTAATAATAATTGGACTTGCATGAAAATTACGGCTTTTTAGTTGAAGTGAAAAGGTCAGCTTGCAACATAATTATTAATAGAAGGCTGACGAATTAAGGTCTGAACTGTACTGTAAATAATAATTAACAGTACATTCAAAATTTTAGCTCACTATTTTTACTGCTACAGAAGAACTTGCATGCACCTATTGATGGTTGAATGATAAATATTAACAGCAAAAATGAATGCAGAAACTCGAGAATCCAATGGCATCTTTTTACTATGTTCCATAAAGAACCATCACTGTGATGAATATTGTGACAACTATTCATATAAGGTTTCAAAATGGCAAGAATGACACACAGTTATTATGCCAGGTAAATCATTAAGAAAACATGATAAATTTTTTAATACTTTTATTTTGTATATATAATCAATTCCAAGCTAAGATTGCAACTTAATGGACATGTATTGTAGGCTTAGCATTCCAAGTAACTCAAATATATCAAATACCTGCAAAATTTCAAAGACTTTTTCTGCAATATATTTTTGATGCAGTGCAGCTCCCCTCTGCTGTAGTTTGTCTGGGTGTAAGCACAGCAGAGCTTTCTGATATACTCTTTTAACAGAAGGATCTTCAATTATATCAACAAGGGGCACTGGTTTCCATCCACTATGTGGCCAAAGAACCTATTCAGGAGAAGAGAATGAGTAGATGTTTTAACTTGCTCTTCTAAGAAATACATAGGTCATTAGAATGGTTTATTCAAAATTATATTCTAGTGTAAAGATTAGATAACATAGAAAGCAGTGCAAGATGACAGACATCCAGAAATGATGCAAGAGTGATGACAGTAGTTGGTCCGCAAGGCTTCAATAATACAAAGCAGAGATAGGAACAGTAACCGGTAATAGCACATTTTTAGCATGAATCTCAGATACAGAAATTGCTAAATCATTTTTCTTTGTGGTGTGCACTCAGAGGAATCTTCACATACCAGATGATATGCACAAATAGCAGATACCATGAACTATGCACAGTTAATCCAAACATAATTTGTTGCATTTTGATCATCAACCCGTACATGGATGCAAATGTGCTGTCTGGTTTTTGATTTGTAACTTTAAATTTTAGGAGCAGTCCATTGAAAAATCAACTGGAGGGCATATGCCATTATATCAGTTCAATAAAATGGGAGAGAGAAAAATTATTGCAATCTTAGGGTCTCATCAGTCGGGATGGTAACTCTCAATCAGACAGCAGTTTTGCATCCTCTTTGAAAGAAACCTACGATACACAGAACTGCTGTTTTCAAATCTGGGTATAGCAAAGGGGTTTGCTGGTACAGAAATGATATGAAACTTCTCAAGAGATCGACAAGATATGACAATCTACACAGTAAACAACTTTGTTTAAGCTGTTGCAAACTATGCTCACATATTGCAAAGTGGATAGCAGTGACCGAATATTTCCTTGCTTCCCTTTTGACCACTCTCGTATATTAGCATCTGCAATCTGTCGTGAAACAAGTGACTCAAAACACTTCAAATCTAAATATAAAATGATTTTTTACAGGTGTATCATGTGTTACTTGAATTTCTTGTCGATCATCATTGGTTTGTGATTGTTCATTCTCAGCTTCCTCAGATAAATGTTCAACCTGTATACCAAAAAAAGCACATGAGAGAGTGGGTGTGAAAAAGAATTTACTCAGATGCATGTCTCTGGGAGTTGTGCAGTGCATGTGCATGCAGATATTGGATTAATATTTGTGTACTTTTTCTATAAATTAACAATCATAATTAGAATGGGAACCAACAAATAACAGAAAATAATTAGCATGAAAATTAATGTTAATTAATAAAATATAAATGTATGGGTGCATTCCTTCAAGCTGTGACTAGGACAGTTTGTCATACAGTCCTAGTGTATGTTACCTCACCCAGGGTAAAATTTAAATGTAGGCCTGGGGGAAACTTCTCATGGGTCATGGGCCTATCCTGGTTAAAACTGATGTAACCATAGACATCTTACTTAACACAACCAATCTTTCACAACTAGACGACAGAAAATGCCTACAATGGAAAATCATAAAACCGATGTAACCATAGACAGCTTAATAAATACAACCAATGTTTCACAACTAGACGACCGAAAATGTCTACAATGGAAATTTATAAAATGGAAATTTAGAAGCCCTGGCAAATAAACACAACACTGAACAACTTTGGTGCCAGGGCATGCAGAACTCATGCTACGCCTGAACTAAAAAAATGTTTCTGCTGTTGCTCTCATAAGTATAGCTGCCTTACATTGGTGGACATGGACCTGTTAACCAGAAAAAAAACTGATTTTTGGGTGGTAACATATAAGTACCCCAAATATTAAACATAACAGAATTTGAACCAAGTATGGCTTCTCAGTTCTCAGGTTAGATACTATCAAGATTTTTATTTCCCACTAAAGGTGACCTTCCCAATTGCTTCACATTGGAACTTGGCCATTACTGTAGAGGATTCAACTGCCTTAACAATGGAGTAATTATAAAACAGTTGGGTAAATTGAAGCTTGAAGTATAGAAAACAAGCAGATCTACACCTATAGGTTATGAAAATTTATCGCAAAATAATACATACCACGAAGTTTCCTTCAAAATCTTCACAATGAGAATCAGAAATATAGCCAAATGTAGTCTCAAAACTTTCTGGAGTTAATTCTGGAAAAAGAAAAGTCCTCAATATTCAATAACAATGCACATTCTTATATCAAAATATGATGATCATTGTTCATCTTAAAAATATGCCAATTAATGAGACCATGTTCAAAGATGGTAGAACACTAAATGGAAAAAACAACAGAACAAGAGTGATATGAATATGTTCCACCCTGGACATATGCACAAGGATATTGGAGAGATTAACAAATACCCTTTCTATGCAACAATGAAAAGGAATGTGCTTCAATGTCAGACAACATACAAGAGGCTTACTATCAGAATGTAACAGTGATACACAGATGATGAATGATGACTGGTATGGACGCAAAGTTGGACAAGTCTATAAAACTCATATGGGGAGCGTGTTAGTAAAGGTGGTATCAGCCATCTGGATTAACTCATAAACTAGTCAATGCATGCATGATGCAAAGAAAGAAGAGCAAAGAGGTGAAGGACACAGGAAATTTCACCACCATAATCCCACTCTCAAAGCCTACCCTCACACTACAAGAAACTACCCACATAAAATGTCAACTTGTCACATGGATCTTCACATATAGACAAAAAAGCAAGAGTTAATCTAAAGAGGTAGCATGATGAACAAAGAAAAGGATACTAAACAGTTAATGTCCTAAATCTCCAAACTCTTATCACCTGAGTTTTTGTGGTATGTAGGCCCAAGGTGATAACAATCAGTATTAGAACTTACCACACATCACAAGTTAAAATAGCAGAAGAGACAATCTGGAAATTTAACATCCCATGCAAACAGGTGAAGCTAAGGGCGAGGTTACTAGAGAGGGTAGTTGTGGATAACAGCTATGATGGGTGGTGGATTGTTACTATTTAATTGGATTAACAAAGGCATGGTACCAATGTGATCTTGAGAATGGTGTAAAACCATGTGCATGTCAGATGCCACCATGTGTGCATCTTAACTAAGGCCAAATGCCTTTCACACCAAAACAAGAGGCCGGACATCAAGAAGATGAATGTATCATCTGAAGTATAGTAGTGAGATTATCTAGACCAAGTCCTGAAAGAGCGTATGCTCACCTTTAGAGTTCGGGCACAACATAGAGCCAGTAACCATTCCTAGATGGTTGGGCACATGCTCTCCGATCTTGCGGACAATCGTCCACATCCATGAATCAAAGGGCATCATAGCAATCCCACAACAGTTACACTACCATTGAGAAGCATGTCCCCTCAAGATTTCAGATCTAGAGCTATAAATGAATAAACAGGGTTCAAACTGTTAAAGGTACACACAACTTTCTCTGCTAAAACCCCCTCAAATTTCTATTGAGTTTACCCTGACCGGAGCATCAAGTATTACACTCATGATCTACATGTCCACATCTTTTCACACATCTTCTAGCTGGCTGATCAACCACTGATGTTCACATTGTCTAACTAACCCCAATCTATGTTAGATGTCTCTTCAATTAATTCTCATAAATAAAGTGACCAGCATGGTCAGTTACTTGAATAACTTTGAAATGGAGAATAAAAGGGTGATAAACATTATATAAGCTATTCCTATTTTCAAAATTAACCTTGCGAAAAATTCTTAATCAACACAACATCCATGTCACTTTTTGCCATGAAGGATGTGGTATGTATTCTTCATTGAGATGTTCAAGTTACACCCGATTCAGTTAGGGAAATACTAACCAGAGCATGGAGTGGAGCTCTTATTCTTCTCCGCATTCCTCTCTGACAAGAATCATTCATGTTTTGCACATTGGAAATGGGATCAAAATGCAGGTCATCTGCCTGCTTCAAATTCTGATCTACCTGTAATATCAGTCACAGATTGCAAGTTCTTATAACAACCAGTTTTAGAGTAAATTCCTAATTTCAAGTGGTATAAAAACAACTATAATATGTTTAGCTTTCACATGTTTCATCTATATGTTTTCTAGAAATAAATTACTGAATGGGTGTAGATAATACCCTGATTCTGCGCCCATTGTTATCTTCATTTTCCTTATCTGCCTTATCAACCTCCACACCTGCTTGGCCATCTGCTTTGAATGTATCCATATCTCTTCTCTTGGATCTCTGAGGTAGAGATTCAACACTGTGTGTGGATTTTGATGGAGTATCAGGATTGAAAATCTTGATAAACTCTTTGACCTTCCCCTTGACCATGCTGCCAATCATCTGCCCTTCAGAATTTAATGGTGCATCTTGCACAACAGATCTAGTGACTCCAGGAGGAACATTAATCGCTTTCCTTCCAGTCCGTTTCTTGACTTTTATACCATCAACTGAATTATTTGTAGTTATATTATTACTCATGGGCATGCCTTCTTTCTCTCCAGATTGTTTTATAATATTTCCCTCACCAACATCTAATGAAAAGGAATGCACGACTGAGTCAGATTAAACATAATGCCACTTAACAAACTGACTCTCACAAGTCACAATACAACTTACCTTGCCTGTCAGAATCAGCATTAAGCAGGCGACCTGGGTCCTTTGACTCAGCTTTATTTTCATCTTCAGGAGAAACTGGAACCTTTTATTGATGTTAACGTCATTCTGAACAAAAGACTTGCCAGCATGCTGTTCTAGTCTGGATCTAATTCCTGCATCGGTAGGAAAAATTTTGAGTGGCCTCTAATGAATGCGACTCCACTTGAAACACGAATATGCAAAAAATTTACCTTCTTCACCATGCACATCACTCTCTAGATTCTTCAAACTCTGTTCTTGAAAAACCATCCGTTCAGCAGTTTTAGCCAAATTTATGTCCTCTTCCGATGCAAAAAACTCATTTTTTAAATCATCATCATCTGGGGGAGGAATATTAACTGCTTGCAACACAGTAGCAGGTAATGCACTCACTCTGCTTTCATTTTTACTCCTCTGTTTTGAGCTTAAATAACTTCTTCCCCTCTCAGGCATCATTAGGGTCACCCCTTTATTTGCCCATTTGTGTATCGAGAAGTGAAAATGGCTGCTGCGATTATACGCTTCTAAAGTAACTGGATCCTTGTCAGACAAGTCTTCTGCATCCTGATTAATTTTGGTAGCAATGGGCGATTTCTCATGGCTGAAAAACTGACGAGAGAGAGGGCTTTGACGATAAGAAAGATAAGAGTCCGGTGCTTTTGTGGCTCGGCTTGCAAAACTGGGAAACTGAACTTGGGGGAAGGCGGAATACTGGATCCATCTGATGAATCATCCTCATTTTTATGGAAAGATCGCCGAGTTGGAGAATCAAACACTCGAGAGTCAACCCCTTTTCTTAGTCCCGTGGAGAAACTAAATATCACAAAGTTGAATTTAAAACCAACAAAATGACACATGATAATAGAAAAAAATATTCATTATAGGCAATGAACTATCCAAAGGAAAACAAGGGAGATTGGTGCAAACCAATTTATATGCATAATTGTTATAATAAAAATGATAAGATATCTAGCCAAAGAAATGTTTCTGATATAAGAATTCATGAGTGATATCTATCATCCAATATATACCATCTGATACAAATTCAATGTAGATCCATTAGTTTCTTTCTCTATTTTCTCAAAAATGGAAAAGGTATTAAAATATTAGTAAAATATGAAAGATCAATGCATAAGCTGTAGTTAAAACACATGGGATTGGCTCTTTGATTAGAGGCTAGAAGCATGAGCCTTCTCAACTAATGTTGAGAGTTTCTTGTCACCATTTTTTTCTTCTTTTTTGTAGTTTTACAATGTAATTTCAATTCATGATCATATAGATCAGTTAGAAAATATATATTATATCTATACATGTCTGAAAATGAAAGGTCAAGATATAGGTACATGGAGTGACTCAAATTTTCTATACCGTTCTCGACATTGTATAACTATCTACTTGTTTGTTTGTATGGACAAAATACACAATTTACAATTTCCTATCTGTATTGGACAAAACCTTCAGATGTGGTATTGGTTCTTCCAAAATCCGGCATGTATTGACTGATACATATCATGTCATTCACTATTCAATACATTGAATCTATAAATAGGATTGGAAACTTCTTCCAGAGGTGTGCTGGCACCAATAGATTTAATAATTCGTTACCCATTCTACATTTTGATCCACTGATGAGCAAGGTATCAGATGAATAGTTAAACCAATGATGCTGCCCATGGTTAATAATGACTTGACTTGGGAAATTGAGTTGTTCCACCTGACCTATAAACACACAGGTGTGCAATTCATATCATACTACTTGTGAATTTCCCCCCAATTAACATTCTACCAAACAAATGATGCATTTGGATTCAAATAACATAGTGTTTGAGAGAGAGAGAGCGAGAGAGAGAGAGAGAGAGAGAGAGAGAGAGAGAGAGACAACCTGAGCTGTGTAGACAGTGAAGGTCCTCCTGCAAATGTTTCAGACCGAAACGGCATGGACCGACTCGGGCTGAGCACCCTCGACCCGGGGCTCGAACCAAACGGGTCCCTATCACTCCTCCTCGGCGACCCGGAAACAGAATCTCCCCCACCTTTAAATATATCATAAAAAAAATCCTCCCCCAAATTCTTCTTCCGGATTGGACTGACCACCTCCCCACCAAACGCAGGCTTCTCGCTCAGGGAAGACCACGGCCTACAAGGGTCCAGTCCCTCCTCCTCCCCATCGCCTCCTTTAAATCTCAACGAGTAGGAGTCGAGCGAGTTCGCGAGGACCCGACGGGTCTCGTGTACCGAGGACCGCCTCGGCGGGCCGCCGAACACGTCGTTGAAGTCCACGTCGGACTTCCTCTGCTCCTGCTGCGGCTGGGGCGAGTTAGGGTTTTTATGAGAAGGTGAAGCGTAGCCGAGGAGGATCCGCTCCCTCTGCGAGAGACTCTCCATGTCTCTCTCTCTCTGTCTCTCTATCTCAGATTGATCAGTCTTGACGGGTCTGCCATTCGGAGATGAAGACAATGGAGGAATTAGGGTTAGGGTTTGGTGGGGCCAAAGCAATTGTGGATAAGAAGCTACGAAGATCTGGAGGATGGAGAGAGAGAAAGGGACGGGTTGAAATACCGAACCGTTGTTTCTGGCGCGTAATTTTTTGTAATTTTTTTTTTATTTCAATTTCAAGGGGATGGAGGGAGGGATGAGTTTTGGCGGGATCTGAGATGTAAATGTTCCTACTTTCTAAAAAAAAAAGGAGGCGGTTAAACAATAAAATTACGTAAACAATAAATTTAAAAATAAAAAAGAATCATCATTTTGTCTCTCTTATTTTGTCTAACTAGAAAATGTAAAAAATTTCACTCTTCATATGTAAAAGTTTGAAAAAAAACGATGAAATTTTTTCCATCAGATACACAAATATCATAAAATTGATTAAAAGTAAAATAGTTTAATTTTCACTCATTTTCCTTCAATGAATTAGGTCTGGACCTATATCTGATTTGATAAAATACTTAAAAAGTTGAGACATGCCAACATAAATGGAAAGGAATTAGAATGAATACGAAGGGAGAAGACATTGGAGGAGCTGCACATACTTTTTAACATGAAGGACCTTATCATTGAAATGGGTCAGGTCCAGATGGTCCATGTTAGGGTGCATCTATTTGTCACCCTCAAATTTACATGCACTCACTTTGTTTGCATGCCGCCCCTATGTATTGGGATTCTAATTTAAAAACCCTAGATACTTAAATTTATATTTGAATTCATTTGCACGCCTCACATCTTATTCTCACCTTCCATCTTTAAAAAAATGAACAAGATAAACCTTAAATTAGTAAACATTATGTTTTTCAAATACATATAATTACTGTAAATAAATATTTCCCTTAAAAAAATATCACAAAATAAAATTTTCAAACAAGACAAATACAATTTTAAATTTAAATTAAAAATCAAATCCTAAATTTAAAAATCTATCGTTGATACACATATAATCATTTAATCCCTCTCTAAAAAAATATATACCCCAAAGACCAAAAGTCAAAACTGATAAAAAGTCAAATATGCGTCGATAGTATGCTTACATTAACAAGGCATAAGTTTTGAAATTTTTTTTTTACATTTTCTATAAATGCATCCATGCAATTCATTTAGGTATATACTTCATTTTTTATAAAAGCATGTACCTCATTAGATGATGTATACTATTTTTAAAAAATTCAAAATACATGTAAACTGGAATTAAGGCTGAATATGGGGTTGGATGTAACATTATCCAAAGTCAAAACACTTAGTCCCCGTTTGAATAGCGGAATTGAGTTATTCTGGATAAATAACTATGCCAGCATAGATAATAAATCTATATGAATAAGAGATTTTCTGTTTGGTTGTGTTTTATTTTATTTTCATTGAAAAACATAAGAATAAAGGTTGAGTTGTTTGGTTGATGAAGAATAAAATATAAATAAAATATAAAAAAATTGATTTGACATGTGAGTCATTTGATGTATAAGAGGTGTTGATAGGTGATTTAATGTGATAAGGTGTAAAATTTGATTTGACATATGGGTTTGTTTCAAATGCCCATTGTCCAATGGGTTCAGTATATTTACAACTTAGCGTTTTATTTAAATTGGTTGTTATTTAATTAATTAATAAAAACTAATACATGGATTATTAATCTTCAAGTAAAATAATGGGTTAGGAAATTAAGTTGACTTCAAATTATTAATTTTAATTCTTAAATAATAAACTGGCTTTAGGAAATTTAGTTGGATCGAAAAATATTTAAATTAAGGGGGCCATCTATCCCCACCAAACAATTTTCCAATCCCACCGATCAAAAAAAAAAAAAAAAAAAAACGGTGTTTGTCTGTTCCCACCGATTCCGTTCGACCGAATCCGGTCGCCATTTCAAGTTTTGAGCGACCGTAATGAGTCGTCATTTCAGGTTTTGGGCGACCGGAATGGGTCGAACAGGGTTCAGAATTATATCTACTTATTTTTTGTAAACAAATTAATTTTTGGATTTATCCATCATATTCTACATTTATTCTTTCATCCAAACAACAACTAAGGGATTAAAAAAAAATGTAAGTAGATATACTTTCAATTAATTCAAATTTTTATAGAAAAATATCTTATTAGACAAATATATATCATTTTTAAGTTTCGTTTGAATTCATAGTTAAGATGAATTTTTGTTTGAAAACAAAAAAACATATCAGTTGATTCAAACACATTTTATATTTGACTTTTGAAATTTGTCTGTAATCTATGTAAAAAAAATTGTTCTTATATTCTACATTTAAGAATAATGATTTATTCTCCCTACATTACAACTCAGACTTGGAGTGATATGAAAGATTCAAGGAGGATACACGTCGTGAGATTATGTTTTCAAAAAAAAAAATTATAAATTTTATTACAAATCCTGTTCGACCAGTTTCGGTTGTGCGAAACCTGAAATGGCGACCAAATCCGCTCGCGCGAAACCTGAAATGGCGACCAAATCCGGTCGAACGGGTCGAATTGGTGGGGATAGCAAAACACCGGTTTTTTTTTTTTTTTTTTATTGCTTGGTGGGGTAAGAAAATACGTGGGTGGGGTTAGACGGGCCCTTAAATTAAATGGGCCTTAGGCCGAAAGAAAAAAAAACTGAATTTTTAGGTTTATATGAGAGCGCTGATACACTCAGTCCCCTTTACAACCCGTTTGCAGTCTTATATACTATGATGGCGCAATATATACAAAGTGTATAAGTTTCTATAAGGATGTATGAAGTAATTTTTTTTTTCATTTTTTTTACAAAGAAAAAAATACTAGTATATGTTAATATATACATCATTTCATATAATAACATATATTTTAATTGAAAGTGTATGATTTTTACAAAGAAAAAAATACCGATATATGCCAATATATCCTCCTCCCACCCCCCCCCCCCCCCCCCATGTATCGACTGTCACTGAAAGTCGATAAATAATGATGGACATTTGCATCCGTCACCTATTGACTGTATGCCATGTACGGTGGCTAACAAGTGTTGACCATCACAGAAACCTACAGTGATAGGTGAGGCGTGCAACCGTGACAGGCGTGCAACCGTGACAACCGTGGATTTTAAAAATATTTAAATTAAATGGGCCTTAGGCCGAAAGAAAAAAAAAACTAAATTTTTAGGTTTATATGAGAGCGTAGATACACTCAATCCCCTTTACAACCTGTTTGCAGTCTTATATATTATGATAATGCAATATATACAAAGTGTATAAGTTTCTATCAGGATGTATGAAGTAATTTTTTTTCATTTTTTTTACAAAGAAAAAAATACCGATATATGGCAATATATCCTCCTCCACCCCCCAACGCCCACCCCCCCCCCTCTCTTTTGTTACGGTATAGATGTGGAATATGGAGAATCTCAATAGATGCTCAGTATAACAAAACTAGCATACAGTGAGTCAAATGAAACTGCCTTTGTAAGATATATAAACAGTGACATTTTTTTTAAATGCCACCAATTTTTTTTTAAAAAAATGATTTTCTTAAACAGAAATAAACATAGCAACAATTAGTGGTAACAGTTAAGTGTCGATCGTCATCAAAACATATGTATCGACTGTCACTGAAAGTCGATAAATAATGATGGACGTTTGCATCCGTTACCTATTGACCGTATGCCATGTACGGTGGCTAACAAGTGTTGACCATCACATAAACCTACCGTGATAAGTGAGGCGTGCAACCGTGACAGACGTTTGGGTCAGGGGCGGACCCAAGGGGGGTAGGCTGGGGCCTGCCCCCTCCCCCCCCCCCCCCCCCAAGCCTTGGATCAATTAATATACATGTATACATAATTGTGTCAATGGGCATTGAATAATTGAAAGTGTTGTTACATACGTATTAAACAAGGTCATTTTTACAGTCCAAAACTCAGATTACACTTGTTTTTATTTTTTTTAAATAGTAAAAATCATCTAATTAAATATATGCTTTAATAAAAAGTATATGTCGCTCCATTTCAAGTTGTATGAATTTATTTTTAGTAAGTGTAAGAAAAATATAACGATGTATATACTTCATTGGATTTCTAATGAGGTATATAGGATTGTATTTTGGATTGTAGAAAAAAATTGACTGTAACAACGCCCTATTCCAATTGAAATGATTAGGTTTAAAATTGAAAAATGTTATATTCAGTTATGTTTGCATCCCCGTTACCATGCATACATTTGATTTTTTTTAATTGTATACCTATATAATGAAATATATTAATAAACGAAATACATTTGATTTTACCAAACAAAAAAAAAATTACGATGGGAATAACTAGATTTTAAGATTTTTAATTTTAAATCTCTTGGTCTTCTGCACACACCCCCCCCCCCCCCCCTCTAATTCATAGATCCGCCCCTGATTCGAGTGTCACCATAGGTTTTTTTGTGACAGAATTAAATAATTTTGGTAACAGTTTTCACGCGCCAGTCATGAGGAGGAGAGGAGGGCCCAGGCCCAGCTGGAACAGGTAGAGATCGATTTAAGTCAAATCTCTACATATGAGGCCCAGCTACTAGACCTGGTTGTGAAGGTGTTTGAAGAAGTACTCTGCCTTGGTTTCCAAGCTGTTCGCGATAGTGCTGCCTCTCCCAGTCACGGCAGAGTCTGGACAAAATTTTGGGGTGGATTAAATTATATTTTTAGTAAAACTTTTACCCTAATGTTTGACAAGGTCATGAGTTTTTTTTTTTAAGATTTTTAGTTTTAAGTCCCCGTATACTATCGAATTTAGCTATTAATCTCTCACTTCTTCATATTTTGCTTTTAGTCCATGCATTTAAATGATAATTTAGGAATAAGTCCCTTCCAGGGATTTATTCCTAAATTATCAAGTTTGTTTTTTAGTCCCTGGGAGGGATCTATTCCTAAATTATCATTTAAATGCAGGGACTAAAAGCAAAATATGAAGAAGTGAGGGATCGATAGCTAAATTCAATAGTTTACGGAGACTTAAAACTAAAAATCCCTTTTTTTTCACCAAAAAAATAGAGTTGTTTTTTTTCATTGCTAATTCTAGCCTCATATATCTCTTTATCATCTTATACTATAATTTTTCTTTCATTTTTTTATAAATAAATCTTTGTAATTCTGGAGTATATATATTTTTTTTTTGTAATTTCTAAAAGCTAGTATATACATCATCTATTTTTAAAGAAACCAAAACATATACAAATTGGAACAGAGACTCCAAAAGAGATTGTATGTATGTAACATTTTCACGATAGTATATTGAATTCAGAATTTTTATATTTAAAATAATTTCAAACAAAGATTTTATATATAAAAACATAAAAAATTTACATTATAATGTATAAATTAAATATTATTATATAAACAATTTTTTTTTATAAAAACTATACCCCGGCCCAATCAACCTTTGCATCTACCCCTGCTTCCAGCTTTGATCCAATCAGAAGGTCAAGTTCAAGGGAACCTTCTAATAAATGACTTTTAATGTGACGTATATTTTTATGAAAAATATATAAACATTGGATTGAAAACATGAATATTTAATTGCTAATAAGATTTATACATCGTCTAAAAAGATATATATATATATACCTCGATAGCTCTACGGCTGTCCCGCGAACTGTTTAACAACACTCATTGTATACATATGTTTGTAACTCATGTTACACGTCTGAGACAAACAACAAGAAACAACTAGAACGAGGTGAATTTTTCATATATACAAAGTATTCTTGATGGAGTTTTTTTTGCCTTCTTTGTTCCTTGTAAATAACCCAAAAAGGAACAAATCCCATTTAACATGTGCTATAAATTTGGTGTTAATTATCACATTCCAGAGGGCTCAGGTGTTAATTATCACATTCCAGAGGGCCCAGCTGCGCTGCTTAATGGAAAAGAAAGCTTACTATCACTGTATCACATGAAGTTTTTTAAAGATCTTTGGAAGGACTCTTCACAACCCGGACCCATGCATGAAGATGAAGAGACCCCTCATTTTGTTATGATCCTGTCAATCAGTCCCTTATAAAACTACCTCTTCCATTCCTGCCCTTACAACTCTCTCTTCAGCTAGCTAGAATTTTGGAGAGCAAATCATGTGGAGATGCATCTGCCAATTACAGATAAAAACAAGTCAAATATGCTCCAATATTTGCTTTGACATATCTTGCATGCATGTAACACTCATAAACTGGTAAGATAGGTTCAATAGACTTGTAACACCCAGGAATAATGCATGCATGCAGCAACTACTAAGCTAAAGTGGCAGTGTGAGTAAGACAAACTTGTTCATTAATAAACTTTAATTATACCTCATCCACCCCCCACACCACCACTAGCTACCTGATGCGTGCATTGGTGTATCCACATGTCTATCATGTGCCAACCCGTACTTCAATGATGGTGTTGCTGATCCACTCCACTAGAGAGATAAATGGTTCATTACACACATTTATCTGATTCAACTGCACATTTTATATGACAATAATTCCAGATATAAAGACCAGTACTGAAATTAAACAGCACCTTTTATATGCTCTCTCTCATATATGGATTCTGATTTTGCTGGTCCTTTTGACATGTTCACCCTGATTTTGGAAAGAAAATATCTCTTCATCATTGAAGAATCTCACATCCATCTTTCATTAGCTGTTTTTTTTAATGGAATTGGCTTTTCACTCTTATATATATATATACATGTGTGTGCAGTGTATATATTTATATATATATATATATGTATGTGTGACAATATGTATAGGTCTTACACACACATATATAAATATGTCACCCCGTCCAACAGATGTATGTGCATATATGTATATGTCTGTATGTATGCATGTATATATGTATACATGCATATTTAATGTGTTCGTGTGCATGTGTATTTGAAAAAATGATATCCAAATAAAATTAAATGAGATTCGAACAAGGAAGTTACCCATATGAGTGTTTCTTTTTTCTTCTAAGAATGAATGATGAATCAATGCCCTTCAATTGTTCTTCACTGCTGCAGTTTCACTGACTCGACTAACTCAACATTACATTGAATTTTTTATTTGTTTTATTATGGAAGTTGGCAATACTCTCAAATAAATTTTGGAGACAACAGGCAAGAGAGTATTGCAGATACCAAAAAGGAGCCAACTATATGTAAACTATATATACATACATATTAGCCTATAATTATCCAGAACTCATCATTCTAATCAAAACAATGATTTGAGAGAAGTTTGAGATCATCATGCATCATATATGGCAGTATTAGTAGATGCACCTTGCATTGTCATTTAAAGCCATTTAATTAATAGTTAATACTTGTTAGAATAACAAAAGATAAAATAATAATGAAACTCTTATTTCTATTAAAAAGGAATTAAAACCATTTATATAATAGTATAAGATAGTGTTGCATGTATAACACACTAACAAACTAATATAATAACAAACGAATATGTAATCTAACAATAGTAAATGAATCAAAAGAAAAGTCTATATATAATTACAAATCAGTCTCAGAAAAAAAAAATGCAAAAGAAACTGTTAATTAGTTGTCCCATAATAAATTTGATTTTACAAAGCACTTCAGATCACATGCATGTTCGAGCAAAGTTAAACATGGTCCCCAAGATCCCCTACAAGATAAGCACAAGAATGGAGGCTCATACTTCAATGTATAGTAGGATAGTATACCACCCATTTGTATATAAAAGAAGGCTTTGGAAAGCATCAGCTCATGAGGACCACCTTGATATATCACCTTAATTTCCCACTCCTGTGCTGGCACTGCATACATGCATCTCTTCTTTTTCTTCTTAAATCTTATTTATATGTAAGTACCATGGCCATCCAACACGTCGGGGACGTCGTCGTGATCGTCGTCCGATCAGAAGACAACGTGGGGTGAGTCAGTTAGGACTACTGATGAGGACCACCTTGATGAGAATGTGGTGAAGGAGGGAGGGAGGGGGGGTTTGCACTGTCAACAACTTGGAAGAACATTTTTAATTGCACGTGCACATTCAACTACTTGCAAGTGCTTCAAGTCCTTTTATTTGTATGTATATTATGTACGTTTGTGTGTGCATATGTGTGTATATTTGTACTGGGGTTGATGGGAGTGATTAGGATTTAATTAATGGGGGGAGGTGCTAAACGTGGTAGCATGTGATGACATTAATTTGTGTGTCGTCAAACCACACGAGCGTGCATTTCTTAAAACCTAACCCCACCAACAAAGAACAGCTACAATTCTTGACTGTTCTTCAGTGTTTTAGATTAAGAGGGCTCTCTCTCTTTTTAACTCTCTAGCTCGCTCTCAAATCCCGAAATAAGCTAGCCTTCGTTAAGTATTCACACACACACACACACACACACACACACACAGCTGGCTCACATGCCCATGTTTGGATAGGAGAATAGGATATGAATAGAGATGAATAGAGGAGAATAAGATAATAAAGTTATTTGTTTGTAAGGAATATGTGACCCGTTTAAATAAAGACATAAGCTATATTGAGGTTTTTAACTATTCCATAAATATATAATTTTATCAATGGGATACATGATTTTCTATTTAGTTGGATTTTTTTTTATTCTCATTAGAAAACGTAATAATAAATGTTATGTTGTTTGGTTGATGAAGAATAAAATGTGAATTATGTATAAAAAGTTGATTTGACATGTGAGCCCTAGTGATGTATAAGAGGTGATGATTTGATGTGATGACATGTGATTTTTTTTATGTGATGATAGACCCCACTAATTTCATGAGAATAGATAAATTGCGTATAAACTTATCTGAAGGGTTACTTAAAATTATTATCCCCTCTTATACTTGTTTATACTACCAAATTATACCATATAAACAAAAAATTAATTTTTCCTATCCATTCTTATCCCAGTCTATACCAGCCTTACACCGCCATCCAAACAATACTAAAAAAGTGTTTTCATGCACCCAGAAGAAGACATAGAGGACGCTTGGCTTTTCTTTGTTTTCTCTTTTCACCCCACCAGGGAAGAAAATAAAGTAGCTGGTTGAGAAAGAAATGAAATACATTAATTGGAACTCACCACAAACTCAACAACAAAAACCAATACAACTCATAGCTGCTGGTGTCAACAACATATATATGTTGACGAAAATATGTTGGCCATCTTATGGGATGGAAACATGTTTTATATGTTGCGCTGGTATACTCCAGAGCAAAAAAATTTGTTCTTCCTTATGTAGCCAACTAGCTAGTCATCACATCACTAACACATGAATACATATAAAAGTTTTTAAAAATATATATGTTATTGTACCAGTATATGTTTTAATACAATAAAACAGTCTGTGTGTGTGTATATATATATATAGTTACGATTATATGCGGTGTGCGGTCGGTGCGGTATGCGATCACGGGCCGTCGATCACGGGTTCATCGCATCGGACGGTCGGGTGCGATTCATGTCGATCATTGGATGCGATGGACTCGTGATCGGACGGCTCACGTCACACACCGCACCGACCGCACACCGCACCTAATCGTGTATGTATATATATATATATATATATATATATATATATATATATATATATATATATATATATATATATAGTCTAAGCATGCAGTCATGGGACTGCGAGTAGGCTTTCAATTATGTCCAATAAAAAAAATTATAACTTTTCTTGAAATCTATATAACTCTATGAAAACATTTATGTAAATCTAAATAGTATTTGAATTAAATTTTTATTGATAGATTATGATTATTCTGTGAATATTTTGTCCAGTTAACTCTGGTTGAAAACCAAATATACCAAAAACCCTTAAAATTTGTTAAAAATACAAAAAACATTTTATAAATAATGATTTTACCCCCCCCCCCCCGCGGATCGATAAAGTTTTATAATCTATCCGGAGGGATAAATCGTCATTTACAGAAGTTTTTTTCACATTTTTAACACAAATTATAGGAATTTTTAACATACCATATTTTCGGTCATGGTCAACCAAATGGAATATTCACAGAATATGTATTCTTCATTTGTTGACAAAAATTTAACTCAGAGAGTTATTAAAATTTACATAAATATTTTTTAAGGGTTATATAGGCTTTAACAAAATCATAGGTTATATAGATTTCAAACAGTTTTATCGAAGATTATTTGAATATTTCCCTTGAAAAAATTCAACCAAACGAACACCCACAAATATAACTGAACGCTCAATTTCTTTTTTAAAAAGTACATTTTTTTATTTCCTTCCACAGTTACCAACTTTATATGTACTATGGGAACTATTCATGATCACATGTTATCACCAACTCTTAACCTCAAAAACTGTACTTTTTTTAGAAAGAAAAAATTGAACTGACATTGTGAAGCTCACCCAGATATGGCAATGTTAGATCATAATGGATTGTGATCACAAGTTGGAGAGGCGTATTCGAAGAAAAGAGTTCCTTAAGTATCAGTTATTAATAATCACACACAAGAAATCGGAGTTTAAAATTTAAATATGAACATCTCAAGACTTCATTTTTAAAAATAAAAATAAAATTGGTGGATCTGTTACTTATTTACATTAATAAATTAAGTACGCGTTGAATCCCCTATTTTTATTGGAACAAAAAACAAGAATTCATTATTTCCACGTGTGCACTCAAATGACATGTTAAACAACGTCTCCATAAATTAAACATCACGTTTGCATTCAAACACGACATCAAATGACGCCAAAAGAGAAAATGTAAACATTTCATTAAAATCATTCTATAAAAATAATCACAAATCATCCCTTCAATTGAATCACACACATTGTTTCGACTAAAAGAGAGGAGGAAAAAAGGATTCAACAGACCGTGGACAAGGACTTTAATAAAATACATGGACTTTACACAATTTGTGTATTCTTTTAGCACCGTTGAATGTCTGATTTGATTCAATTGAATTTATTAATATGTGATTCTTTTATTATACAATGACTCTAGTACAATTGTTACATTTCTGTAACGTGATTTGGATTGGAGCTACATTTAATTTTTAAAAACGCTGTTAACATGTCATTTGAGTGCACAAATGAAGATAATTGATTGGATATAATTCATGTTTTGTGTTCTCATCACCCACTCAGATATTTATATAAACTATAGTCTATACACAAGAAACTACTGAAAATAAATGCACCATTCCAAAAGGTGGAACAGACACGTGTGATCATCACTAATAACTGTCAATGGTGTCACAACAACCGCGGAGTATTGTCGGGGAACTCTCAAAAACAAATGCATTAACAAAAAATCACTGACGACCTATTCCTGTGGAGGTTAGTATGGAAGAAAAGGTAAAGGGGCTAAATTAGTCACTGATTCTTTACTTGTTTTTCTGTGTTTGTTTTATGTTTGGATCAATCAAACATTTTTAAATTCATCAAATAAAATAGATTCATTTATCACACATATTCTATTTATGATTTGATGTATTTATAATCGTTTTATGATGATGTGATGACTCTACAATAAAAGTTAAGTAAGATATAAACATGAAAAATAAGTAAAGATCTAAAATCCAAACCCATATCGATATGGACGAGTATCGTGAATCTAGTGCTAGATGGGACGCAGGCGATTTAGCTCCTGAGAAATTTGATCACTTTCAAGGGCGCTAATGTCTATATTAAAAATTTTGGGACACATTGGTAGGGGTGCAACTTAGATTGATTAAATCGAACTTGAATCAATCTAATCTTTCGGGTTTGATCAATAATTATTCGGTTTAAAAATTATAAATCAATTTTGTTTTGATTTAATTTTACGTTCTAAAAAATTGAATGAATTGTAGCTAATCAAATAAAAATTCTCTAATTAGTTTCTTGTTTTTCATATTATGATAATCAATAAGATCACTCTTTAAATTCTCCATCTTCATTGTTCTTGTGATAATTTATTCTTTTGTGATGAGATCATGAGATGTTGTGTGTGTGTGTGTGTTCTAGTGGGATCAAAGAAACATAATTAATAAATTTAGTGTGGTTCATTTTAATTTAGATTAATTCTGTTCGGTGTACGGGTGTAATAATTCAGTTTTGAGGTATGGATAGGGGTATAATGATAGTTCAATTCAATACAATTTACACATAAAATTGATCAAATCGACCAAATTATACCCCTACTATAAAGGGTTTCATAAAGTACTGGGATCGTCATCTGGTGATCTATGTAAAAAAACTCCTCTACATAGTACATACTATGTAATTGTTCAATGATTTGATGTTATCATCTTTCATTTTTCTAAAAGTTGTTTAAATGATTTTAGTCCCATTTTTAAAATGAGTTGTTAAATCAGGGTTTCTATTTAGATCCTAGTATTCTTATAAAAAAAGATCTATAATCTAGGCATGAGACAACACACACGTGTTTTACTTAATTAAATATATGACCCCATGAATTTGATTTTGTATTCAAGACATGAGGTCTCAAAAGTGTCTGAATAAGATTCCCTTTGTTTCTAAAGTCTCTCTGAACCATTCTTTGTTCCACCTACTGGTGTTTAATTAGTCGAGTGTATAGTTTGTTGTTAGTAACAGAGATTCCACAATGTTTCAATATTTGTAACCTCTAAACATCGATTACTCATTTTAAACAAGAAAGTTTACAATCTTTCATGTCCATATCTCCATATATGTTAATAA
The DNA here is from genome assembly GCA_030737845.1 of Acorus calamus. Lineage (NCBI taxonomy): Eukaryota > Viridiplantae > Streptophyta > Magnoliopsida > Acorales > Acoraceae > Acorus > Acorus calamus. Next base: position 4,667,311 of record CM060859.1, on the reverse strand, counting down.
TCCCAACTTCCAGGACTTTATTGAGATTTGAGTTTCAAATTTATGTCTTCTAAAACTCTCAACCTCCACTTCATCTCTATGGAGTATAATGTTTCCATAAGTATAGAATGCATGATACCTAATGGTGCGAGAATAGGGCTGTTTGGGTAAAAGAATAAGGGAAGAACAGGCTCAAAATCTGAGAATTGATTTTTTTAATGGGTCCTAAGTGAATTTTTAAAGTGGACCCCATGCATATTTTTAAAAAAATGTAATTTGTTTAATTTTATACATCATTTTATTTTAAGCTATAATAATATTATAAAATAGATACATAAATTTTATAATAATTTAAAAGTCTAAAAGAAACAAAATAAACTAAATTTCCTGAAATGAAAAATTTATAAAATCATAAAAATATCTAGCATTATTTATTTTAAATAACACGAGGGACCAAGTAGGAGAGATATATAGAGAGAGGGAGATATTATGATTGGAGTTGGAAAGATTTAAGAAGAGAGGAAATTTTAAGCTTGATTTTGAAAAAAATTGTGTGTTGAGAGAAATACATGAGTATATGCCAGAATATGTGAGAATAAGCTGATATTTGTATTTCAAGTACTTTATGGAATTATTTTATTCCACATAATCTATTTTAATGTCACATGTCATCAACTGTCATCATAGAGCCCACAATCAAATAATTTTTTCACATTTTACAAATCATTATCCACATCTTTTTTATCTTTTATCCACAACTTACCAAACAACATAAACTTATTATTATGTTTTTCAATGAGAGTAAATAAAAATATTACAAATAAAAAATCACTTATTCAATTAGTAATTTGGTATAGTCTATTATTAGAATAGCCATAAACCCAAGAATAACTTATGTCTCTACGCAAACAGCACTGAGGGAATAGGAGGAGAATAGACCTAACAAGTTATTTGTTTAGAAGGAATAGATGGGTATAGGCGTATAGCTATGACATAATGTGAGAATAAACTGATATTTGTATTTCAGGTCCTCCCTATAATTGTGTTATTCCACTCAATCCTTTCCAGTGGTATAAATAAACTCCACTATCAAATCTACTGTCATTACTTTTTATAAATCAGATGGCACACATGTCAAATCATTTTTTTACCTTTTATAAATCGTTATCCACATCTTATCCACAACTTATCCATAGTCAACCAAATAACAAAAAATTCATTATTACGTTTTTCAATTAGAATAACTAAAAACACAATTAAACAAGATATCATTTATTCCACTGATATACTTATTTATTCTCAAAAAATTATCATAAACATCATAATAATTTATCTCTATCTAAATGGCACATAAACATGTACATTGGCTGCCATGAGATAAACTCCTTGTAGTTTTATGCTACAGAGAAGTTTAGATATGTAAAGAATCCTATAAACCCCACTTTTTGGAATTTTTTTATCACTAAAATATAAAAAAGATTGAAAGTTGTTATTCCTGCTAAATTGATTGCCCAGGGATCAAAATTGGTGGTACAAGTGACATCCAATAGGATCTTAAACATAACACTGTGACACCGAGGTTCATTTCCAGCCTCAATTACAGCACTATATGCGTCGACAGATTTCTATCGACGTATATGCTTTAAAAAAATTTTTACATTTTTTATAAATGTATTCATGCAATTCATTAGAATATGTGCTTCATTTTTTATAAAAGCATATATCTCATTAGATGAAGTATACTATTTAAAAATAATTCGAAACACGTATAGACTAGAATTAAGACTGGAAATGAGGCTGTATGTAACATTATCCAAATAAAAAATGAAGATCACAAAAACGTTGATAATGTTATGTAGAACATCATTTCCAGTCTAATTCCCATTTACATGTGTTTTGAATTTTTTTAAAATAATGTACATCATCTAAAAAATTACATGTTTTTATAAAAGACGAAACATATACTCCAATGAATTGCATCCATGTATTTATAGAAAATGTCAAAAAAAATTTCTATCAAAACATATACCTCGTTAATGTGAGTACATGCTCCGTTAATTTTCCATCAACACATATAGAACCGAAATTGGGGTAGAAAAAAAAAACCGTGTAATTATTTTGATTTCTCTCTTGTTTTTTCAAAAATTGGTCTCCCCAGGTTTGATATATTTTGATTTCCCTTGAAATATAAATACGCCCAAAACTACGCCAAAAAAAAGTACATACGTACACATATACACAATGGATGTGGTACCCCTCACCTTTATATTTGATGCATATCACGGGATTATCTTTGTGATAATAATGGAATGTGTGCCCCCCTTCCCCCGTTCTGTTTTAAGGGGCGTACGCAGTGCCTTGCTGTACTGCATGTGATGCCTCTCTCTCTCTCTCTCTAAAAACATTGGTGAGTTTGTGATTTCAATTTATTCAAATTTTATTATTTCAACTTTATTGATGTTCAGAGGCACCAAAACCCAACTGGCAGTTTTAATTAGCCCTGCACGGAAAATTATAACGTGGTGGAGAGTGTGAAGCGCAGTTAAGGACAAAAAACGGGTCTGGATTTTGGGGGGTGTCAATTTGTGATTCCACACACACACACACACACATTGGTTCTTCTCTCTTCCTCCTCCAAAAAAACCCACTCACTATATTATGCTCTGGCACTGAAACAGAACCACAACAAGAAGAGAAATACCAAAGAAAAGGAGAGATGTTGAGAGTGAGTGAGGAATTTGAGGCGTCTGAGTGCAGTAGTGGGTGTGAGTCAGGTTGGACTACTTACCTTGATAACTCCTCTACAAAAGTGACAGCAACAACCTCACCTTCTTTGAAGAGTAGTGGTGGGGTTTTGCCTTGCAAGAAATCTAGTGTGGTTGTGGAAGAGGAGGAGGAGGAGGAGGAGGAGGACCTTTCAATGGTGTCTGATGCTTCATCTGGACCACCACTTTTTTTTCATGAGGAGGAGGTGGTGGTGGTGGGGGAGGAGAGATGTTATGGGTTTAAGAGGAGGAGAGTTGATGGAGGGAGAGAACAGATGCCAGAGCAGCAGGGGCACAACCCTCTTGATGACACTGCCAGCTCTCCTTTCTTTGGTTTCTCCAAGGCAAGTGCATTGTCTCCTCACACCATTTCTTTGGTTCCTTTCATTTCTCATCTCATTATGTGAATCTCTTCTCACGTTTTCTCTTTTGTTTTTTCAGACCAATCTCATCAGTCAGCCAACTGTGGAGGATACATTGGACTTCTCTCTTGGATTCTCTGCTACCCATTTCAAGGTACATGAAGTTCATTCATAGCTCAAACTGTTTAAAAAAGAAAGAAAGAAAAAAAACAATGATGTTGCTCTTCTTTTTCTTGGTTTGTACTGACCCATTGGATCTTTTTCAGGGTAAAACTGCAATGCACAAGCATTTGGGCTACTTCCACTCCACCAATCCTATGCAATCATATTCTCAAAACCAGTTGAGTCATTGCTTTTCTATTTTCACCTCCTTTTCTTTTCCTGCAATTTCAGTCTTTCAGAAGTGCTTATTGTAGTTTCTCTCTACAGGTTTGCAGGAAAGAAAGTGTGAAGAAAATGGGTAGATGGGATTTGCTTGTTGGTTGTACATTGTCCTCTACCAACTGAAAATGGAGAGCATTTTTCTTGTATACATCTCCAAGAGATCTATGGACTTCTTCAAGTTATTGTTATTATTGTTCTTGTTCTTTTTAGGCCTTTGTCAATGAAGTGAGAAACAAACTGAACAAAAAAGAGAATTTGAAAATAAATTGCCTTCCTTCCTTCCTTTTATTTATTTATTTATTGTTAATTATTAAATAAATCCTTCTGTCATGAGTGGGGGTAACAAGATGAGGCTTGTGGGTTCTGTTCAGTCCCTCTGTCTATACTCTTTTGATCTATGAAGGTGCCCATACTCTCTGTTTACCAATAAAAGCATGCATTGCTTGAAGATGTGTGCACATATGCATGTTGTCAACATCCATGTTTGTGTGGCTTGTGCTTCCTCACCCACTTCTCTTCAAGAAAAAAATATCAGTCTTTTTAACAATTTTGTTGTAAGCTCATTTAGAAAAAAAAAATTTACTGCAGGTTCAGACACAATTGTGACTGATTTTAATCCAAATGGGTGGGAATGTGTAGTTTATTTGGAAGCTGTGCATGAATTAATGTTGGGCTTGTTTATACACCATGTATCCCTAGTGTATACACAGTTTTTATGCAGCAAAACTGTATAAAACTGGCTGGATTTGGGGTTGTATTTTCATGGATGCTTCTAACAAAGTTCTTATAATAATATGACCGAAAAGCCTGGACAATAACAAATTACAAGAATTGATGGTGGCATCATATGCTATATATTCAATAGTAATATGACAAATTGACAAGATAAGCTGAAATTCATAATTTTTTGGCATAAATCGCCATATCATTACAAACAAAAGCATGTACTTAAAGCTATTGCTTAACACCATTAAATCAACATGAAGAGTCCAGATGTGGACAAGAAGAAAAAAACTTTTGTTTCTCAAAATCAATAGAAGTGAATAGAAGGGACTACCACTAAAGCCCTGGAGATAATCAAAGATAGTGATAACAGCCCAACTATTACAATAAAGTTTATATTCCAAGGACTGGGTCATTTTCAGTACCAGGGTGTCTTTTAGCACTCCCAGAAATTTATGTTAGGACCCCAAATATGCAGAAGTAATAATTTAACAAAATCAGTAATCTTATGTCATGCTGCAAAACATCTGGCTGGATGTTTCTACTATTAGGCCTTGCCAGAAAGTGAGCTCAGATGGGTTATGGAAATGGCAACTTCTTTCATCACTCTCTTTGTTGCCTTCCACCCCTTCCTCTTAGCATATTGTGATGTTGAGTGAAGTCTTTAGAGAACCACCACATTTGTGTATTTCTAAAATACTATATTAGGTTGAGACTTTGGTGCATATAACCCAAAAGATTAGACATGGAAATATGTGTTTTAATTTAATATTAGGACAAGATAGGATGCCAGCAGGGGAAGATCACATTGCAGAGGGAGGATGATATGCAGTAAATTAATGTGAATAAGATGGGGGAATATATCAGGGTCAGAAAGAGATCCTCCTTTGAGATCTTCCTGAACCAAAAACAAGATTGCCAATTAATTACTCAGTCTAGAAATTGAATCTCAACACCCACTATTTGATTCATTATTTTATCTTTTTTGCCCCTTCCAATGCTGTCTCCTATGAATCCTTCAGTGGACAGTGTCATGCCCAACAAAAAAAAAAGGGTATTTTTTTTTCATTTTCATTCTCATTCAATCCCTTGTCTTCCCCTGCATTGGTATCCTCATGCTATAGTAGACAGCAGAAACAAAAACTTATATATTATAATAACAAGAGTCAGAGAGAGGGAAAAGAGAGAGGATTTGGAAGTTTGGAATGTTCACCCATGACTCAACCTTGTTTCTTCCTCTCTACATAATAAGATTATACTACTCCAAACAAAATCTCACATAAAGTTGTTTCCTGTAAAAAAACAACCAATTAATATATTGAGAGGTCGACCAAGGGTATTAAACAATTAATATAAACTCTGCCTCACTGCAGCCTATCACGTTGGATGAGAATCTAAGAGGTATGGAATCAACATCTCCTTTTCTCTCCTCTTTTGTTTTGTGTTTTTTTTTTTTTCGTTGCTTACAAACCCCACCAAATTCATTTGTAAGGGTGAATTAATGCCCCCATATGTGTATCCAAATATAATAAACATTTTCATTTATAAAAACAAAACTCCCCTTACATGCATTCTTGAATAAGTTTTTTTTAAGAAAATGTAGACATCTCTATTTCAAAGAATCAAAACAGACAATGTCTGTATTGGATTACAAGAAAAGAAGAAGAAGAAAGCAAAGAAAATACAAGACCGTGGTGGATGACTATTATCGACACCCCAAAGATAACATAGTTGAATAAATAATTGATCTACTCAAAAGCAAAGAAACCATGCTCCATTCTTGAATAGGTTTTGTTCCCACTTCCCATAACATCAAAATCTCCCTCGCAAATTCAGACATGGGACCTCTTTGTCCCCTTTCACATTCTCCTCAATATCTTTCATCTTTTTTTGACTTAAAAAGTGTTTCCATTGTATGCATTGCACATACCTTGAATTGATGGTTCTATTTATTTAATTTTTTAAATAAAGTGCTAATACCTGCTACCTTCATGTGCTTGTATTCAATCCAGGATTTGCAAGCACATGCTATACACAAGCACATGAAAGAGCCCAGCTTTTCTAAGTTCGAGCCTTTTGTGAGTTCTTGAGCCTTGTGCAGCAAGGGCTTGCCACCTTGTGATCAGTGTCCTCATCCTCCATTGACAACCATCCGATTAATGTTTCCCAAAACAAGGAGGTTGAGTTTTCAGATCTATCCATCAAAACAGAAAAAGTTTGTCAGCTTCATGCTTAAAAAACCTATAGAACCAAATGGGAAAGAAAGTTGGTTTTGATTTGCATCACAAATAAATGCCACATGAAGAAAAAGGCATCTAGACAAAAGAAACATTTCCAGGCTGTAAATTTGTCTTGATCAAGATTGACATCACAACTTCCAAGCTCATAATTAACAAAGATCTCAGACTCAGCTATTTTTAGCAAATTAAATGATAGCTGGTAACAGTGGAGCAAATTCTCCTTAAATATATATCCAAATAAGCAATGATAGACCAAAGGTTTGAAAAAAAAAACAAACAGAAGTTCACATGTCTTCATTCCCTAAATTGTCTTAGACTTAAATTCTGAGTACATGTAGAGGACCAACCAAGTCCAACAACCTTCACTATTAACCCACACATTGTACTAGTATTAGCTTTGTCCTCATATCCCAAACCAATTAAAAAAAATGCATAACATAGTGATTACTACTTTGTGTCTACTTTTACATTTCCCCTAACGAAGTCAACTTCTTTAGTTCGACATGTTAAGTACACCATAGAACCTTTGATCTTACAAGGCATCTGCAAGTCATGCTTGGCACAGACATTGAAGCCCATGCCCAGCTCTACAGCTGCATTAAGGTAATGAGTTCTCCAAGGCAAACAAGTGGCATAGACTCTCAAAATTTAGTACTTCACAGCGATAACAAAGAGGTGCAAAGCAGGGTTAGACATATTCAATATCATGCATGAAGCAACTGCATCTTGTCAAAAATGCACAGAATCACTATCATCTCTCACTATTTAACATCTGTTCTAATGACGATCCATTTGGACGCGTACCAGGTGAAGTATGCGCTCACCGACCTAGTAGTTAATAGTTGTTGATGGCACCACGAAAAACCTTGTATTATAGGTTGCAATACTTATCTGCTTTTGATCCATCTTCATTTATCATGACTATAGCGACAGAGCCTTTTACTTCCTCGGGAAAAACTAAGTTGCATCACGCACCCACCGATGGAAATGACTTCTTCTAACACTTAACTTCCTATAGATCCATTCACTCATTTTTAGTTCCTTCCCTTGACCTTGCTGAGGTGTACAGAAGAAAGAAGCAAGCATGTAGAAGAGAATGCAGGTTATTAGGTAGGAAGACAGTGAAGCGGTCAATCGAGGCGAGTTCTTCATTGTTTCAGCATGAAACTCACAAGCTCCAATGGGTATTTAAGAGTAATGTTCCTGGAGATCATTGAGATGATGTGTCAGAAGCACCCATAACAACAATTTCACAGAGACAGAGAGAGATAAAGAGAGTTAAAGAACAATTATCTTGATTATATATTAAAATCGTAGGTATTTGTTAAAGTAGAGGCCAACTTAAACAAGTAAATTCAATGTCAGACCATGGTCACACATGGAAGTCACTACTATGGCTGAAGCAATACGAGTGCAAATAAATCCATTTACTCTGCTTGTTGTGCTTTGTAAAGTGAGTATTTTATAACCGTATCAATTTAATCACACCACTTGATCTATTTAATTAATAGATACATATCATAAAATAACCAAGTTGACCCTTGGCAATGGAATTTTTTTCATTTAGAATGAGTGACATCTATATAACATCCAGCAATCTTAGTATGAGAGTAATTCAGAACTGTAGAGGATGCACTTAAAAGACATAAGAATGCTAATTAAAGAATCACCAAGACCACTTACAACAGGCTGATAATCATGTAGCACAATGCGAGTAGATATACCTGAGATAAAAAATTTCTCTATGTCCTATAATTGGCTCACTCATAACAAGATTAGAGAAGGGAAAAAAGCAAGATGACCGGATCACGATGTACGCTTTCCTAAAATACTAGAGACATGCATGAATAATAAATAGGAAGTAACTGAAAATAGGTATTATTTAATTCTACAATGAACCATGGTGTTACATTCAGAGTGAAAATGGTTGATATATTCTATTTGCAACCAGGATGCCTGGGTTCAAATCAAACTTTAGTCATAAATGTAATTCACAAATGAACTTACAACAGAACAAAAACAGCATGCCTTGCCATTAAATAGTGTTGGCTAGAGAGCAAAACTCAAAGAAATGGAAAATGTGCTAGATAAGTTTGTATTTTCAAGACCAACACCAACTCCCAATTCCTAGAGGCCAGTTGATGCCTATGAAGAGAGGCATGCCCTGAAATCCTTGGCCAAGTCAATATGATCAAAAGAAACTCCATCATCCATAGACCTGGAAAACATCTAGATGTTCACCAACATCATATGCTTTGCCTTTATCTTCATAAAATAAAGAGAGTCCATTCTAGGAGAAAACCCAGCATTACTATTATGATGATCAGTTATAGTCTACACCAAGGCTTGGAAATCTATATAATTCTTCCTAACTAACTATAATATATTATTATAACAGACTACCTAATCATTGCCCTAGTCCTCTACCCAACCATGAGGCAGATCTTAGTTCGCCTTGACTTGGAAGCATATAGAAGTCCAACATCATGCCCTCTTCTGAACAGCATCAACCAAAAAGAGAGGCTCCATTCCAGTAGAAGACAAGCACATACATGTTCTGCATCTTGCCTAGGCAAAATAATAAACAAAGATCATAAATGACCATCTTTAATTATAAAAATCCAATAAATACTTTGGTGCTAATAATTCTTTGTACTGCTTGTAAGTGTACAAGTTCTTTTCTTACGAATGATGAATATGAAGCAATTTTATATATATTTATGTTTAAAGAATTTGTTGAGCCAGATAACCTGACTGGATTAGTAAATTTAGTTTCGCAAAATTGCAGGAATTACCAGGAATTATGCATATGTTCTGCAAGAATTTAATATGAGCCCCATCAGATGGATTCCTAACCAAAAAAAAAGTCTCTTTCTTCTTTATCTCACAGAGAAACAATGCTTGTCAAGAGCTTTCAAGTTGTATATTTGTTTCTTCAGCGACGAGAGAAGGTAGAGGTTGGTGACTTCAGTACACTTCATAAAACCTCTTTCTCCTGGAAACTCAAAATTAATGAAGAAACAAGTTATGTGTTTTATAAAAGTTGGTAATTGTGTGTATGGAAGGGGCAATATAGAGAATATGTACAGCACCTGTTCTTTTCACCACCTCCTTGTGCATTTGCTTGTCCCCATAGCAGAATACTGGCAGAAAGCTCCATAGCCTCACGTTGCCTCTTCCTTCATCTGAATCCCAACAGCTTTAGAAAAAGGATTCTAAAGACATTCTGTTCTCAGGGAAAGAATGGACCAGCTCACTCCCAAAGAGGAAGCCATTGGACTTTATACATGCCCGTCACAGTGAAGGAATCTTTCGAAAGCACAATACAGGCATATGCCTGAATATGCAGCATATTCAAGACTAATTCCAGCAAGTTGTATTTCGCCATCGGATTCACAATAGATTCCAGCAATTATGTTTCACCAGCAGGGGCACTTTAAACTGTAATCTGCTTCCGTAAATTATATTATATTTCGAAACTCGATTTTGGGTTCACAGTGCTCGACCCCCATCAAAGAGAAGACTGCACAAACTTCCTTGGAAAGAAACAAACTCCTGCAGAGGATTACAGTGTTGAAGACTCTTTTTTGTCTTCCTGTAGGCCTTTGCTTCCTGAATTCTTCCAGCTCCTTCAAGTCCTGTTATCAGCACTTCATATGTTCCAGGGAATGCCTTAAAACCTTTCTTTCTCAAACTCTGGTATATCTCCAGTCCTTTGCCAACTTCCCCAGCTCGAAAGTAAGCATCCATTAGAGCAGTGCAAGTAATGGAGCTCTGGTCAGCAGGAAAACAATTGAATATTCTCTCAGAAAAAGTAGGCATGCCTGCACACCCAAGTCTGTATATCAAGAGTGAAACCAGATACTCTCCTAGAGTTATCCCAGTCTTAACAATACATTCACTAATCTCTATAACCTTGTCAAATGAACCGATCCTGATTGAGAGGCCAATCAATGAGATATATGCAGGTCTACTGAGCTCCACTTCCATCTTTATGCAATATTTAAAAGCTGATAGGGCAAACCATGCACTATGATACACACAACTGGCTTGAATGGCTTCAATCATAAGTTCAGAATCTAATTGAATATTTCTCTGAGACATCTCAAATAAGATTTCCTCTACAGCAATGAAGTTGTGCTTGGCCAAAAGATATACAATAATGCCTCTATCTATTTGGACGGATGCATCAGCTGCGGCTAAATCAGAATCAGAGGTCTCCTCCTCACCAAGATCCACAGAAGAAAGGTGAGGACTCACCTCTCGGAGAAGATTGTCACTCTCACTGGCATGTTTCAGAAACTCAAGTGCTTCCAAGAATATAGGTAGGCGAAGAACTATGGATTTTTCTCTCATGTATTGAAGAGTTCGAGTCATTACTGTTATCTCACCAGCTCTTGCACATTTCTGGACTAAAATATTGCATAAAGCTTTATCTGGTTGTATTTCTGACTCTTGCATCCATCCGGTCCAAAATTTCTAGAGCAGCTTTAAATTTACCTGAGAAATGTAATGAAAGACAATAGCTACACAATCAAATTTCGCACTTAATAAAGTGAAATGCCGCCCAAGTGACAGCCATAAGTCTACAATGCATTAGGAATCCAGGGGTCCCAAAAGAGAAAGAAGAAAATATGTAAATAAGAATAAAAGCATGTTGCGAACCGAGCTTTGGTTAAGTCGAGAAACATCTCCCACCTTTGTGAAAGATGTCAAGGGATCAAATCCTGGGGAGCATCATTCTTCAAAAAAATAGACTTAAAGCATGTTCCAATGTTAAATAAATCTACAATTGTTTTAATGATCTTGACAGATATGTTTCACACAATTCAAGAAGAATATAATAAGTTCAAGATGGAAAATTACAAGAAAATGTGAAAATTACAGAATATGAGCTGGTCTAATAGATCTTTCCTATGGTTATCAGAAACACCATTTGTGTGGTTCAACAGGACATCAGGGTTCAACATGAGATAGAAGTTTAATATCCAATATATTTCACTAAAAAAAAAAAACTTGACCTAACCTAGTGATCTGGGCTAACTGTATCTTATAATATAGTGATCTTAATATCTATTTAACAAAAATCAAACATTTCTCAAACTACTTCAATAGCCATTATATGAATGACGGTGTGCTTGGAATCATGCTCTTTGGGAAGTAAATTGGATTCAGATTTAATGGTTGTGCTAGCACTTAATGCTAGTGCCCACAACCTCCCTCCACATGTTATGTGAAATTTAATTATGAACCACTTATGCAGAGCATAATAGTAGAGAAACATGAAATTGTATATCATGGTTAATCTATTGATAATTATAAAGTATTTTATCACATATCCAAAAACCAATATTACCAAAAGGTTCAGAGGATCGTACCACCATATGGGTGGATATTGGAAAACATTTGATCCTCCAAAGAAAGAATCCAAGAAGGTGCCTTGAGAAATTATAGAACAAAAATTGCTGAATGCCCATCTGTAGTTCAAATATACCTCTGCCTTTAAGTCAATTTGTGTGCAATCATTCTCAACCACTCATCTAGAACTCCCATTTTTAGGGACAAATTGATTCAACACCTACAATTTGTGTTGAAATAGCAATAGTCCCCTCTAAAATCATGAAATTCATATACTCCTTAAAGTTTTTTTATTTTCATATAACCCCTGCCACACGTGTTAATCCAAACACGGTAACTAACCAGGGGTAGGATAGCTGGGGGTAGAATATGACTATCCAACCCCTCTTTATCATTTGGTGGACCCAAACCCTTCTCCCTCAAACCTCAACCAGAGGTCAGAAACCCTAGATTGCCAGTATTTCCTTCTCAATCTCGTGCGAAGGAAGGCATGGAAGAGGTGGGAGGTCTTCATGTTGTCATCGATCATCACAAACCACTTTTCTCACCGTGAATTAAATATCTGCCTGACTCTGATCGGAGATCTCCTTCATCTCAAGGTGAGTGATCCAGTTATCCTCTCCAGGCTCAGCTACGTCTAGACCCAGATGTGATCTCGAGGGTGATTGTGACATGTTCATGAAGACCGAGAGGCATTGTTAGCGGCGGATGGGAATCTGGTGACTTGGAACTGGATTGCAGTGCATGTGGTGGAGTTTGCGGAGGCAATGAGGGAGTACTAGGTCAGCCCTATGTCCAATCTAAGAAATGAATAGAGCATGCATACTTCCTTGCATCCGCTGTCCTATGGGGGGGGGGACAGAGCATGCATACCCGATAAGTGGAGCAATTTAGAACTCGCCAAACAGTACATCTATCTACACATCAACTGTAGAAAACAACATGCAGACATCTGACTATAGAACAAGCAACAGCCAGGAAAACCTGATAGCAGGAGTAAACTTCAATAGAATATCTCAAGGGGTACAAACATTGATAGTAATTATAAATTTTAGTGACCTTAGGAAGGGGCATGGTATAATATTGGTTAAAACTATTAGAGAGAGCTATTGCTCCCTCTCACACATATGGCCCATACACTATCCAGTCACCCAAACACAGTTTTAAATATCAATCAATATATATATCAATTTTATGATCAAAACGCTAAATACCAGGCATATATCGATTTCTTAAAAAGAAATTGAATTTCTCGGCAATTTCTCGCATGAAATTGTAGAGAATTTTTTTAAAAAAATGCCCCTCAATGCTAGTATTTTAAAAATGAAATCTCATTTACAAAACAATAATAATGAAATTTCAATCAAATTTGTGAAAAGGTATAGCATTCTAATGCTTTGTAATAATAATAAAATTTTATACATAGTGTATCATAATAATGAAATATAATAATAATGAAGTAACCTATATAATATCATGAAAACTTATAAATTTCTTTGGTTGTTTGCAATGTAATTTAATTAAATTTCATTAAAGTATTGAAATTAAAATTTTCATATATTGAAATTTGAAAAGTATAATTATATATAAATTACTTTAATACTTAAATGCCAAACTAAAATATTTTCTATTGCCTTATGTATAAAATCCTTGTTTTAAATATGTACATATTATTTTCTCCATTTTTCTACTTTTTTCGTATTTTTTATGTTTATGTTCATTTTTCCCATGTTTAAGAAGGAGGAAAAAAAAAACCAAAATCGATATTTTTAACATTGCACCCAAACCATACCTCTGAAAACAATTGAGATCATAATCCACATTCTTTGAAATGCACAAACGAATCAACCGATATACGTAGCATAACCTTGGCGTAAAACCATCAACACTAACCTGAGCCGCAGAGATATTCAATCAAGACTGTGAAGGTATAACAATTCGGTGGACATCCGACCTTCACCATCTCCTTATAGACATTGACAGCCTCCTCAGCCCTGCCATGATCAAACAAAACTTTCATATTCGCCGTGTAAGACACCACCGTGGGACTGCACCCCTTCCGCTTCATCTACCCCCAAATCCCGACGGCCCGATCAACGTCCCCCTCCCTCGACGTCCAATGCAGCAAAGAAGTGTAGCTGACCGCATCGACCTTCAGCCCCTTCTCCACCATCCGATCGAACAGTCGCCTCATCGGTCCGAAACGGCCGGCCTCACCGAAGATGTCCATCATCGTGGTGTAGGTGAACTGGTCGTGCTTGAAACCCTTCAAATTGGAGGCCCAGTTGAAGAAGAGTCAGGCCTTCGCCATGGGAGGGTGGGTCTTCAAGACCTGGTTCACCGTGTACGAGTCCCATTTGACGGTGAGCGAGTCGAGCTGGTCCTTGGCCGAGACCCACGTCGGGGACCGTAGGATGTTCGATATGCGGCTGATGATGGTCCGCATGTAGACCTTCGGGGGAGGTGGAGGAGGGGGTCTGGAGGGAGTGAAATGGGGGTTCTCTTTGATCGGACGGCGGATGAAGTGCCGGGGCCTGAGTCGACGGAGGAGGCCATTGGAGTTGAATGACATCGTCTAATCGAGAACAAATTTTATCGTTGTTGATCTTGTGTCTTGATTCGCCATGATTCAATGGAAAAACCCTAATTTTTTTTTTCCCTTTCCCCAAACGGGAGAGAAGAACCATTAGTTTTCAAACAAGGGGCAGTTAATCCCACCACTCTTTTTGTTTGACACCCACCACCTTGTTTAAGAATATCTTCAATCTTATATCCAAATTCAAACTTAAATTTGAGCAAAATCATCTCCAACCATTTATCTATATCCATATCAAATCATACACCATATTAAAATTTAGCTTTTACTCAAATTTCTAGTGAAATTTAGATATAAGTTTGAGTAAAGGCCAAACATGTCAAGGCCCAAGATATCACATGCAATTTCGTTCGTACCACTATGTAAATACATCTTGATTGAAGCACCAAACCCACCACCCTTAAGGGGTAGTGATTTCCACCATCATATATTCACCCCCACCCCATTTTCTTTCCCACAGTGACATTTTTTATACGTTGCAATCCCACCCTTTAAGATATATATGACCTTATACCAATAACCCAACCCCAATCATTTTAGAAAACTCTCCCCTCTCATCAGAAAACAAGAGATGGTCGCGCGATGGATGGGGAGTGATGAAGGTGGAGATGGGTCACGTGACGGAGGACCACGAGAGTCAGTGACGACAATCTCCCACTTCTAATAGGATGGGGTCAAGGTCTCGTGGAAGATCTCGAGCTTCATAATCTACTTGGATGCTTTTTCTGTGATATTTTTTTATAAAAGTTTGTTTTTTTTTTTTTCAAACGATTTCACATTTATAGATACAAAAAAATATAAAAGCAAGTTGATTTACTAGGATCAATTATATATATTCCAAAATTATCATTTTACATGCTGTAGTGATATGTTTAGATTCTTCAAGATAAAAATGTTACACTTAAGTTAAGTAGGCTTGTTTTTTGGGGGTTTAGATTTAAAAAAAAAAAGTTTGTAATGATTTTATTGTTTTAGAGACTAAATTGTGAAATGAGTTTGGATTGAGGAAAGAGTTTTTCGTTTATAATGTTTGATTCAGGGAGTGGGTTTTCATTTTGAAGAGATAGGGGGTGGGATAGAAAGGGGGTTTTAGATTCTCAAAAGGGGTGGTTATTATCACCCCCTTTTATCACAATCTCACCCCGTGAACCCAACTCACCCCCTCAATTTTTTCAATGTAACCCTATTTTTAGGTTTATTAGTGAGATGATTATTTAGAAATAGTTTTTTTTTAAAAAAAATATAATGTTTTTTTATTGATGGAATGAATGGTTGGTGAGTTGAAGGATAAATTTGGCTTAATTTTTTTTTGGATGATTTAGTGCGAGGCATTATTTTCTCTAATTAGTTTTAAATGAAAGATGTGTGTATAATCATCATGGGTTGAAGGAGTAATGAATATAATAAACTTTGATGGTTGGTTGAAAGTGTTGATTGATTGATCGATCTTGTTTGAAATTTAATGTGTATCAGTGGTTCTATGAGAAATGTTTTATTAATCTTCACGTGAATTTATTAATCAAATAAGAACATTTCTCCACCATCTCTTTCAATATGATTTGTATTTTTCACATATGCATAACTTGGTTTTTCAATGCAGTATGACTCATAAGAAATACATTTGACCTACAACATTCAATCGGAAGAGTAGATAGCAAGATGCACCTTCGAGTTCTTAAAATATTGTTGAGAACCCGCAAGAAGAAGTGTAGTCAATGAGAAGGAATGATCAATAATTGGCCTTCGCAACACTAGTTTTATCTGTGTAAAATGGTTTAATATAACCCTTGTATCTTCTTACTAGTTTTCTAAAATCCATTTGATAACACATTTGAACTTTTTATTTAATTAAAAGTAGAATTATCATCAATCGTGTTATTAAACGGCCCTAAATCACCAATGTAGGTCAATATAAAAAAGGGGGAAAATTCAAATAAAACCCTTAATAAACTGCCAGAAATTCATATAACCCCCTGATTTATCTTAAAATTTATATAACCCCATAAAAATAACTATGTAAATCCAAATAGCCACTAAGTTACACTTCAGTTGACAAATCAAGGAATATTCTACGAATATTTGTTTGGTTAGAGTTGACTGAAAACACAGTATCTCAAAATCTCCTATAATGTGTTAAAAATAAAAAAAAATCTTTATAAATGATGATTTTACCCCTATATATATCATAAAATTCTATTTGAATGAATAAAATCATTATTTACAAAAAAAAAATTACATTTTTAACCTATTATAAATAATTTTTAATATTTTATAATTTTTAATATTTTATATTTTCAATGTTAATCAAACAAAATATTTCATTTATCAACAAAAACTTAATTCAAGAATTATATGGATTTACGTGGATGCTTTCAAAAAAATTATATGAATTTAAAAAAAATTCAACGAGTCATAAATTTCAGACACTTAATAAGGTTTACGTGGATTATTTTCTATATAAAAAAAATACTTATTATTCCCCAGTGACACGAGTAAAATATCGCAAACCGGACCCCTTACGTTACCTACCATGGGTTCTGAATTAATAAAGGACGGACAAACACGTGAACATATCACCAAATCTTGTCAGTGCAATTATGAAAGCAAGGTATAATTTCGCAGTTTTTCTTAGATTCTGATAAGATATATATATTCATTTCAAAAATTAAAAAAATAATGTGAGATGCACATGCCATATAATCTCACTTTCCATTATCTACATGAATCAAACATTGGTTACCTAAGCCAACCGGGGAGGATAATATTGACACCAAAAAAAAAAAAAACCAGGGAGGGTAATACAATATGTTCTTTTTTATCCCAAGAAAGTTCAAGCTTCTCTCATATTACATATGTTACACACTAAAATATTAGCTACAAACAGGTGAAAAAAGATGACAATACTAAAAACATGGGTTAGCATCTTAAAATGGCTGATCATCTATCTCACTTGCACGTGTACGTGGCGGTGAAGGTGTTGGTGGCAACTAATTGCAGACCGTTTTCAGTCGTTTTGCAGCTTGAACGAACCCGATAATTACCTGCAACTCATCCAGTTGCTTCAACAATGCAGGGGAAGCAGCAATTTGGATTTCAGGTGATAAGGGGAGAGTCAGAGTCTTATATTGCTTTCATGGCTCTTTAATGGATATAAGCTAGAGATACAAAGAAATGTAAGGCACCTGTGACATGAAATGCCTCTGAACCACATCAATTAGCTGCTCTTTGGATGGGTTAGGACTGGCACCCACCTGAGTTCAGTAGTTGATAAATAATTAGTTTATCTTTTTCTTGATCATATTAACATATAAAGATTAGTTATGTAATGTCATGCTAAAGAAACTCACAAGATTGAAGTGTCGCCAATATCTCCACAATGCTGTGGTTTCTAGTTTGCTTAGATCAACCTTCTGCACCAAATGCGAAAACAACTTCTGTTAGTCGACAAAAGTTGGGTTAAAAAAAGAGAGGAGAGTGAGATGCTTACCGTAACA
This sequence comes from Acorus calamus, assembly GCA_030737845.1. Lineage (NCBI taxonomy): Eukaryota > Viridiplantae > Streptophyta > Magnoliopsida > Acorales > Acoraceae > Acorus > Acorus calamus. The sequence goes on along the minus strand of CM060859.1, from coordinate 4,649,410 downwards.
CTCCTCACAGGTGAAACAGATCCCTTGGACTGAGACTCACATGAATAGGACTGACTCAAGGATTTGTTTGAAGATCCATTTGTTCTATGTGACCTATGCCTTGGTCTGTGAGATTTTTGGGTTTCTTCTGATGCTGCAATCAGTGAAATGAAAAGGTAGTTACAAGGGCAGTAAAAGAAAATAAAGAACCATATCCTTCTTTTTTTTTTTGAAAGAATATCCATAAAAGATTACAAAATACTGGAACATTGACAAATATCTTTTTACCAAAAATAACAACAAAAATACTGCACATACTCCTATCTTTGTGCATGATCCCCAGAGTCATTCTTAAATCTTGATTTGACATAGGTTACAAGTTGGGCGAAATTACAGATTTTTTTTTTGTAATATAAAATGATGAGTAGATCCCTAATCTCTCTGTCCCTATATTGTTCCAATCTTAAAAGACGTTAATTTTGGGTGACAAACCTCTTAGTTTAATTCCTGCCATAGACGTTAATTTTGAGAAATAAACTTCATAGATTTAACTTACCCATATCAGATCCATTCCACTGCATATTATCACAGTCCATGTCATTGTCTTCCTCATTACCAGTTGGTGCCTCAATCACACTAAGGGCATTCCTTTGTAGTTTAACTTCAATGCCATTTGTCAAAACCTGCAGTTTTATAGATGAAAGCAAATCAAAACTACATCCAAACAAACTACATCCAAACAAACTACATCCAAACAAACTAAATTTTGAACCAAAAGGCAGAATATTCACACATACATAAAATATATTCTAACATAAATAAACTAATAAAGCAACTTTGAGCCTTTATCTTTTGTAAATTTGTATGTATGAGAGCAAGAATTCATTTCAGACCACGTTAAGGGGACGCCCCTAGGTATCTTGACTGCCTGAGTTCCCTCCTTGCATGAAAACCTAATGTGAATGCTATAACTGTAATATTGCAAGAAATACAAAAACACTCATTTACCACAAAAAACTAATAAACTAAATCAGACTGGTATGTAAGATCTAAGAAAGAAAACAAACAATCTGGGATTGCAAAAAAAAGAAATCTAAATCTTAAAAAAAACGATGCTATCATATCTATCCATGACCATCCAACATACAGAAGAACTAACTTTTGATGCCACTTGAAATTTTAGATCATAAGCAAAAAATATAGAAAGAGTTTGCAAGAAATATCAAATACTGTTGATATTGATTAGCTTACATATTAATTGTAAAACACCAAGATGTTGGCATACAAGGATTTTCTGAGACTTGCATCAATAAAATAAATGTTTAAGTTCTAAATTTAAACACTCGCAAAAAAAAAACACACTCAATCATTGAATCTATTAACATATTTCTCATACAATACAACAGATAAAATTGGCAAAAGAACCTCATATATAGTCATAATAGATTACTCAAAATAATGTCAAATATTACAAAATACCTGAAAAATAAACAGGAACAAGAAAACCATTGACAAATTGGACAAATGAACACAAGTCCAACCCATCAATGTATAAAACACCCAGAAAACTTTGCAAGCATACAAGCAAACTAGCTAGGATCATACACTTTTTCAATCTGACCATGATTATCAACTGAATAATGTCTTGATGCGCAAAATGAAATTGTTTTATGTCCAATAAAGTTGAACAAGAATCTAAATTTTTTACAAAATAGACTTCTATCAACCAGGCAAAGCAATCCTAGCTTCCCAAGATAGGAATCACTTACAGAACTTAGTGCTTTAATAAGGGACACTGAGTTTATTCCATTAAGAGTAAGGGACAGAAAAAATACAAACGCAAATTTTCTTGATAATTTAATGTATAAATAAATAATGGAAAATGTTCAGCCTGTTTCCAGCCCCAAATGCCGTTTGCAGCATTTTTGTATTCTTAAAAATAGTATACCTCATATATGTACTTTTGTAAAAAAAAATTGAAATATATACTACAATAAATTGCATGGACTAACTTATGGAATGTATAAAAAAATTTCTAACAAGACATATACCTTATTACAGTGAGCACATGGGCTAACAAGGTATATGTGGCTGTAAAATGAGCTCAGTGTGAACTGTGAAAGTGCTCATGAATAATATAATGCCCAACAGCTCAATGCCATTATCTAAGGATAAATATAGTAAAAACCTGAAATGTTGTTGTGATAATATGAAATTAACAATGATAAGTAAATCCTGAAAGCAAATATACTAAAATATCACTTCTTGAATGAGCACATTGACAATGGAAAAAAAAACTCACCACATCATCCAAAATTGAAGAAATGCAGATTGATTATAAAGTTTTTTTTTTTTTTGAATGAGAAGGTTGGCATTCGCCTTTGACAGAGGCAATACAATAGAAATTCCAGATCCACTCAAGGCAAATAAATATGAAAAGGAGCAAATTGTAAAAATTCCAAACTACACTGCATTAAAAAAACAAAATTTCAATGAACCCATGAGCCAAAACCCTAAATACAAGAAACACCAAATGATCAGTAGCTTTATAAAGAAATCACAATCAGCAAACCCGTGATAAAAATTGAATAAACCCTAAACAAACACAACTTCACAGATCAAAGAATCCATCATAGAATGCCAATTCACCAAAAAAAGAGGAAAGCCCACCCAACCAAAACCCTAAAATGAAGTTTAAAATATTCAACCAAAAAAAGCTCCAATTTTGACTTTACTATTAATAAAATTGAATCAACAACAAAAAACCCTACGCATTTCACTACATTAAAATAACCAAAAGAAACACAAAAACCTCAAAAATTCGAAATCAATATCGGATCATTATCTAAAATTCCAAGAATCATAAAACCCATTAAAAAAAAAACCCAATTACACCCGCATTTCCAAAAATTACACCGAATTAGCCGAAATAGCAAAAAAAGAACCCAACTTCGTAATCAAATTTACCAGCCAATGCCACCCGCCGAGCCCGACCGCCTTCTTCACCACCCCTTGGAGTCCAACAAGCACCGACTTTGTCCGGTTATTCCCAGTCACAACAACCTTGGTGTGCCTTGGGAGCACTGAGAGCTCCTCTTCACTGCTCTCTCCGCCGAAGCTCTGCTGCAACTGCTGGTGATGAAATCCACCGTTCACCGAGCTCTCCACTGCTTCCATCAATGCCTCGGATCAAATCAGAGTGATGGGTTTCATGGATCAATGGGAAAATTCGAGGTTCTTAGTGGGGCAAATTCGGGAGAACCCAAAAAAAACACACACAATGAGAGAAAGAGAGGATTTTTGAGTGAGACTGTTGTGTTTCCCTTCTCTTTTGTTTTGTTTTGTTTTTTCTCTCTCTTTTATCGGTTTCGGAGCTCTGAATCCCGACGAGTCGATTTCGTCCAATTATGTACTGCCACGTGTTTCGAGATTGGTTTCGGGTCGGGTTGGAGGTAGAGGTGGTAAATGAGCCGAACGAGTCGAGCTTTAACATGTTCAAGCTCGGCTCGTTTATAAACGAGTCGAGCCGAGCCGAGCCGAACTCATGAGCCTCAACGAGCCTAGCATTCTTCTTCATTTTAGGGTTTTTAGGAATTGAAAATAAAATTTTAGCCTAAATGAGCCAAGTTCATGAGCTTAAACGAGCATAACTTTGTATTAATTTAATATTCTAATTTTATAAAAGAGTTCAATCAAGCTTCAATTAAGTTTTAATAATACAAACGAGTTGAATTTAAACATAAAATGAATCTCGATCCAGGTCCCGAGCCTAACCGAGCTTTAAAACTTGTTCAAACTCACTCATTTATCTAAACGAACGAATCTGAACGAGCTCAAACCGAGTCGAGCTGAGCCGAGCGGCTTGATTCGTTTATCGGTCCTAGTTGGAGGTTACGCGGAGCGGAGTTTTGGTGTTGAGTGCGTAATGACGAAAATACCCTCATGGGTTCCACGACCCGTCTTTCCCGCGGGACAAGAGGAATCTCCGTACGAGTTTGGCCCGGATTTCGAGATATTGTGATTGGACGGTTCGGATGCTTTGTGATGGGTGGTCTTTAACGTAATTATTGGGTTGTGACGGGGGTGTTGGAGGAAGAAGAAGAGGATTTGAGACTGGCATGGTTGGTGGGGGGTAAAAATTCGGGTGGGACCCGCAAGGACGTATAATCCGTCATCTGGGGCGGTCTTATCCGAGGTGTGGGGCCCACGTTTTTTAATATAATTATCGAATTAATGAAGAAAAAAAAAGAAATATGTTTCCCGCGCCTCGTAACCGCGGGTTTTCCCGCCAAGAAGAGGCGATCGCTGCCGTCCATTGGTGGGGGCGGGGTTTTAGACCGTCAGATGTGCATAAAAATCGGCACCTCAGTTGAAAGGTGCCGATTAACTGAGATACGACAATGTATTGTTTTTTAAAAAAAAAATTAAAAAATCTATACAACTATTATATAAATCATGATAACATATTATATATTACATTATTATAATGTATGAAACTATAGACAGAACTATGGGATAGACTGAATATAAAACGTGTTATCAGATCGGGTGAGTTTCATATGTGCGAACCGATTAGCTTCGTTTAAGTTTCTTTCTCTTCCTGGTTATTTTGAGTTGAAAGATCCCCAAACTTGTGAAAGATCCTCAATAAATGATTTGGCCTTAGAAATTTGCAGAATACAACTAAATGACTTAGGGACGTTTGGTTCGCGTTAGGCGGATTCCGCTTTTTCAAAAAGCGGATTCCGCCCAAACGCGCAATCAAACGGGTCGGATTCTTGCGGAATCAAAAGCTGGATTCCTTTTAATTTCTCTCTCGAAATCCGTGTTTTTAAAATCTCAAAAAGAACGATTTTTTGTCGGAATCGATTTTTTGAATTGAAAAGCAACTTTTTCTACCAAACATTAAATTCCTTCCAAATATTGATTCCTCAATTAAAAAAAAGCATCCAAAAAAGTCAAAGGTCTAAAATCATTTTAAAAAGCAGCTTTATTCCAAAATCTACTTTTCAATCTGTGTTTCCAAACGGAGCCTTAATGTGAATCCTGTTTGATTATATTGTCGGGTAGCCTCTCTTTATGTAAACACATTATGTGGTGTTCCTTTTCGCCCATCCAATCTGATATGTCAGTATCAATATCTATATAAATGTTTCACATTGGATGAAAGTAATGTCTTTCAATTCAATATCTATTATTTGGGTTACTCAATTTTCATATTCAGCACACCTAATAATGTGTCTGAGAATAGGCAAATCTGAGAGGGACGTTTCCAATATGATCATCAGCAAAATTCACATAAAATGATATTGAATCCATTTTGATTGAGATGGCTTTTACTCTTGCTTTCCTTTTCTATTCTCTTCTCTTCACTTCCTCATTAATGTCTCCCCTTCTTTCCTTACATTTTTAAAGCTTCTTATTCATTAGGTGGGCCAGAAAATATGCTGGCACCAGCTGTGTCTGTGGTTCTTGTAACACAACTATCTTGTACCTCTATTTTCCCACATATTTGAAACTCCAAAGTTCTTCCTTTTCATTGTTGCAATTCTTTTTGGATGTTATTGATTATTTTTTTTGAAATTTTTTTAAAAAGAATTGTGGACATATTCATTTTAATAGAATCAAAACAAAACATGTTGAATGAAAGGTGTGTGAGAAATAGAGCATACAAAAACAAAGTAAAACAGTAAATGGAAAAGAAAAAAAATAAAATAGACAGTGCAACATGAGGACAAGAGCCGGACAAAAAAGATTTCTGTCACCTTTTGTCCAAAACATCACCTATCACTAAGTAATCACCATACGATATTTTTTTTAAGAAAATGATTGGACCACACTTACCATACTATTACGATGAGGCTTAGTAACTTTCGTACTGAATAATGACATTATCCGCGATATTCAATCAACATTTTACACTGCAAGTTCATTATAGGTGCACAATTGGACAATTGAGTTATTCCATGTATTCTATTCTAGATCAATGGAAGCAGTCTCGGAAATGTCTTGAAGAACTACTACTGTTTATACATATATTGTTTATAGATAGTGTTGAGGGGTGAACGATCATTCTTATTCTTATAATTTCAATCGAAACACTCCATTTAGAATCACCATGTTGTAACATGGACATGAATAATATACGGAATTATATCCATATGAATATGGACTATATTCATTGAGAGTGACACAAATTACTAGTAATATTTGGTTCTTTTATTGACAAAAAAAATGAATAATCCATTTTTCAAAGAAAAGAAACTTTTTTTTTACTTCTTTGCATAAACTCTTGATACTTACATATTAGAAATCTAGATTGTTAGAAAGATCAGATGCTCTTCTTTTATAGGCCGGATTTGAATTCGATTTAACCAGGAAAGAACTGATGATTTGATTTTGTAGCTGGTGATCTTCGGCTTATTTTTCTGATCTCATACCAGTGTGGTGTTGGAGTGAATTTAGGAATTCAAGAGAATATGAGACTATGTAAAATTGTGTGTACCTTCCAGAGGGGATACTTTTCTATTTATAGAAGAATGTTGCATGCTAGACACGCTTGATTGACGTGGAGAAATCTTCCACGTGGACCAATGATTAGGTGGCACGTATGCCTTTTAATTCCTTTGACCAAGTCAGCCAAATGACTTCAGTGGGCATATCCTTGTGGACATATTAGCGTACCAGAATGTACTCTTTTATAGTATATTGGGATTATCTGAGTACATGTGGCACTGGTCCCATTTCACCAGGTGTAGAGCCAAGCACCTTAAACGCTTTAGCAAACCTCGAGAGGTTGGACTTTCGTCCTCGATCATTTGTAGTCCGTTAGAGACTTTGTCCGAAGTGGGGTGAAGACGTTGAGGTGAGAGTTATCCGGCTCCAGCATGACTCCTCCCTTATTCTTAGCTTATTCCAGTGTATTTACTCTTTATTTAATCAAGGTAGATTTTATTCTCTGCGGACAGATGGTGTGAATTTAAATAAAAATAAAACAAACTATTGTTATATGATTTTTTTTAAAGTTTACTATTGACATTCATTACTTTTGAAAACAAAGTATAAGGTGCAAATTAGATGAAGAGAATATGATAACAGAAAACCAAAAAAAAAAAAGAACAAAAGGTGACATCGGCGGTGAACCATGTCGAACGCTCGAAGCCCGCTATCCTGAATGCTGAAGGTCAATGTTATATTTTATATTTTAAATAAATGCTAAAAAATACAGAAATTAATAAGTTCCCAAACAATAAGCAATTCGAATATGGAAAACTAACATTTCTGGAAATGCTAATGGGGAGGCTAAAGTGTTGGTGGGGTGCAAAGCTGATGGCAAGGCAGGACAAAATTGAAAAAAAAGCCTCTTACTAGGGCAAGCAAGTGAAAAACAATCAACAAGGAAATTGGGGACGTAATAAATAAGGATAACATGGAATGATGATAAAATGGGTGTTTGAAAGGTTAAAATAATGAGAATTATTTTCTGTTACCTACTGAAATTAAATTATTCCAGGTTAATAAATAAATTTGAAATGTAGCCCCCACTATCAAATCAACTGTCATCACTTCTTATAAATTAGAGGACCCACATGTCAAATAATTTTTTTATCTTTTGTAATTTTATTTATAATTTATTCATGGTCAACTAAACAACTAAAACTTTATTATTACGTTTTTCAACGGAAATAATTAAAAACGCAATCAAACAAAAAATCATTTATTCCTCATTTATACTAGAATAATCATAAATATTAAAATAACTTAATTCTCTATCCCAACCATTTATGAAGGACAATCTCCTTTTGACCCGCTTAGTTTTGTAAAGTATCATGTGAGGTGGTGAGTGCGTCGGAGGTGCGCAATGTGCAATGTTCAGCGACTACAAATACACGGCTCCACTTATTATTTTCTTCATGATCACCAATCAAATCATGTCTTGGATTTTCCCATGAGGGCAATCTATTACTTCAGGTAGCGTTTGATTACATAATTGAACAACTTTTACGTTTACAGAAAGTTGTTTCTATAATCGTGCAACCAAACGATTTTAATGTAGCAGGAGACAAATTTCAGACAAATAATATCCAAAAGATTATGGGGAGGTAGCTTCCTGCATAACCAGTTTTAAACCCAGCATATAAAAAAATCAGTTTTGCAATCCTGCTATCAAACGCTGCCTTAATATAGCTTTATAGAACTACTCACAAAAAGAAATTATACTAGATAAATAACTATTCTTATAGAATAAGTAATTTTTGTGATGGCTTGTTTGGAAACGGGTTTGAAGACAAAAATTCAAATTCCCAATCTCATTTCCACACACTAAAAAAATTCTAACTTTATTCAAAAGCTGAATGCAGCTTTTCGTTACATGAGACCAAAAAAAAAGAAAGGTTTTGGAAAAGCCAATAAAAGCGTAATTCCTCATAACTAGGTTTGCAAAGCTAAAATGATGACGTTGAAATGTCACATTTACCCCTCCACATTCAAAATATTTCCATGGCATAAATGTTGTTCACTCCCTCCTAGGCTCATACTCTCTTCTAGGTTCAAAATATACTACTGGTTTGAATATGAAGATAAATGGGGCAGTTTGAATATGAAGATGAATCTAGCAGCTTGAATAGGAGGATAAATGGAGCAGATTTATATGATCAGAAAGTTTGATTATATGAAGAGGTCATTTGGGCAAGGGGTAATTTTTGTAATCTGCATATTAAAAAAGCTAATTTTTAAAATGTTTGTCAAACATCCCATATGATTCTACACAGAGCTAGTTATTTTTGTGAACCAAACAAGCCTTTTGATATTAAAAAAAGCTGGTCAAAATGAAATGCGGCTCATGCAAGGCATCTTTTTATACACATGGGGAAGAACAGAGAATGTTCATATCAAGCAGGTCATATTTATGTGTCACATGCATGGATAATATGGAAATGTAGGAACTGGAAAATCTTTCGAAACCATGAGTTGAAACCTAATGTGGTGGCAAGTAAGGCAGTAGGCTTAGCACAAGAATGTACAACACGTTTGGATAAGGGTGATGTTTCTAACAAACACTACACATTGAGGAATCAAAGCACTCCATGTAGAAACCCCAAGCAGGTTCAGATAGAGATTTCGATGGAGGAAAACAAATACTATATTGTCACAAATGGAAGTGCTTTACAATTATCAAAAGGGCAGGAGCAGCCTTTGTTATATTCCAAGATAAACTGTGGAAAATATTAGGTGCGGGTTGTGCAGTGTGGCCTAGGGCATCGTCAACCCCCCAGCGATGATAGGCGCGTCAGGGTGCATACAAGATATGCTACTTAAAAAGCAACTGTCATGCTCTTACCACAGCATGATAGGTGTAAGCGTCGGAGTATCTTTGACAGGCACCACACTAGTATGAAATTTTTTTCCCCTGCGATCTTCTCGGACAACCTCTTTTTGGATCATTATAACATAGACCCTTCTCTTGATCCCTGCAAATCAGATTGAATCCTGCCAGATCTGCCCTAACTGTGATTCTTCTTGGTGGATTGTCTCACGATTTTCGAATTTGACTCCATATCCCCATCCGGATCCATGCACCGGCAAATTCACACTTCAACACTGAAAACAGGGTGAATATGGCCTTCCAATGGAGGGCTGTTCAGTTTCTTTAGTGATCTTGAATTGAAAGGGGTTCGATGGAAGTAGAACTTATGGAAGCTGCTGCATTATTGGTGGCCCTAAAAGAGGTGAGTATTGTTTCTTAGCAAGAAGAAAGAGCAATTTGGAGTAATACTGGAGGTTCTTGATTTCTCGGCGAATACAGACTCCTCTATGAATGAGATGGAGTTGGAGTTTTCCATTACCCATGGACTAGGGAGTCTGTGAAGGTCAAGATCCTGTAGGAAACTTCGAGGGCATGCTCACTTCTCAAGGTCCAATCTTTCTTTCTTGTAGATACTGGGTCTCAATAAACTCCTTACTAGTTAAGGTGAATATAACAGATTTCTACCAGTCCTTGTGTTATGTGTTGAATGCTCATTCAGTAGGGGAATCTGGTTTAGAAGGGACTGTGTGTAACAACACTCATTGGCATAGGGTCACTACTCACAATTAGTTTACTTTCTACCAACAGCTTGCTGCCTTGCTGGGAAGCCTCTCAAGGTAGATCAAGAACAGAAATAGGAGGAAAAAGAACAGATTTATTTCTCTTGCCACCTCATTCCATGTGCTGGTCTCTCTGGTTGACTAGAAATCACAATATAGTAACATCAGAATATGCTGAATACACATGGGATAGTGTCATCTGTTTCCTCAAGGAAGAACAGACTGAACATTGATGGTGTAGGATTTTTTTTTCTTCACAAGAGTGAGTTTATGGGTGTTTGGGATGGGGATACCTCTTTTGTTCTCTCTTCTATTCCCTCTTTATTACCCTTTTTCTTATGGTTTTCCATTTTCATTATTTGGTAAATCCATATTCCATTAAACAAAACTTTACACAGGTAATTTGGCCATTTGGCTTCTTCTTGATGTTTTTAAATAGGGATAAGGAATATGATGTCTAGACCCATTTGTAACCCTCCCCAACCATTTTTATTAAAGTATATGGCTAATAAAGTGCATACTATTATGAAAAGTGAAGTATATACGTAAATAAATTAATACATATTTTTATAGTACATATTTTTATTTTTCTGAATTTTTTTTTTAATCGAGCATATACTAGAGCTGCAAGTTGGGTCAGGTTGAACCCGATTTTTACATAGGTTGGGTTGACCAAAATCGGGTTCGGGTTCGGGTTGACCAATTCGGGTTGACTCACAAATCGGGTTGAGTTCGGGTTGGCCTCACTTACAACCCGACCCAACCCGAATCCGTAAACTAATAGTTAAAAAAAAACATGGCTGTTCATTCTGTAGCTTCTAATATGAGTAGTCCAAATTTTAGGTAAAACCTAGCTAATCTTACGGGTTGGGTCGGGTTGATTTATTTAATTTGCATATCATGTTAAAAATTCGGGTTGGGTCGAGTTGATCCAATTCGGGTTGAAAATCGGATTGGGTCGGGTTAGGATTGAGTAGTTTGGAATTCGGGTTGGATTCGGATTGGGGTCAACCCGAACCCAACCCGCCCAAGTTGCAGCCTAGCATATACTGCACTGCATTGATGGAGCATATATTGTACTAGGACAATATATAGTCCACTAAGGCAGTGTATAGTCAATTGGAAGACCGCCTCCGGACTGCAGACGGGGAAGGGGTACTGAGTGTATCGACACTCCATGGATAAGCATTATATCCTATCTGACAAATAATAATTTGATTACCAACATGGTCCAAAAGATTTTAAAAAAAATGAGTAAACTTTGGGCACTTCCTTTTCAAATAAAATTCAAAATGGGCAATATCCGAACAGGGTGAGAAGAGGAGCGAAATAAACATAAAGATCAAGAGAACATAAAAATAAAATAAAAAAAGATAAAAGAGCCATGCTTGTGCCCCAAAAGATTATTTTGCTTCTCAGCTGTAGTATTTGTTATGCACCACCAAATTAAAAAAAAAATTCCAAGGAATATCAAGAGGCAAAATACTGCTTCTTGAATCATAAAACCAAACACATTCCAAGGAAGAACTAATTTGGCTACCAGGAAAGAAGAATAGCATGTTGCGTGTCAAGTTTCAAAATTTCAATGATGCATAACAAAAAAAAAGATGCAAATCTTCAGTTAAACTGAATGTTTTAACTTATTATATATGACTTGAAAGATTTTGTCTACAAGAAGAAAAAGTAGTTATAGATGATCACATGACGGCACAAATAAAATGAAATCTATGGTTGCTTGTTTTCTCCCAGTGCAACTAATAAACAAGCTAACCCAAAACATGTTCATTAGAAGACTTTAAGTTCTGAGAATAATCTGCCAACAACATTGAAAATAAAATGTGAATCACAAAAAAATATTAATACCACAATAAATAGCATCCAAACAGGACAAGCCTAGAGCCGAAATACATCTACTCTTTATTCCATATAAATATTTCCAAACATAAGTCATAACCCCAAGCAACAGTTCCAAGAGAGTAAACAGCTTATAGGTATCTTCTTCCACAATGACACATTGTCTTCAAGAGTCGCATTATATGGGATGAAATTCCTGCTTGTTTTTTTGTGTTTGGATTTGCTTAACTTTCAATGTAGGGATGGCACATCAGCATGATTGAAATCATACGATGGAGGAATGACGAGAACTAACAATTGTTCCAACTCTAAATTCATCAAATAAAATATAGGCAACACACACATTTCTCATAATGAAATTCAAGCACACAAAAAAAACAGGCAGAGGATCCAAACCTGGTCGTACCCATCAATGTTGCGCCGGGTTCACCTTGGACGCCGAATAATTCTCTGCAAGACAACCGTTCTCGCACGCCTTATATCCCTGCTACACTTATCAGTGTGCTCCCCCAAATCCTCCACGCTCTTCATAAACTCCCCCAACTTCTTCCTGATCTCCTCCACTCCAAATCGCACCGCCTCCTCATCCCCAAGCGCAAATTCAGCATTCTGCAAAAGCCCCCCAATTTGCACCTCCAACCGATCAACGAGCACTCGAATGCCATCCAAGTCCTTAATCACAACATAAGTCCCAACCTGCATTGAATGCATCACATCCCTCCGCCCCCTCATCGCCGCCTCATAATCCTTCCAAAGCGAGTTGAACCACTTCCCCATCGAACCCAACGGTATCGAAGCTGCCGCTGCCACTGCCGCCACAACCGGCGGAGCCGCCACGGCCGCTGCCACAACCGAGCAGATAAGCACCGCCGCGAATGCAGAAGCAAATATGATGCTTGTGACCTTCCTCCACACTTCCACCTTCCTGATCCTCTTATCAAGCTTCCCCTTTCTATGCCTTAGCTTCCTCAACATGGAGAGCTGATGCTCGTAAACCGACTTGAACGCGCCGAAGAACTCCTCCGTGAACGGGTCCCCCGCGGCCTTGAAATGCCGGAGCTCATCCAATGTACTCGAATAATTTTTCTCCTCCTCCTCATCGAAGTGTTGGAGCGCGACGTAGACGATGAGTTGGGAAGTCGCGGGCGCGCTTGAGGCACTTCTCGAGGGCGGTGCAGAAGTCGAGCGTCTGGAGGGTGCTCTCGAAGTAGTCCTCGACGAGGTCGAAGAGGGATTGATTGTTCCATATGTCCTTCTTGCAATCCAAGATGATCTTGACGACTTCTTGGTTCATCTCGAGGAGGCACCCGGTGACCTCCTTGAGGGAGTCGAGGGAGAGGGAGCGGACCTCGACGCCTCCTCCGGCGAGGGAGGCGATGACACGGTTTGTGCGGGATTGAAGGGTCGAGTCGAAGATTTGGAGGTCTGGGTCGAGTTGGCAAGCTAGCTCATACGAGGTAAGCTCCGCCATGTATCGGATGTTTGGGTCGACAGCGGGGGCAGAGGTGGTGGTGGCGGCGGCGGGCGAGTCACTGCTGCTGCCATTGAATCTTCTGATCAGTTGGTTACCCATATTTTTAGAACCCAAAAATAAATTTAAAAAAAACTGCTTTTTAGATGAAGAGAGTCAAAAAAATGGATGAAACAGAGTTCAAACGTGGGTGAGAAACCACATTATACGAGATCGGTTGAGGATGACCTTTTTTAAAGAGAAGCTCAAAAAAGAGGGGAAATGAAGGAAGATTTGGAAGAATGGTGTGTAGAGAGAGAGAAGGGAGAAGAAACGAGAGAGGGGGATAATGGCCATTAAAAACACACATCCTCTCCCTCCCCCCCTCTCTCTCTCTCTCTCTCTATAACAGTTTCCAAATTCAAATGATCTTTTAATCCATAAAATACCCATATAAATTTTCATTGACAGATGAAGAATATTCTGTTTGATTAATCTTGATTGAAAATATAGTATATAAAAAATTATCATGTGTTAGAAATGTAAAAAAAATCTTTTGTAAATGATAATTTTACTCATCTGAATATGGTTTTATATTCTATTCAGATGGGTAAAATTATCATTTACAAATGATCTTTTGCATTTGTAATATATTGTCAGAGGTTTTTGATATACTGTGTTTTCAACCGGGGTTAATCCAAACTGAATATTCACATAAAATTCATCATCTGTCAACGGAAGTTTAACTTATGGAGTTATTTAAATTTATATTGGTGTTATCTTAATTAATATAAAATCTTAATATATGTTATATATCAAATGTTACCAGATTGACCTATATATAATGCATATGTACATATCTTAAAATATTAAATTATATATATTTATATATGTATATGCATTTATACAAAATATAAAATATATGCATGTATAATTATCTATCTAATGTAATTAAAATTAATAGAAATGTTATAGGAAATTAGCTAATAATATTCATATAGTATATATATGTTTTATATATATTAATTTTAATATATGTATATATCATAATTATATATTGTTGGCTTTATGTTATATTATATATATGTGTGTGTGTGTATAATTTTAAAATGCATTTATAAAATTATATGTCTTAAAATGAAACTATGCATTTATAAACAATTACATTAGAAGCATGTAATATACGTTTTTAAATTATATGTAAGTTATACTTGATATATATAATGCATTATATAGTTCTATTAAAAAAATCTGGTAACATATCTATTATATCTATGTTTATATTATATCATATTACATTATACTACTCATTTAAGCCTCCATCTTAAACAAAAAACTTTCATTTGACAATTTACACCATTTTAATTTTGAAAACTCTTTCCCATTCCCCATTAATCTTCACTCTCACAAAAAAAAATCTCATCTCTTCGCCTTCCTCTTAAACCCTTTATTCATTTGACTATATAATAAATGAATTTAATGTTTATTTCATCATTTCTCTCTCTTGTAGGTTGTTATTTAGGGGCTTTGTCTTTTTCATCATTTCTTTCTCTTAAATTTGATATTGGGTTCATCTAGATCTGAATTGAAAGTGGAGCTTTGTGGTGTGCCGAGGAGTTTCTATTGAGTATTCATCATTTTGCATACCATTTTTTACTTTTCAGTGTTGAAGAGTTTAAATATTGATATTTTAAAGTTTGTATTGACTTTTTTCATTAGACTTGTTTTAAAATTTCTTATGCCATATTTAGAATTTGATTATGATATTTATGTTTCATGTAGGATTCTTCTATTGATTTGCTTAGAAATATTTTATTTTAGATATTTGATTTTAATTGGAAAGTTTTTTTTTAATTTGTCTTATATCTTTATGTTTTGATTTTAATTTAATTGGATCTCATGTTTAATTTTACAACTTTCTTCATGAAACTCATGCCAAAATATTTTCTTTTCTTTTTCTAAAGGAGTGAAAATTACCATCAATAAATTTGGCATGCGAAATTTAATTAAAGAGTATACATCCACTATCCAACATGAAATGATGTCTATCAATGTGAATAATATTTTTATAATGATTTATATTTATTTTTAGAAGATATCTTTCATTGTCATGATAGTCAGTTCTATATATGTTTGCATTATTTTCTTAATTTAGTTATTTTTTATAATGATCGGTGTTGAAATGTGATCCTCTATTGGACAAAATAAAAATATTCATTAGAGAGTCTGTTCAAGTTTTTTAGAATTGAGAGTATATTTAAAGTCGCTACACTCAATGTTATAACTCTTTGTCCATCTATTTATTTATAATCACATATATTTATAGATTGAAATTTCTTATCTCTTGTTTTTTCTTCTTGCAAAGATTTTTTTGGATGTTGATTTCATAGAAATAAAGAGATTGATAGATTGAGTTTTTTTTTTTTGGTGTGTGGATTTGGAGTTTGAATTTCTTATCTCTTGTTTTCCCTTTTTGCAAAGATTTTTTTGGATGTTGATTTCATAGAAAAGAAGAGATTGAAAGATTTTGTTCTTTATTTTGTGTTTGTGTATTGGGTCTCAGCTGGACTTGTGATTTGTTATTACTTTTTTATTTACTTAAAAAAGATGTTATGAATGTGTTACAATTATGTGCATTATATGTTACTAATTGCTTTGGATTATATATTTTTCTTTGTTTATAATCTTACTCTTGATTAGTTACATGTGTATTCCTGTATTCATGTTTTTTTTATATGTACATGTGACCTACACATCATATATGATGAATTTTCTTCTGCAACGCACATGTACATCAACTAGTTATATGAAAGCCCCACCTTGAGGTCCACTTTGTTAGCAAGACTTTACACAAAATAAAATTTGACCAACAAATGGTTGAAACTTAGAATTTGACCAACAAATGGTTGAAACCTAAAATTTTCCAACGTATTCAAGCATCAATGTGGCATCCATCTTTATAAACCATATAATTCAATCATCTCATGTGCTTTATTTCAATTTTTCCAATGCATTCATGTTCATATTATTTTGATTGATGTTGCGTTGTACATATCTTTTAGGACTTCCTTGAGTTTTAAAATTTTTGTCTAGCATCTCTCATATAGTCGCATGCATACTCATGGCATATTTTATTGACTTCAAGATTTTTTATTACGTATTTTAAATAGCTTTTAATCTTTTATCTTCTAATTTAATTTTTCATCTATTTATTTATAATCACATATATTTATAGATTGAAATTTCTTATCTCTTGTTTTTTCTTCTTGCAAAGATTTTTTTGGATGTTGATTTCATAGAAATAAAGAGATTGATAGATTGAGTTTTTTTTTTTTGGTGTGTGGATTTGGAGTTTGAATTTCTTATCTCTTGTTTTCCCTTTTTGCAAAGATTTTTTTGGATGTTGATTTCATAGAAAAGAAGAGATTGAAAGATTTTGTTCTTTATTTTGTGTTTGTGTATTGGGTCTCAGCTGGACTTGTGATTTGTTATTACTTTTTTATTTACTTAAAAAAGATGTTATGAATGTGTTACAATTATGTGCATTATATGTTACTAATTGCTTTGGATTATATATTTTTCTTTGTTTATAATCTTACTCTTGATTAGTTACATGTGTATTCATGTATTCATGTTTTTTTTATATGTACATGTGACCTACACATCATATATGATGAATTTTCTTCTGCAACGCACATGTACATCAACTAGTTATATGAAAGCCCCACCTTGAGGTCCACTTTGTTAGCAAGACTTTACACAAAATAAAATTTGACCAACAAATGGTTGAAACTTAGAATTTGACCAACAAATGGTTGAAACCTAAAATTTTCCAACGTATTCAAGCATCAATGTGGCATCCATCTTTATAAACCATATAATTCAATCATCTCATGTGCTTTATTTCAATTTTTCCAATGCATTCATGTTCATATTATTTTGATTGATGTTGCGTTGTACATATCTTTTAGGACTTTCTTGAGTTTTAAAATTTTTTTCTAGCATCTCTCATATAGTCGCATGCATACTCATGGCATATTTTATTGACTTCAAGATTTTTTATTACGTATTTTAAATAGCTTTTAATCTTTTATCTTCTAATTTAATTTTTCATTTATTTTTAATTCCCATAAGAAATTTTAATAGATAATCAATTTAAGGCAGTGTTTGGTTGCATAATTGCACAGCTTTTGTGATTGGGGGAAGCTGATTCTGCAATCGTGCACTTGGAGGGCTGAAAAGGAGCTCAAAAGAGAAGCTTTGGAGGGCAGGAAAGGAGCTCAAAAGAGGCACGAGCAACAGACAGGAGGCGAGGAAATCGCAATCTATTGTACTGGCGGGCACTTGGACAATTTGGAGGACCCAAAATGAGATGATATTTCAGGGAACCAAAACGTACCACGAGAATATGTGGGATTTATTTCAGGCGATAGTGAGAGACTAAGACAGTTGCATTGCAGTTGCGGATGGGATTGCAGCTCAGAATGGCGATCGGGTGGCCGCAGCGTAGCTTCGAGAGGGCAAAGGCAACGGTCGGGTTAGATGCATCTTCTAACCAGGGTGTTGTCACCCATTTGTATCTTTATTTTAGTTTGCTATGTTTTCTATTATTTCCCCCTTCTTCTCCCACACCTTTATCCCCTTCAGAGTTTATAATCCAATATTAAAAAATTAAATCAGGTAGTAAATATCTACATTTTCTTTTTAAAAAATCATGAATGAATTCCTATTCTATTCATCGCCCGTTTGGATAGAGACATAAGTTATTCTAGGGTTTATGCCTATTACAGTAATTGTTGACTTTATCAGTAGAATAAATGATTTCTGTTTGGTTGTGTTTTAAGTTATTTTTGTTAGGAAACATAATAATAAATGTTGGAGTGTTTGGTTGATGAAGAATAAAATATGAATAGAATGTAAAAAGTTGATTTGACATATGAACCCCATTGATGTATAAGAGGTCTCGACAGATGATTTGAAATTTAAAAAAAAAAAACAACTGGTGAGGACCCACTTATGATTGTTATTGGAAATAGACAAATTCCATGGGAAAATGAGGGGGATTACTATACCCATTTATTTTTTATTATTCTGACATCTAAATATTACCTTATTCTCCTTCACCCAAACACCTTTTTATTCCTTATTTCATGCTTATTCTTACCTATTCTCTTCTTATTATTCCACCCAAACAGCCCTAAAGGAATTGGGTCCTTGGAAAAGTCCGATGGCCCTAGCCAGGAAGACCGGAAGCTTCCGAGTGAGTCATCTGTGCCTTCTCACGCAAACACGTGTCCTCCGATGACACGTGTCACGAAAACACGTGTTCCGCTCTAAAATCCGACCGTAATTTAAATTGCGGGAGGTCTCCGACCAATTAAATCGCAGTACACAGTGGCAAGTCATGTAATTTAAGAGATTAGGATTTAGGACAACACATTAACTGTGGGCTGGTTAATTTTAACTCAATCAAGGTTTAAGCGAGGTTGATGAGAGAGAGAGAGCAGTTCAGCTGCCCTATAAATAGACCCCCCACTTATTCGGTTTTTATCCGTACAAGAATCGGTTCCATTGAATCGAAACACAAGAATAGCGAGTCCTCGCATAGAGTGAGCGAGAGAGAGAGGGAGCGACTGAGGTTCTCCCCCTTTGACAAGGTTAGAAAAGATTCGATTCGTTTTTCTTTTCGAGTTTTGATCAACTGATGCGAAGTATCTGCAAAGCTTGGAATCTTTTTTTTTTTTTTTTTTGGGGGGGGGGGGGGGGGGGGGCGCGGAGAGGGGGGAGGGGGAGAGGAAATCGAACTTTTGGGTATTTTGTTTTTGATTTCGAATTGAAGGAGATTCTGTGCAGAATTCTTTGATTTTATGTATTTTCGTTCGGTCTCTTTGAGGATTGGCGATTCATTGGTTCAATTTTATGTTAAGGGAAAATATTTTCTTTTTGGAAATGAAAAGGCTGATTTATGATCCCAGAATTCGGATTGGATATAAAGGTATTATTTTTTTGAGTCAAATTGCTTATTTGGATCCCCCATCTGTTGTCAAATTTACATTTTTGTGCTTTTAATATCAACATCATAGTATCTATTAGTATTGTTATGTTCACTTATCCCATTTTGCTATTTTACTCTCCGATGATTATGCACTAACTACTCCTTTGTTGAGGTCCTTTTTGGGCAGAAAATTTACCTATCTGTCAAATTTAATTATAATAATAATAATTTATTTAATTCTATAATCTAAAGAGTTCAAGAACAAGACTGCACGCCCGCGCGTACGCAAAAAGACTTCTTCTTATAATTTTTTTTTAATGATTTTAATCTTTTATAATTTCAAATATTTAAATTATTAATCAATGTGTTTCATGCCTTTTTTGACGAACTATACCAAGCTTTAAAATAACTGTGGCAATAACTTTATGTGTTTCTATATCATGTTTAATGATTTGGTTTATGTGTTCTTTTTTTTAATCATGTTGTTGGTCCAAATTTTTTTTCCCTTTTGGCACACGCATTCAAAGCCATGTCCATTTTATGTAGAGACATGTTAGCGTCCTTGTTTCACTATGCGCTGCTTCTTAATATCCTGACCTTCTATTATCTTCATAATTGGCTAAACTCTACCAATCGTTTTTCTCCATATCAAGTGTCTTTTCAATTATTCTCATATCTTTTAGCTTTGTTTCCATACTGTTTATAGCCCTGTGCACAGTCCTATATACCTCGATTGTTGTCCAACGCGAGATACATACCTTGTTAAACGAGGTATGTTATTTTTCACTTCTTCTATAAACAGGTCCATACTATTCATTGGAGTATATAATTAATTTTTTTTGTAAAAGTATATACTTCTTTACATGATGTAGACGTTTTTTAAAACAAAATCAAGGCATTTGAGGACTGCACATGGGGCTGTAAACGATACTACTGTCCAACATTTTTTCCATTTTTTTATATATTTACTTAAACCCATGTATTTGTGGTGTTATGATTCATTTTGGCTCCATCCCATGCCTCATATCCATATTAAATTATTGTTGCACTTCAGCACTAATCCTTTATCTACATGCACTGGACTGGTAGTCCAATGAATCAATTCTCTTATTCGTAATAACAAATATTTATAATTATTCTTATAGTCTGAAAGCATTTCGGACCTAGGTATGATTTTTTCTAGAAAGTTATTAACTTGAAAGATTTGGTTGAACATTGCTTCAGAATCACGGGGTGGATCTCTTAGCTTCCATCTCTCCAATTACAGCTGTGCGTCCATCTGTAGTTTATATGTGTTCTCCAGCCAATTTCTCTTCACCCGTCCATATTGATGCTTGTTCAAGTGATGAAGTGCTTCTGGTGCAATTGTATAGGCTGATGCATGGAGATCCTCTTCCTGACAATGTGATCACAGAAATTAGCCCTTTCAAGGTCACACCGTCGGCCTCACCAGGTTACATATGGCTTGTTGACTGCCTAAGCTTTGTTTTTGAGAAATAATCAAATGTGCAAGTATATGATAACTATTGTCTTGTTTAGATGTTTTCAAATATGACTGTTTCTGACATTAGTTTTCCCAATACGTTATAGAACTGTGGGTATTTAGCAGATTCTTTGCTGATGTTATATGAAATTGGATTGTGTGTTTTTCTAGCTCCTAGGCAGTAGATGAATGCTATGTTTCTGAGTGAAATTGTAATATGATTGATAATAGTGAAGTTGCTTATGTTAAGACCAATCTTTTAATTTGATAAACAGATTATTATCTAAAAGACTTCGAAAATTTTATTTGTTTGGCTTGGATTCTTGTCTTTGGTGTTTAACATATGATCAGGTCAAAAATCTCCAAGTTTGGCATTATACTTTTTGGATGACACGAGAGAAATTTGCGTTGAAAAGCTTAAGCTCGATTAAAAAATAAGTTCAATGTTGCAATCTAAATTATGAGTTATTGAAACTAAAAAACATTATCATGGCTTCATGTCCTCTCATCTGTAAGGTGGTTGAGATAGGAGAAGAATTTTAGGGTCAAGAGCTTTTTTTTTTTACACTTTTCATTGAGACAAAATTGATGAATGTATGTATATGTTGATTGATTTTCCTTTTCACTCAATTGTTGCCATCTTTCAAGATCTTTTGTTCTGAGAAGCATTAGTATGGAATTTAAGTTCACATTGTTCCTTAGTTCTGGAAACAAGGTATTAAATCTTCAATAGTACAAGAGTTCTGGAGCTATGCCACCGGATTTTTTTGTTCTTCTTTTTGGATATATACTTCTATTTTTAGTAGAAGTTTTGGTTGTGCGCTCTCACTTTTCTCAAAAAATTAAAAAAAGAAGGAAAAGGAAATCTTCAAGAATGTATAAGAAGGAACCCAGAAGAATTCTGAAGTGTTTGGTTAAATTGTCTCAAGGTTTTATCCACATATATCAAACAAGGGTGAAATTGTTATTCCTTTTCTGTCAATTCAATTCTTGAACCCAATGTTTTCTTGTAAGCGATTAAAATGATGGAAATAAAGATGCCTCTATAAATGGTCTTCAGTAATGCAGTTCAGAGGTGACCCTAAATCAAACTCAAAAATTCAAATTTGAATTCAAAGTCAAATTCAAATTCAAATTCAAATTCAAGTTTGAATTGAGTCAAGCATTAAACCTCATCAAATTCGAAAGGATTTAGTGAGGGATCTGTTGATCTAGAGACTCATTAGAATCTCTCCTCAAAATATGGGAATTGCAATCACTTTTGAGATTTTTGTTTTCAGACTTATATGTATTCATCCAACACCACAAAACTGGGATTTACAACTACTTTTGAGGCCTATAAATACCTTCCACCATTTATCCCAAGAAGGCTTCCAACTTTGAATATTAAGTTTATTATGTTTTGTATTAGTGAAGCTTGTAAATTCACATATTATCTAGTTGCTTGTGCTTTAATGTCAGTATGAGAGCCTTTTCATTTCATTGAGAGTTTTCTTCCAACCACAAATTTGATTTGCATCATTTGGTACCAGAGCTTAGGTGAGTCAATGTTAAAATTTCGTCTATTAAACCTAAAGCCGGTTGTGATCAGAGGGTTTGGATTCTATCATTGCTTTGATCCTATTTCAAGAATTTTGTCTCTCAATCAATTGAAGACGAAAGCGGAGAACCTGGCTCATGAAGTGGAGGATCTTAGCTCACAGATAAGTTGACAATGGCTCGAAGACAACGGGGATAGATGTCTTCAAATCAAATCAAGGACTTATCGTGGGAATACTCGAGAAGAGACAAGGCGTGGGTAGTTGTTCTCCATCTAAGAACTCCTCGTATTATTCGTTTGGAGACTAACCACAGTCAAATATCGTCAAAGGCGTGGCAGGTGGGTGATGATGACATCGTTCCCATGTACTATATCGGAATTATTCTTGTTAGAATCGGGAATGGAAAGCTTCCCATACTTTGATGAGTTTGTCGAGAATCGGGAATGGAAAGCTTCCCACCAATTTCGATTTACATCACAAATTCATGAAAACACAAAGTCTCCCTCGAGGAAAAGGACGTAGGCATTTACCAAAGTTTTCTTTTGATCCGTCTTGGAAGTGGGAATTTACAAGTTATTAAAATAAGAATTAATTTAGAAATTATTATTATCTGGATGCATTCATAAGATTTTTTTTCAGCAAATTATTATTATTATCTGTTTGAAAGCTATTTAAAATATGCCTATCAAATAAGATTGAAATATGCCTGGTTTGCCTTTTGATTAATAATAATATGTTTGAATGACACTTGAACTATGCATATCAAATAAGATTGAAATGTGGTTGGTTTGTCCTTCCCTTTAAATACACTTGAAATACCAGTTAACCCTGAACCACAGTTCATTTCCTATACATGTTCTTTATATTAAAGGTTTACTAGAATTGCCAAATTCTGTTACCATACTTCACTGAATCAGTTTATAACCTTGTATCCTATCAAATAAGATTGAAATATGCCTGATTTGCTTTTTGATTAATAATAACAATAATACATGTTTAAAAGGCACTTGAACTATGCATATCAAATAAGATTGAAATGTGGTTGGTCTGTGCTTTGACCTACTTCCCTCTAAATACACTTGAAATACCAGTTAACCCTTAACCACAGTTCATTTCCTATATATGCTCTTTATATTAAAGGTTTACTAGGATTGTCAAATTCTGTTACCGTAATTCATTGAATCAGTCTATAAGCTTATCTGCAGATGACGTGTTGTACTTACATCGGGACGAGGAGGGCCGGACACCTCCCAAACTTGAGCTGGAGTTCAAAGCTATAGAAGGATATTGGAAGGCCATTGGTCATGATCACCTCATTGGGACTCCTACAGTTGGTAGGAAAACTACCTGGGAGTTCTTAAAAGGTCCCTTTGGTGATAAAACTGGTTGGATGATGTGTGAGTACCAGATTGAACAAAAGGAACTTGACACTAACAGCAAAGCCCGGGTATTTTGCAGAACTTGTAAAATTGTATCAGTTCATGACCCACATTGGCGTTTCTGATTAAGAATGTTTGCGTAATTCTCAGAACTTCAGCTCGTTGAGTAGAATTTTCTTTAACAACAGTCAACAACAAGATCATGGTGAACAGAAGGATCTGGTTGATGAAAATGATGTTGAAGGTTTTTACATAGATTCATTTTTGAACCTCTTAGATACCGAAGAAGATAACCATAGTCTGTCAACACATGCAACCCAGGTATGGAAACAATCCCATTCACCCTTCATAGTCTGGCAGATCATGGGCTTTTTTCTATACTCCATTCCTCTATTCATGTTTGTATTGTTCAACCAAACCTCATTCTCCTCTTGCTTGTGATTCCATTAGAACTGGAGGATTCATGTGGGTTGACATTTTTTTCTGGTTGACTCATTGTGTTATTTGTTTTGGTTCAATGATGAAAAATGAAATAATGCAACATTCAAACTCTTAACGTGAACGCTTTTTCTTTGGAAAACAGGGAACTCCTAAAACTGATGATATTCTTTGGAAAACAGGGAACGCTTTTTCTTTGGGCACATGCGTGCTTTCACTCATAGGCTTAAAATTTACATCTTATTTGATAGGCTGGCAATTATATGCTTTGAGGAAGAACGCGATGGTGTTTACAAGTAATAATTAGGAATTTCCTGATTAAGGATATCAAAGATAAGATCTAAAAACAAGAAATGAGCCTGAAAATTCTCTTTCAAAAGAGAGGAGGTTGGGCAGCTTGTTATAGTTGGATGCCCATATTACTAATTAAAATGTAGTCTCATAACTCCTCATGTAAGAGCCACTAGGCTAAACCAAGGACTTGGCCATGTAATTACTTGTTAAAAATCTGACTGAACATGCTTTGTTAATGTCTGTTTCTTGTCATTCGTTTTTTTTTCCTGTCCAGGTGATCAATGGTAGGGATGAACTGAAGTCAACAGGGGACTCGGAGGGAATGCATTCATCAAAGTCTAGGCTGGATGATGCTACTGAGGATACAAACAAAATTGATTGTTTCTTGAACGAGGACTATATGGAGTTCAACGATCTTAACTCATCCTCCAGTTCAGATGATTCTAGTCGCATGTCAGTGACTTCAGATGACTTCTTTGATCCAGATGCTTTGTTGCGCGATATAGAGTCTGAAGCCAATCCAGATACAGAGGGTCAGAATATGCATTGTAGGTTCAACATCTCTGCTTCTCTCAGATCGGATCAAGTTATTATTAAACCACCACCTTCAGGTACTGCTCCATTCACAATCACACAATCTTCCTATATCATGACGTTTGAGTGAGAAATACAAGTTCACCCTCTTTACATTATTATGCTCAAACCCTTCGTGTTTTTTACACAATAAATTTTAATACAAAATATACAAAATGTCAATTTAATTTAGTGATCCGTTCAAATTGATCATCAATGCTGATCGGCTGTTAATAAAACTTTTACATGATTTTTGAAAGAATTAGAGAATCATACAACATTTATGAGATAAAACTGATACCAACCCGCTGCAGTCTTCTGAATTGTCATATTGTTTGATTAATGGTGTGTGATTCGTTAAATCATTTGTAATTTATTCTAGAATGGTTTATTAGTTTTAACATCAACTCATTGCTGTGACCTCAGGATCAATGACTTAATTGAATCGACATTGAGCACATCATAAGCAGGCACTTCTGATTTTGAAGTAGCATCAAACTGATTGAAGGAATGCTTACAAACAAAAAAGATATTTTAGAAGTACATTTAAAATAAAAATTTGATGGAACTTACCAAAAATAAATGACGGAGATCTAGGCATAAATAACCTGATTTACGGGGTTATCAATAGTTATTTCACATTCTTGATGCATGTGAACCTTGGAATGCTAATTCTGTGTTAATGGAGTTTATGTTAGGAGTTTTGCTTCAGAGTTTATGTTGAAGAGGAGTTCTCTCATATTCCTGATGTGTGTGACCCTTGGACTGCATAATGCAGTGTTGGTGGAGTTTTTTTTAAGACAAGCATGCAGATTGGTTTTGGAGGCACTTGATTAAAATATCATTGCCAGACTTTATGGATAGAATCATGTCGAATGACGTGTATCTTCTGGTATTTACCGATTCTGATTTTTCCAGCTTGTTATTTCTAATCCCCCCCCTTATTGCGCAGGTTTGTTAAAATGGAGCAGAAGCAACCTGAGGGTTAGAGAGAGAGTGGAGATTGATGCTATGGAAGGACAAAAGATAGCGTCAAATATCACAATTTACAAATGCGCAGAGAATCCACCACCTAACCATGAAGAGGCTTCTTCATCCAGCGCTGATGCAAGAGGTGGAGTCATGGCTAATCAATCCAATCACTCACTATCTGCGTCAACATCTCAAGGCCGGAGGAGGCCTGTTCGTCGAATCTCTAAGCTTCAGAAGTACTGCTGCTTCTTTCCATTTTAAGAATCATCTCACATCTTGCATCACCCAGGTGCAACTAGAAAAGATTTAAGTGACAAGAGTCATATTCCACACCATCTTCAACTGTAAATTTTTTTCCAGGAGATGGTCCGATTTTCATTTGCAAAATTGTGGTCATGTTGTTTGGTTGAGCAGTTGTATTAAGGTACTGTTTTGTAGATGTATGTAGTTGTAGTATATATCCAATCCAAGGTTTACTCCCTCTGTAAAAGCGTGCACGTGTTCAATGTATATTGACAAGACTGTCTTTCTATGTTACATATTGTTTGATTGTATGTATCTATTGATCTATAAGAATCTCAAAAGCTCAGGTGCGTTTCTTGTCAAAATCACATCATGTCTCACGTGAAATTTCATTCAATCCTAGGAGCATATCTAACAGGGGTCACTAAAATGGAGACCCAAGATATATTAAGAAGGGGGGAATTTAATTTCAAATACATAAAAAAAATTAAAATTGAGGGAAAAATAAACGAATGTTTTATTATTGTGTTTACGAATATTACTGAAAGCATTTCATGAAAAGAGCCTCATATATATATTATTATTATGTATAACGACTAAGGTTGGAACATTTATTGAGGGGTGAATCAGGGTGTGAATCCCCTCAATCAATGTAGATGGGGGCGGAGATCCTCTGATGAGCGGTGACCTGACTGCCCAAGAGCCGAACATGCACTCAGAGATTTTTTTGACACCAGTATGATGACCAAAAAGGCTTTGACACGAGTCAATAAGCACACACTATCACTCACCCCTTTCCCCTGTGACAAACCAACCTATGCATCTCACATGATATATCATGAGAAACGGGCAACATCAAACCATGAAAAGATCACCCACAATAACAATGCATCAAAGCTGACAATTTAGAATGATTTCTAATTCAATTTTAGTTTTTTAAAGTTTTTTTTTTTTATGAATTATGGAGATGCAAGGGATAAGAGACACTTTCAATTTGTAGGTTCATGAGGATCTTAACAGATCTGCAAACTGCATTCTGATCATCCTCCATCAAAGTCAGACAAGACATGGAGGAGCATTGTTGGGCATCCAATGTTCTCCAGAGGATTTTTTGCTTGATTGCCCAACAGCCCAAGTGACTTGGGGTAGTTGGAAATTCTGCAGGTGGTATATTCACAGGTGGTATATTCACAAAGAGACAGAACCAATTTATAAACACTAAAGAAAGTTAAAGAGATGATAGACTTAATACCATGAGTACCTTGTCTAAGGGCTTCAGTTCACATAAACATTTGCTGAAGTCGTCAGTTCAATGATTTGTGCCCGAGTCTTTCATGCAGTTCTCAAGGCTGCAAAAAGATCTGGCACCAACAACACATTTGCGCTGGTTTGAAGTTGTAAACTGATACTACACACACACTCTTGCACCAACAAATGAGATGTTGATCTTTGATGACAATGACAAACTACCCTGAATTATAATTTCATCCAAGCAAAAAAGAATTAAAAACAAATTAGAAAAACACTCGGTATTTCTTGATCAGTCTTGGACCACCTGATCTTATATTATAGAAAGACCCCAAATTATGAAACACAAATAAATATCAATCCATCAACATAACACATAAAAGAATGAATACAAAACCACTTTAAGCTTTAGCCGGATGAGTTCTAAAAAGTTAAACCTATGTGCCAACCTAAAAACACTTCAGAAGTTCAGTCACATTCAGCACAACACAAAACATTGCAAATGAAAACAAGATTTGCAAAGCAGAAAGTGGAGAACATTATAATAATTCCCACTATCGTACAAATTCTGATAATATGAACAACTCCTTAGCCTGGATTCATTTCTGAAAAAAAACACTTCATTACCAACTGAAGTAATTTTGACCAGACCCACCATTGTATTTGCAAATGGTCAGCCCTGCAACTCTCAATATCATAGTCTGCCTGAAATAAATAGTCACATCTGAAATTGCATTTGATTTACCTCATAGAAAGGTGATTATTGCTAACATAATGCATAATAAAGACCAAAGCCAACTACCATCAAAATATAACCCCCCTGAAATTGTATCTCCAATCAACATTTTCTTTCTATTTCATAATTCAATATAAATCAGACACAGTTGAACAACAACAACAACAACTTACCCCCAAACATATCCCTCTTTCCAATTCTGTTTTTCAATTCTGCCGGTATGCGATGTAATTGGCAAGCGCCAAGAGCGGGGCCGCCTTGTCAGGATCAAACCCCTTCAGCTGCTCCTTCGCCTCCCGGTTCAGCTTCTCCGCGAGCTCTCTCGACCTCTCCAATCCCAATATCTTCGGATACGTCGCCTTATCCGCCTTGATATCCTTCCCTGCTGTCTTCCCCAACTCCTCCGACGACTTCGTCACATCGAGTATGTCATCCACCACTTGGAACAGCAACCCCACACACCTCGCGAACGTCCTCAGCCGCTCGATCTGCTCGTCGGTCCCCCCTCCAACGATCGCCCCCATCACCACCGACGCCTCCAGCAGCGCCGCCGTCTTGTGCACGTGTATGAACTCCAGCCGGTCGAGCCCCACGTCATCCTCCCCCGCCGACGAGATGTCGACCACCTGGCCGGCGACGAGCCCCTCGCACCCGATCGATCTCGCAAACTCGCCGACGGCACGGACGAGGCGCTCGGCGGGGACGAGCTCCTGCGGCGTGGCCGAGGCGAGGTGGCGGAAGGAGAGGGCGAGGAGGGCGTCGCCGGCGAGGACGGCGGCGGCCTCGCCGAAGACGACGTGGTTGGTGGGGACGCCGCGGCGGAGCTCGTCGTCGTCCATGCAGGGGAGGTCGTCGTGGATGAGGGACATGGTGTGGACCATCTCGACCGCGGCGGCGGCCGGCATCGCGGCGGCCGGATCGCCTCCGACGACCTCGCAAGCGGCGAGGCAGAGGACAGGTCGGACGCGTTTGCCGCCGGCGAGGAGGGAGTAGCGCATCGCGTCGTGGAGGCGGTCGGCGGGGGTTTCAGCGGAGGCGGAGACGGCGGCTTCTAGGGCTTCGTTGACGGAGCGGGCCTTGAGAGACATGTAAGACTTGAAATCGAAGGTTTTGGTTTCGTTTTCTTTGGTGAGATTGGCGGCGGAGACGATGGAGAGGCTTCGACGGATGCGATGGAGGCGATGATGATGATGATCGAACGGTAGATGGGAAGGGCGGATGAAGATGGACGGTTGGAGATAAGAGCGGGCGAGGGCGAGTCCCACGCCGAGCGGAGAGGATGATGTCGTCATTGGCTGGAAAGTGTAATGTTGATTTTGATTGATTTTATAAATCGGAGATTTTGTGAATTCCGAGACTGAGATTTTGATATGTCATATTTCATATTGATAATTCATATAAAAAAAAAAAGTTAAAATATAAATCCAATAAGCAATATATATCTTTAAATTTGATTTTAATGAGGTTTCATATTCTGGAAATGTTGAATGATTTGATTATTTTAAATATTTATAAAAATACTTTAAACTTTAAATAAATTAGTAATAATTGTGAGACATTTAATGAACAAAAAATAAAAATTATTTAGAGATGAAGATTGATATTAGGAACAGTTGAAATATAAAAAGAAAAAGAAAAACAGAGATTCAAAAATTTATTTTTTTTAAGATGAGCACCTAGGTGAAGACGTTGAGACATGGAATTCATGCCTCTATAACTGTTTGTGGGATATGTATAAAAGGAGTCTCGAGATGAAAAAAGAGAGTTAAAAATGATTTTTGTGTTATGTGGAGGGGAGATGGTTAATTAAAAGAAGGTGTGAGTGCACACCATACACATGGATGGTACAGATGGATAATAGATTGTTGTTTTAATTTTATTTTATTTAGTTGTGACTTGTGAGTAGTTGTTGTTTAGAGAATTTCATATGTAGGTGAGGTCTATGATCTATGGACCCAAATTAAAATTAACTTACCACAAAAAATTACAAGGACCTAAAAATAAATTAAGAGGATATGAAAATAAATTAAAAAAATCCAGGGGGGCCTGATCCTATGGTGGCTCCGCCACTAGTGTTTATATACAAATTTGAAAAAAAATAAAAGAAAGTGAGAGAATTTAGATCAAAAGGAAAGTGATGGAAAGTAAAAGATTTTTCCTTTGACCAACTTTTATAGTGTTTGTGTATATGTTGAAAAAAAATTTCATCACTTTTGTGGCGGCCCGTGTTCCAAAACGCCGACATGAGCGCGTCACGTGCCTAAAATCCCACCATATATTTATTTATTTTTTATTTTTTTATTTTTTTTAAAACAAAACATTGAAATGTCCACCCTATATAATCACATATGATAACAACCCTGGGATAACAAATAATCAACAAGATATGTATGATCACCTATATCACAACACACCCAGGAAAGTTTAAGCAGTCAACAGAGCAGCTAACACACCTCATATACAGTCATCCATATATACAGAGCATTTAACATAGGCATGGTTCGCTAGACCAGCCTCTACCAAAATAATCATATACAGATCCAAAATATCAAACTATACACATCTATATATACCTATCACAAGCTGGACGTGGCACCAAAAGAAGAGTAAGCCAACGTCCACTAACCCCGCCTCTACTCTGCAAAGTAAGAGAAAATAGAATGGTATGAGCGAAAGATGCTCAGTAAGTAACCCAGACATTCCACACACAAGGAAAACAAGAATGACATCCAAAGTCAAGCTTAGTAATCTCAATAAATACCAGGTCAAAGTATAATGACAAATTGAATCACTGTATAAACATCAGCGGAGAACAATAACATCGCTGATATATAAACATAGGAATGAATAGCTCAAACTAACACATCACAACTGATAAAGCCAATGAATATCATCAAGATGTATCACAATTGGACTGAAAGCAAGTACTCTGAAATTAAATCACCGATGGCCCTGAAAATGTCACAATGCTACAAGAATGATAAGGGAATCACAATTCTGGCCCCCAAATGTCCAAAGCGTAGGATTGACCATCTGCACGACCCCACCATCTTGGCCCCTATGTCCAAGATATCCACATACCTCGCGTGTGGCCCTCGGAACGTCCACCGCGGATTCACTACCTGGCCCTCGGAACGTCCAGGCACGGCAGAGTATTCTCAAGTCCCCCTCGCTGGACCGTACGTACTTATGCGCGCTAGGGAGGCAAACCTCAACCCTCACTGTAAGGTCTATGGTCATCCAACTCCAAGTACACAAGAGGTAATATAGAAGCAACGATGCCAAACATACTACAAGGTTTCATGGTCAAGCAACACAGTCATTCTGATCATAGGAAGATATCGAATAACAAGGATGTATATAATAATATCAAGGAAAACTCACAATACGAATAAGTCAATTATAGGCTCACGAGATATAATTGAGGAAAACTAATCTGGAATCCAACAAAAGAATAACTCCAAGATACAAAGAGACCAATTATAAGAATATTTTAGAATCTCGAACAACCACAATCTAACAACAATGAAGGAATATGTCTCAATAATGGGACATTTAAATGCAGTACTCACAATCGAAATCATCTGGATTATCAAATACAATTGAATAGACTCAACAACAATAAAATGTGGGGTGGAATGGAATGAGTAAATGTCGAATCAACAATACCACGCGGAACGGAGTTGAACAAATAATGGAATGGAACGAAACAATCAAAATCAATCGGGTTACTTACAATAATACAACATAGAATGGAATGGAACAAACAAATATCGAACGGGTTACTTACAATAATACAACGTGGAATGAAATGGAACAGGTAAAAGTCAATCGGGTTACTTACCTCACAAATCACAATCCCAAGCTGGACTCACCCTATTCCAGCTCCTAAACCACGCAGACAGGAAACCACTGATAAAATTATAACCTCAATCAGATACTAAAATATAGCCCTATTAATCAAACAATTCCCAAATCCACCAAGACAAAAATGACATCCCCACTACAAACCCTAAAATGATATTATAAAATCAACCATCAAATACCTATTTATCCAGCCCCAAAAAAATAATCATATTTCAGCCCCAAATCACAAATTTGATGTAAAACTGAAATAAAACAATCCTAGATGAAGAATAACAATGAAAAGAACAAAATCTTTACCCAATGTATCGCGAAAAATGCTCCACGAACCTTTTCCCAATTTTTCTAATTTTCCCTGATTTTTCCCTTTTTTTTTCCTCGAAATGAAACTCGGCGACTCTCTGCGCAGCCTTGACTCAAACAGCCATATCTTCTCGTAGGGAAATCCACTTCACATGAAACAACTTCTGTTGGAAAGATAACGAAAATATCTACAACTTCTATGCTTGAGCCAAGATCAGAAGAAGCCTCCAACTATATTTAAAATAACGACGAACAGAAGACCTTGCGATTTATTCTTCTAGGGGCATAAATGGTAAAACAGGCATAACTTTTCTAATATAATTCCAAATAATGCCAAACCAATTTTATATGAAAGGTGACTAAAAAATGAAGCCTTCATATGTTTAGCGCGAATCAAAAATATGCCTTGAAAGTACTTTACAAAAATTAAACCAAATGTACGACTTCAGAGAGAATAAAGACCAAAATCCCAATAACATAAAATTATTCTCTCCTGTAAACCAAACATGTAAATATTAGCATAAACCGGCATAAGAGGGTCCCGGCTATTACAACTTTCTTTCAAATTCTCACCTATGGGGAAATGAAAAGTTTTTCCCACTTTTTCCAATAAGACAAAATAGGAGAAAGAAAATGACGGAAATTTTTTTCTTTTTCTTGTTTGACACAAATACTAGTTTTTTGGATGGTTAAAGGAAATTTTTTTTACTTTCCTTCACTTTTCTTCACTTTCGATCATGCACAAACACACCCTTAATGACAAAAAATATCGCTGCCCATTACTAAATTTAGGCTTTGTTGTGAAACACATGTTAAAATATAACAGTTTTTTAAGATGATTTTAGATCTTAATTTTTATTGAGATGTTTTTTTTTAATTCAGGAATTATGTTTGTTATTGGTAATAGCTGCTTTTTAATATTTGAAAGAAGATTATGTTGGGCAGAGAAAACTGCTTTTCAATTCAAAAAATCGAATCGGATAAAAAAAACGTGGTTTTTTAGCTTTTTAAAACACATATTTTGAGGAAAAAATTCAAAGGAATTCAGTTGTGGATTTTCATTAAGCTACGTTTGGTTGCACCATTTAAATTTTTCAGCTGTTCAGAATCTGCCTTAAACGTGCAACCAAATGGGGCCTAGTCTCATTGATGTAATTTTTTTTAAATAATAAAATTTAAAATTTTTGTTGTATGTATTTATTTTTATATCACTACAAATAACTCGTATTCATTTTTGTATCATTAGAATATTTCTTGTTGTAAAAATGTATTACTCTTTTATTTTATTTTTTATTCAAATGAATTTTAACTATAGTTAGTTCTTAACTAAGAAGTAAAAATGAAAAAATATCTTTAAGATATAATATGTGTCATAAATTCATAATATAAATAATTCAACATAATAACATAATTAATTTCTTGTTCTTTTCAAATCAACTATGAGTCATTCAACCTTATCTACTTTTTCATTTTCTATCAATCAAGATCTAGTGATTAATATTAATTACTATGTTTTGCTAATAAATAGTTTGTATCTTTAATTTTTACATTTTTAGATTTTAGATGAAATTTATCATTTTTGTGTTAAAATTAGTATTTTTATCTTTATAAATATTGTATTTGGTAAGATAAAATATGCAAAATAAAAAAACAAGAGTAATTTGATCATTTCTTTAAGATTTTGACAGTTTTAATGGAAATTAACTAGGATGGTAAATATGCACAATTTCTATTCAGAATGGTATAAAAATAAATAACATGTTTTTTAATGGTATACATGCAGAAAACCCTAAATTTTATTGATAAAGTATGTGATTTGATAAAAAAAAATTATACATTTTATTTAAAATTGAATGGGTCTATATTTAAGCAATGTAAAAAAATTGACAAGGTATATACATCACATAACCATCCGTTTAGGGTGTGACATAAAGTTATTCGTCTTCGATAACTATACTGGGATAGATAGAAATCAATGCTGAATAAGTAATTTTTTGTTTGATTGTTTTTTTTGTTATTCTCATTGAAAAACGTTAAAGTGACATTTTTATTTTTCGGTTCATCTTGGATAAAATGAAGACAAATAGTCATAGCAGATGGATAAAATTTAACTTTTTAAATGACAACTGTACCCCTGCATAAATTATTTGTGTTTGATAATAAGTGTGAGAGATGTGTATTGCGGGATATGGTAGATGTAATTGTGTTTGGAATGTGTGTGAGAGTGTTAGAAGAGATTTTTTTTAAGATAACACAGAAGAGTATTTTTATCCATTTGCATAGATCAGCTTTCATAAGCAATTTCAACACCTCTAGAATAGTTATCGGGTCTTATTCCAATTTATCCAAACAGAGCTATCAAGGTTTATTCTTGCAATACAAATAACTTTTTACCCCTATTCTCTTCTATTCCCCCTAATTCTAGGTTTATGCTTTACCTCAAACGGGGGCAAGGAGATATGCACAATATTGGAATGCTATAAAGATATATGAACTATCTGCGGGATTCTCAACACAGATCACGTTTATTATTTTGTTACCAGCAGGAGCGGGATATATTTCCTACAACGCATATTGAAACCTAATTTTGGCCAAAGAACTGACCCATTATGTCATCTATGTCATGTAGAACATGATGATTTTGAAAGGTGCTAAAACATTCATACATTATGTTCTATCTTTTTTACCGTTTCTTTTACAACATGTTTTGTATGTATGTATATGTTTGGCTATTGAAGTATATTTTTTAAATAAAAAATAAAATATTTATTATTATTTTGTTAAGCGATTTCTGTTATGCGTGACAAATAAATATTAGGCTAAACACAAATTCTTATAATGATCACATCAAAAATATAAATATCAAATATATATAAAGTCATGTATTCTCTAAAAAATATATAGTAAAAGCATGAAATAAAAGAGTAAGGGATTAGAAAAGTGTATCCGAAAATGTGAAAGTGAGTGAAGACACTCTGTCCATGGTGAATAAGGCCCCCTCACGTACATGGTTGAATGACTCCGACCACGGAGAGATATGACCACAATGGATTTTATTTTTCCAGGATCCGAGCAACGAAAACCATCTTCATGGGATTGTGACCCAAATTGCATTAGTGAATAAAAAACGACTTGAACTTTATTTTTTCGACTAAAACAGCATTTTATGAATCAAACAGCATTTTGTCGACCCAACATCATCTTTTTCTACCCAAGCTGCATTTTCCGACCCAAAATACGTTTCCTAGACTCAAACATCTTTCAATATTTTTCTTTTAATTAATGAGGTACATGTCTCCCCCCACATTTTAGGGCATATAAATTATTATTGTAATTTTTATGATTTATTTTCACAAATACCCCCGCATTTAGAGACTATTCAAAAATAATTTGGGATATGCATGCATGCAAAAATGTTCTCTACAAATAAATCACACTTTTTTATTTATTTATGCATGCAATCAATAAAACTTGGTCATCATCACATAAGCATACAAACATATAGAAAATAATAACTCACATGTTAATCACAATTTAACTATAATAGTATGCAATTGACCAAGACATTTTTGTGAGCATGATTACCATAAAATAATTTTATATATCAGCCAATGATTATGGTATTCAAAAGTTTGGTCTATATTCACGTACCTCAAATGGATCATTTGTCACTAAATATTCATCCAGAATATCATAATATAATGCGCAAAATATGATGACCACATGAAGAATATATCGAGATAGTTCTTCAAATAATACCTTAAGAAAAAACAAATAACATATATAGATCTCCCATAAATTGAAAACTGGTTGGCATAGTAAGCCTTTCTTAATAGAGCATGAAACTGGTATATGGAGATCACTGAGAAAACCTTTATTTGCAGAATTTGAAGATTCTTGTTCATAGATAATTGCATTTTGTTAGCCATCGATAGCTCAACTGATATCATGATCTTCAAAATAACATAATAGCATCATAAAGAATATCTCGGTCATAAATAATAGATAAATGTCAAGAAAACCAGAATAATGATAATCACAATTAAGAAATTCGAGA
Organism: Acorus calamus; assembly: GCA_030737845.1. NCBI lineage: Eukaryota > Viridiplantae > Streptophyta > Magnoliopsida > Acorales > Acoraceae > Acorus > Acorus calamus. The sequence goes on along the minus strand of CM060859.1, from coordinate 4,612,915 downwards.
GAAGAATACTAATAGTCTCCTTGATCCAAATATTCAGAACACCATTTGTCAATCAGAATATGATTGAAATATCACTGGCCAATATTTGACTTCCATTGTAAATTGTTAAATGACTCATAAAAAATAAGTCTCCAACTTAGTTTGCCGATGACAAGGAACCACCATATATGATAAGGCAAGGGAAAGCGAGAGAAATATATGATCAACAACAATTACTGAAAGTCCATAAGCAATACTGTGTTCTATGATCTCCGATTGATTCTGTATAATATTAGTATCCCATCTGACTTTGATTAATTTATGGTCAATCATCAGCCAGGAAGCCAAGGGCACCAAAAAAACATTAAAAATTAATAGATTCATGTAAATTAAATCAAATGCATTAAGGAACATCTCTACTATCAAAACCCATCATGGGGCATGGGGGATGCTCATAAATCAACCAAACATTTCATATGATATATTTTATATATATCCTTGACTCCACCTCAGTCATATGTATTTACACATTCATTAAAATATGTAGCACTAGATATGCGTGCATGGTACTATGGCACATATGTATCATGAATGATGTGCCCAACAATTCTAACTTATGCATGCATGTTGAGAATGAGACCCCACGTTAAAATTGCATGAATGCTAGGCATACTTTTTCATATATATATATTAGAAACAAATGCCACCGAACTATACTTATGTATTAAATAATCATGAGACACAGACCGTCTGACACACACACACATATATATATATATATATATGATCTCTGCATATATGATATTATTACAAGAGGAACTAATACAACTGATGTGTTCAAATATCCATTAACCATTTCATGCATGAAAGAATAAATAAAGGATCCCACTACGAGTTGGATCACAAAAAAAATAACATGTATTAATTATTTATATATTTATATAATTAAGCATTATTTCATGCATACAATAATATGATCACACCATAAATATATTTATTTATTTAGTACAATAACTAATCAATATATGCATGATCACAAAAATTTGTATACCATCATATTTTCCATCATCAAATATAATAAAATTATATAATTAGCATGTATTCATTTCAAATATAAGAATCTATGTACTTATTCACCGAGATTGTTGATCTTATTTTTACTGGAGATGGATGTCAACTACACACACTGGTTGGATATAAAATCACACATATATCATGTTCTCTCTCTACCATCATTGGACTATTTATAGGCTTAACAAACATTTAAAAAGATGAAACTTTTTACCCCCTTTAATTCCTATCATCCACTAAATAATGAAGGTAAATGTTACAAATACATGCAATGATTTCATTTATAAACCATGCATTAATTACCATTCATGCATGCAATTATAAAACATTTATATGTGAATAAATCATCAAAATGTTTGTAATCATATATGAGTCGGTTATAACGCATTATTATGTATTTTTTGTCATGAAATTCTAACAATTTCATATACTAAATTAGTACTAAATTAGTAACGGGACAATTATAAAATAAACTACAAAACTGATTGGTTATCAACATCTTTCTTTAAGGTTCATTTTCTTTGTGACTTTAGAGTCCTTTGCTATCTAGTATATGACAAATTATTTTAGTAAATAAAAAGTTACAAAAAGTCAAAAAAACGTGATGAAAACTCTGAACACATATTTGGCAAGATATGAAGATAAGACAAATCACAACCACCTTTGATATATTTTTTATACTTATTTTGTTTTGACCATCCATACACAATTCCATAATTGATTGGTAACACTTCTTCTTCCGGACAAAACGGTTTCGAGACGAATGTTCTTGATCATCCTGACAGATGGTTGCAATTCAGAAATATGAAACACTTGATGAAAAAAGTTTTATAAACCTTTCGAAATTTATTTTAAATATATTCAAATCATATTAAAATCTTATTATTATCACTCTAGTTATTTTTTTTCTTCTAAATATATTAATCAATACCTTTAAATCATTTAGTAGTTTATTTTTTTTGGCATAGTTATACACAATCATCTACGCATATATAGTTTGATTATGGAATTATTTTACCGGAATCATTTTACAATGAATCATTTTACCAGGAATTCAGATTCAATTATACTGTTTGGTTCGTTAATGGATTTTTTCAAAGAATCATTTTACAGTGTTTGATTCGTTAATGGATTTCTTCAAATAATTATACACAATCATCTACGCATCATTTGGTTCGTGTAATTTTTTATGGAATTACTTTACCGGAATCATTTTACAATGAATTATTTTACCAGGAATTCAGATTCAATCATACTGTTTGGTTCGTTAATGAATTTTTTCAAAGAATCATTTTACAGTGTTTGATTCGTTAATGGATTTCTTTAAATAATCATTTTTCAGTGCTTGGTTCGTTAATGGATTTCTTCAAAGAATCATTTTTCAGTGTTTGGTTCATACATGAAAAATGATGAATAATTTTATTTAAATGCCTAAAATACTCTTACTATTATACATATACTCGTAAAATTTATTTCTTTATCCATGTCTTAATTATGAAAAAGGAGTAAATTTTTATAAATACTTTTATAAATATTTAACAAATGTAAATAAATAAAAATTATTATACCAATTATAATAATATCTAAACCCATCTATATAAAAAAATTGAATTTTAAAACATTAATCAATATCTAATACACAGTCAAAATTTTAAAAATTACTTAGTTACAAAATCAAAATAAATATATAAATGGTGGGTAAAAAAAGAGAGGGGGTTATTTATTTTAGAAAGAATGTAGATAATAATTTAATTCATTTGTAAATAGTAGAATAATAATCTAATTTAAGATTCCTGGTGATATTTGATATTACCACAAAAAATGGTGAGAATTTGATTCCACCATATTTTCCCACGTGCCTTGATTTTAATTCCAGTGAGACACACAATTACCATCAAGATTACCACTAACCAAACACTGCATTTTACACACTTTCCTGATAATCTTACATGGAATCAAAATCCATCCTAGAATAACACGAACTAAACGGAGCCTTATTTCAACGTATTCTCAAATTAGATATCCATACTCAATTAACGAGATACTCAATAGAATTTATACTCATAATTTTTTTACATTTCCTAGACCTTATCAGAGAAGGTGTTTTTTTTGTAAAATTTCAGTATGAATTGAAATGGGACTGAAAAAAATGACTGGTTGTAATATTATTCTTTTGAAAAATGACACTCACCCCTACGTGTAGCGTCCATGGTCCATACCATTTTTCTTTAGTTATAAAAATTACACTATCACCCGTAGAAGTACATGTTATTAAGTTGTTATACCAAATAAAATATATATTTAAATACAATATTATATTTTTGTAGAAGTGATTTTTTTTTAATTTTCATGTCCTACAATAAAGCTCATACATGCCACGTGTCCTAAAACAATAGGGTAAACACGCAGTGCAATCTTGCCCAGAACATGACCGAACACGGATCATTCGAAAAGAACAGTTGAGTTCTCTTGATGAGAAGTCCCACCCGGGAAAACCTACCCGAAAAGCCCTGCTCGGGGAGTGCCTTCTCGTCAGAGTAGGACGACTCAGCAACCAGACCAGTACTGTCTCAAGAACGATCAAGGCCGACCGACCAAACTAGCTACTTATACCCAATACGACCTTTGGAGAGCCCGTTGAAGCGTCCCCAAGACTAATCATTCTAACATGGGTTCAACCCGATCATGATTATAGAAGGAGGGGGAACACTAATAGTGCAAGGTGATGTTAGGGCTGCACTGCTCTGTTGAATCGGTAAAGACATGCTCTGACTCCGACGAAAGGAGAATGTGAGAGATTTCAGATACCAGTTAACTTGGTGCTCTGGCGAAAGGAGGATGTGAAATAATTATCAAAATGATTATTCCCACAATAGTTTGAGTAACAGTGTCATCTCAGTCATCTAGAAACTTTATCAAAATCCATATTTATATGAAAAAAAATTATCTGTTCATTGATGCAAAACAAAAGGTCAGCATGCTTTAAGAAATGTTGACGTATGAATTCTGTGGTATTAAATTTGACCATGATGTTTTTAGATTGAATAATGTTAGGTTGAATCTTTTTTATAATACAAAATTTAGACATCATATGTTTTTATTTTATAAAAAATTAGTAAATGTCATCTATCGAGACATATGCTTTGATGAATAGTGTATTGTTTTATTTTGAGTTGATTAAACTCATTTTTAATAAATATAAAAAAATTAATAAAATATGCTTAACTGAATTTATAATGATGTATATGAGACTACATTTTGAATTGTAAAAAAGATCGAATATAACAACGCGCAGTTAGATCATCCCCTCCATCTATTTTCTCCTCCTACGTGTCCCTTCTGCTCACCAGGCAAAATAATCAGGGCCATGTTCCGGAAATTCTTCCCATGGGTTATTCATAGATCCCAGTATTTCAACCGAAAAAAAAAGGTATGGCAATTAGCTGGGTAGCATATATGTAAGCACAAAAAAAAAATAGAAATGTCTACAATTTACCTCAAAAAGGCATGTTTGGATAAACTGAAATTGTGCTACTAAGGTAAATACCTGCTTGTTAGTTAGTCATGGTAAAGGATTCCATAGAGGATCTCCTCTATTGGCCACTTATTTTCCTTCTGAAATCAAGTTGATCTTGTTCACTTTTTTCGATATAAGCCACAGAAGAAGCCCCATTTAGTTGGGATCACAATATCAGCTACTTAGGGGTGGCAAAAGAATTGAACGAGTTATGCTTTGACCATTTCAGACTCGGCTCGGTTAATATCAATCTTAGCTCGAGCTTAATTCGACTCAGGACTAAGCTTAATTCATGTTCAAGCTAAGCTCGTAAAAAACTCGGTTAAAACTTGGCTCGATTCGTTTGTAAAATGAGTCAAGCCGAAGCTCAAACCAAGGCTCGGCTGGAACTCGTTTAGCTAAAAAAAAAATATTATTTAGCATTTGAGAAATCATCGTTCACAAATCACAACACCTAATACATGTGAAAATGACATAAGCTTGGACTCGACTCATTTACAAACCGAGTTTTAAAAAATATTTACGCTCGGGTCATTTGTCTAATTGAATGAGTTCAAACGAGCTTTAACCAAATGAAGCCCGAGCTGCTCAGCTAGTTTATCACCCCTATAGCTATTGGTGTTGTTTCTCTTCCTAGTTGATATTTAATTATGTTTTATTAGCCAACTATATCGATGGGATAATATATATAGGAACTATTTGGTTTCTATGATAAATTTCATTTACAGACTTTAGGAATTATTTTCCAATCAGTGAACTATTTGGAAGTTCCAGAGTCTGGTCGGGTCCAGACCCGGACCCGATTACACGTGTAATATACCCGACCCGATTTGGACCCGACCCGAGTTGGACCCGACCCGGCGGACCCGAACAAACAAACGGGTCGGGTCCGGGTCCACCCCGCCCCGACCCGTTGGACCCGAGACCTGATTGTTTTATTAATATATGCTCATATATTATAAGACTATTAGTATTAGTTGATACATAATTTTTTTTCTTACTTAACTTATGTTTGTATCCATAAGTTCATAAATCATAATCATAATGCCATAACATTTTTTTTGTTGTGTTGATGTTGCAACTTGCAAGAATTTGATTGTTTAATATGTAATAAACTTAGTAATGTATTGTCATCGGTTTGTTTTGGACAATTAACTTATTAGCTTTTGAATTTGTATAATTAATTAGTTTGTTGCATGATTTATGTTTATTATTTTAGTTAATATGTTAATGTTTATTGTTTTGAATGTTGTTTAGGTTAATATTGTTTTGAATGTTTGTATAATTAGTTATCTTTATTGTTTAGGTTAATATATTTTTTATGTTAGTGGTTATTGTTTTGGATATTGTTTAATAATTCATTTACTTTTTTTGAATTGTATAAGATTATGTTCAAACATAGTCTCATTAATAATAATGTTTTATACAAAAAATTTCAAATGGAATAATAAAGCAAACAAATATACGAGATCTTCCTCTTTTTTTTTTTTGCCAACCATCCGGGTCGGGTCGGACCCGGACCCGACGGGTCCACATTTCCCCGGACCCGCCGGGTCCTAGATTGGACCCGGACCCGTCGGGTCTTGCCACGGGTCGGGTCCGGGTACCCGGACCCAACCCGTTGACAGGGCTATACCAGACACAATATTTCAGTCTAAGCCTACGTTCTCAACTTGCACTCACACGTGTATCACAGGTATCAAAACCTGTAATACTTTTGTATCAGAAATCTGTCTTCTCTGCTCTGTGTATCAGTAAAGCCCTGACAGCCATTAATCTTTGAATTTCTGCTGTATCTTATCCACACAAGAAGTTTTGGCCTTTGACTGATTTAGAGCTGGTTTAAAAGAGGTGGGATAAAGAATAATTATAAGAATAGTGAATAGAAGGAAAATTTATCCTCATTTGATATAAAAAATAATCGAGATAAATTATAAATAATTGTCTCAATTTCAAAATGAAAATGATGATATTTTATTCCACCGATAGCATTTATTCTCACTTTTTATTCAAATTTTAACAAATATGAATATAAACAAAATTGATGGATTTTTTAACTCTTAAAATTAAGATAACTTATCTTCAAAACCTTGATCCTTTGAAATTTAGAGATATAATGTAATGCCATATCAGTCTATGTTATACTTAAATAGGTAGTCATTGTATCAATCTCATTGTTGAGAATAATTAATAAAGGTGCTTAAAATGTTGGTTAGATGACAACATCACTCATGGATAAATGAAGAAAATGTAGACAAGAAACATGTCACATGCTCAAGGGGGGATCCCCTGAAGTCTCCCTGATTCTCTTTGACCAGAATAAGCCAAACATATATATAGTAAAGTTTGTCCAAATTTGGACAAATTTGGACAAATGAGTTTTCTTGTATTGCCAGAAACCCATTAAAGAATTATATTATTTACTGAAACGCAGCCTCCACGAACCCTTCAACAGTACTTAAACACATCTCCATCTACATTATTTAAATATTTCATGTATTTAAGAGCCCATAAAGATATGAGAATATTTATGGAGTTTATTCTCCCTTGATTTTCTATATAATTTTTTATTAATAAAATGTGATATGAAGATCATTGAGAGTATTTATTTAATGTTAGTAAAAATAAAAAATCATTTGTGGATCCTCCAAATAAAATGTGATATGAAGACCATTAGGAGTATTTATTTAATTTTGTTTGGTAAAAAAGGACCAAGTTTAAGGGGGCGTTTGACACAGCGGAATGTGAATTTTAAGTTCTGATTAATAAGTGTAAAAAAAAGGTTATGCTGATAATCTTTAAAGAGTTCAGAAAAAAGTGTTTGGTTCAACGAAAAATATTGTGCAGTTATTTAGATATGTGTATTTAATTGACCACATAACATATGTGCTTATTAGAAGGGTATTTCGATCCATTTTATAAGTCTGAATGTTATTTTGATGTTTGATTGAATATTTAAAATAAAGTTCTTATTTATTCCATTAATACATATACCACTCATTAAAGCTCGAACAATTGATTTTTACACAAATTTAAATTTGATAAGAGCACCAATGGAGGGTTAAAGATGCTCTTAAGAAAACCTATGCATTAGAAGAAAAGAAAACACAATAAAATAAATTCACAGCACAAACAACTCCAAACAAACCTATTCAAAACCTATACCAAACACAAACACAAATCCAAAATTAACAATTCCAACCTGGTCAATGATATTAGTACAAAAATCAAACAATTCACACACACACACCAAAATCCAGTGAAAACCCTTCGAATCAAACTTCCGATGCAATCGACATTGGAGGGGGTGATGCGGGCGGAGGCGAGGGCGGAGGAGAGGAGGGGATGGAGGTGGTGGTGGGCTGTCTCGCGGGAGAGGAAGTCGTGGCTGGGAGGGATGATTTAGGTGGACCTAGGGTTGGAGAGGATCGCGACGGAGGGCTCAACCACGCCGTTGCCGATCTTGTTCGCGGTGGATTCTCCGCCGCGGCGGGGTGTCCCAGTGAGCGCCGACCAGAGATCCGTGGCCTCCACCTCCGTGAACCAGCAAGAGGGAGATTGATGAAGGAATCTCGAAATGAGGATGAACTTGGTAGCTAGGGTTTCGAAAGTGTCTCCAAAAATGTCGAATGAGGGGAGAGAAAGAGTGAAAAACAGGGTCATATACCCTGTGTAATAATGGGAAAAGTGGAGGGGTTGGTCTTTTCACAAGGGTTGAATTTGGGCGAGGAGCGTTTGGCGACAAATAAGTAGGTCTTTCTTCGCTTATATTTTGGGGTGAAAAACTACTGAAAGATGAATTTAGTAGAGCTTATAATTGGATCAACCAAACATACTAGTAACCCAATAAGTACCGAAAATCCGGTTTAAGACAAATAAGGGCTGAATTCTGGGCGAACCAAACAGAGATTTTCCATCTGAAAAATACCTAAATCTATAATCGAGTTTACATGCTAAACCATTATAATCCCTCATTTGAGTGATGTGTTTGGTGGTGCAGGGTTGGTGACCTTTTACACCATTTCATGTGTTAAAAAAACAGGTCCATAAGCACACACGTATACTCTTTGCAATCACATTATACTCAAACTACAACCACAAACCATCCATCCTTACAAAGTAATAATATATGAAAGAAAAATGTTCCTATGTGGAACCCAATCAGGGTGTATGGTTAAACATGAGGGCTGGAGCTAAATCCTGAAATAGAGAAAGGTTTAAAAAAAGAAGAAGAATTACAGGTAAAGAAGAAGATCAATTAGCACCCCCTCTTCCAATACATGGATCTCCCCAGATAATAACCCAAAAACAGCCTCATCTGCCATGAACACTGACCCACTGAAACATCAACAAATTCTCCTGATGAACAATATAATCCATCATCTTTTGATTAGGAGCATGCTCCAATCATCTCAGACACCATGCAATCAAAAGCCAAACCTCAATTTTCCACTATCAGTGCTTCCCCCCACCAAGTGTGAGCTCCAAATCATCCACACTGACCTCATGAATCCTCTCCCCCTCCCAAGGCTTCACCCTCTCACATTCAAACTCAAACTCTGATCCACCACCTCTGCTTATCTCATTCACCACACCACCACCCCAAACAAGCCCACCTCCACCATTCTCCGGCCGAGGAACAATAGTGTTCACTAGATTGTAGGTTGGGGAAGCCGGTGCAGCTGATGATGGAGGGCCTGTTCCAAAACTGACCCACCTGCCTGAGTCGATAGTTGAGGCATCCGACTCATTACATTCAAATATAGTTGCTTGACGACCATAACAGTGGCGACGAGTGGGGCTGGCTGGGGCAGAGGCTGCAAAGAGGGTGGCCTGGTGGATGGCTGAGGAGGCATGTGAGAGGTAGTAATGGTCCCAATCAGGTTTGGACATTTTGGACGGACGTGAGGTGGGGGAGGAGATTGGGGGAGTGACGGGGGCACTGTTGCAAATGCGAATTGGAGGAAGGGAGGTGAGATTACGGAGGAAGGGGAGAAGGTAGTTAGCATTATTGTTAATGTTTTGGTTGTTGTTGTTGGTGGTGGTGGTGGTGGTGTTGGAGAGGTCAAAGCGGGTAGGGCTGGGGAAAGAAGAGGAAGAAGGGCTAGCATGATAGAAGGAACTGGACTTGGGAAGGAGGAGGAGGGCGGGCTCGGATGCTGAGATGAGCATGGGCTTATGTTTGTGGATGTGCCTGCCACTCCTGCTGTTTCTGATGGTGGTGGTTTGCATCCCTAGATACAAGTAAGCAAATTAATGAGAAGGTACAGGATGACCAAATAGTGGAAAAAGTGTGAAGTTTAAAAAAGCTAAAATATACAGGGTGTGACTGTGTGAGTGTTTCGTGTTTATGAATGGGGATTTTTTTTTTCCGATTGCACTTCTTGCTCAGACTTCTAAGCTTGCATAAATAATCAAATGTTCGCAAATGTGTGATTACTTATTATGAGTCCTTTCGTAATTTTTGAGGAGGGAGTTTAGGATTTTTTGCTCTATCAATTTTTCCATTGAGTGAAATATTGGAAGCGTCTCTTAACCATACATATGCAAGCCAAAGGCTCACTTTTGTGAAAAAAATATATGAAAGCATAATGGAACTAAAGTATAAGTTGTGCACATTTATAGACTCAATAACAACAACTCTTAAAGATTCAGAAAGTTAATAGGTGAAAGGAACAACAAGGGAATGGAAATTATCCAAAGCATGTTTTACCCTCCAATCCTCCATTGATATATGAGATTATTTATAGTGGCCCTTTCGTGGTCCAAAATGAGGACGGTGTTTTGCACTATCAATTCTTCATTGAACGAAATGTTAAAGCATGTTTTACCCTCCAAAACTAGAAAGTCAAATGTCTTCCATTTGTGAAAAAAAGTGTAAGGCATATGCAATTAAAGTAGAAAATTCGGAAATTAGAGATAACAAGCTCATTTGACAATGACTACCTTTCTCACAAAAAAAAACAAGCTCATTTATACAGAGACATATTGACAAATCTGAAAGATCCATAAAGTTCATTGGTGAAAGAAACAAGGGGTTGGAGGACTGATGAAATTAGAGAGGATATTATGGCAAAGGAATCAAAAAATTTACTAAATTTTGGTGGAAGAGGCATATATAGGAAGGACTACACTATTGGACGAATTGTTGAACAAGCAGAATTTCTAGGTGCAGCAAATCTATGCATAACCAAAAGAATAAAGAAAAGCTCGTCTAAATTTTACGATATTTTGTAATTTAAATCACACACTTCACCTTTACATTTGTGAATAATTTCCACAGCTCCAATGTTAATCAAATATATGTATTTACCATGTTTTAATTAAAAAGAACGACTTGGAATTTTTTTTAAAAAAGAATGATATATGTATCGACCCAGCTGTCAAAAGTGAGAGATCCAATGTCCAGGCCATTTAGAGGAATCTCAATGGCACCTAATTTCCCCAATTTTCAAGTGAAAGAGGGAAACTTTGGATCCAAGGCCCCAATCAGAAAGACATCCAAAATTAATAAATAAGAACAAGATATGATTGATTTCAACCATGATGACTCAAAAAAAAAAGTGAAATCCTTTATATGGAATTCCACGTTTTCAATTGCTCAAAAAGTGTTCAAAACTCCAAATTAGGCTGAAAACAAGCCTCCATCCCGAAACCCAAATGAGGGAAACAAAACAATCAAAACCCAAAAAATGAAACCCAGATCAAGGAGGGAAATAAAAACTAAAAAAGGAAACCCAGATCCCAAAAAATAAAACCCATATAAAATAAAACAATTTTTGAAACAAATCTACCACAGATCCTTCTAAACCACCCAACCAAACAAACCAAAAAACGCATCAACACAAGCTAAACAAGAGATCAAGAGAAGATACAGAGAGATAGAGAGAGAGAATCAGGACCTTGCGGTAGGTGGTGCCGTCTTCCTCGACGGACCAGCCGGCCTCGAGGCAGAGGGCCTTGAGGACCTCGTTGTTGTCGCAGTGTTTGGGGAGCTTGTAGTTCCCGTAGCTCCTCAGCCCAGCATATATCTTCGCAGCTATGGCTCTCCTTCTCCTCTCCCTCCTCTTGTTGTTCTCCCTCTCCTTCCATGTTGGCATCCTCCCCCCTGAAGTCATCCTTCCCTCTCTCTCCGTGATCGATCTCTCTCAGAAAAGAGAAGTGAAAGATCAAGCTCTGCTTTCTCTCCCTCCCTCTTCGCTTCTTTTTAGGGGCGTCACGAGGAGTGCGTTTTTTTTTTTTACTTTGTTGCGAGTGGATTGGATAGATCCCTCTGACAATGGCAGTAGACGGGTTTATCAGTAGCTGCGCAATTTGGCCGGGTTCAACCTGAGTAATGTCAGGTACAATTTTTTTCCTGGGTGGCTCTATGCCGCCCCCCCCCCAAATTAGGTGCACCCCTCTTGTGTGCTCCTCCTCTAAAAAAAGATTTATGTGCTCCCCCTTAATTAGTCGATAGAAATGACTTCTATCGACACCTAATCAGTCAACTGATAGGTTCGACACTCACAGTGTCGATAGAAATGACTTTCATCGACACCTAATCAGTCGACTGATATGTATTAAATTCAAAAGGTTTAAATTGATCGAATCGACACATGAAGTGTCAACATTTTATGAATCTGTCGAGTGTCGATAGATTTGAATCCTTGAAATCGTCGTTGAGGTCGGCTCCATCTCCTGAACCCATTGACACTCCGAGTGTCGACAGAAATCAATTCAGTCGACACTTGATCAGTCGACTTTAAATGGATTTTGTTAAGGATCTATATAGAGGGGTGCAACTGAATTAGAGGGGGGTGAATAGAGCCACCCTTTTTTTCTCGGTCACAATTTCAACGCGGAGTCTATAATCTATGGGTCTATTTGCCCCCCTCCAAATTAGGTGCACCCCCCTCTTGTGTGCTCCCCCTTCTAAAAAATAGGATTTGTGTGCTCCCCCTTAATCAGTCGATAGAAATGACTTCTATCGACACCTAATCAGTCAACTGATAGGTTCGACACTCACAGTGTCGATAGAAATGACTTTTATCGACACCTAATCAGTCGACTGATATGTATTAAATTCAAAAGGTTTAAATTGATCGAATCGACACATGAAGTATCGACATTTTATGAATCTGTCGACACTTTAAGTGTCGATAGATTTGAAATCCCTGACATCATCGTTGAGGTCGGCTCCATCTCCTGAACCCATTGACACTCCGAGTGTCGACAGAAATCAATTCAGTCGACACTTGATCAGTCGACTTTAAATGGATCTTGTTAAGGATCCATATAGGGGGTGCAACTGAATTAGAGGGGGGTGAATAGAGCCACCCATAATCTATATGAGATTTAAATTTTTTTATTTAAAAAAAAAAGAAATATATATTTTAAATTGTATGACAAATGAATGTATTTATAGATTTATATATAATACGAAAAATTTATGTTGGAGCAAATGCCCAAATCGTCTTTATAGTTTTTATTTTAAAATTTATGTAAACTATGTTATTTCTTTCATTCTTTTATATTACATTTTAAGTCCCCAACATCAAACACTTTTTTGGTTATTAATCCCTCAACAGAATGTCTGTCTGATTGTAAGTATTTTAATATTTGAAACTTATATATAAAATGTTTTGTAAAATGTCTAAAACAAAACATTATTTGACATGTTTTTTCTGATCTTCTCTATGATAACATCTTTACAAAATAAGAATTAAAATTAAAATCATATTTTTATTTTGTTAATCTATATATTTCATCCATCGTTTCGGGATAGTCTCACTCATATGGTATTGACACCGTTAATTCCTAACATGGCACAATCTATTTCCAGGGATAGTTGTGGGACTGTTCGGGCAATCGGGATGTTGTCTCCGCGCGCAGCTGGGATTTCCGGGACGTTTGGGTGTGATTGGACAATGGGTGTGCGGTCATGGGGGTCTCGGGATGCCGTCCATACAGGCCTATCAATCTGACGTATAGGTCGCTCAAGCACGTCCGAGACAGACACTAGGCAAAATGGGCAGGTGCATGCGAGATGGTGATGGGGGGCTGGCTGACTGGGAATCGATCACCAGCCTAATTTTTAATTTCTCTCTCCCCTATAAAATGGGCATGAGAGGGTGGAGATCACAAAGTGACTCACCTCTTGTGTGCCTTCAGTTCATGCCACATCATTATTTTTTAATTGAGAAATAATCCAATATTATAAAATCCTCTTAAAATTTATTTATTTGCAAACAGACCCTTTTAGAAAAATCTAAAATTTTTAAAACACCTTTATGGTCTACTAGCATTTCCAGAAAAATGTTCTTAGGCCGTTTGGTTCAACGGAAAGCTGATTTTAAGTCCTGATTCATAAGAGCAGATTATATAAATCCTGATAAGTTTTAATCAGTTTAGAAGAAAAAAGTGTTTGATTCAGCGAAAATTATAAGCACTTATGAAAATAAGTGTGTTTAGTTCAGTACTAAAGAGTAGAGCTTATGCTAAAAGAGTTTTGGTCCATTTAATAAATGCTGAATATAATTTGATGTTTGGTTGAAAACTTGATTATTTGCTTATTTTTCTATTTATTAAAAAAAGATACTTTCATATATGTCTATTTAATAAATTATGAGATACTGCACTTTGAAGACTTGTTAGAACCTGATACAAGTCTATACAGATTTAAAAAAAAAAACATGGCTCTTATGTGATTTTTATGACGCGGTAAATATGCAATCTGTATTTACCATATTTGAAATGTCATAATAATCACATACTTGTTGAAATTTTGAAACCAGTTTCACCTAATAGTGGTAAAGCTGCATATCAAGTCATGCTACACAAGATAAATACAAGAGAATATTACAACATTTTATGATTAAAAAAAATGTAGATTATCAAACATAAGACCATATATACAAACATAATACTAGATTTGCTTATATTTTCATGCTACAATAGATAAATACATGAGAATGCTACAACATTCTCAAATAAAAAAAAGTTTTTGAGCAGTTAATATTTACATTACAGTGTTGGTTTCATAATCCAACTTCTACAGTCATTTGATGGCCAGGAGTATAAGCAAAAAAAAGATTACAAACACCATCAATATAATACATAAGCATGAGCAGCATCCAAAGATGAGTAACCATGTGGGGCGTGCAATTGCGGTGGCCTTCTCCACCTTCTTCTGAACTGGCACCGGAAGTTTTAATAGTTCTGACACATGTTCAACAAGGATAGGTAAGTTTTAATATATCAAATTCCAAAAACACATATATCTAATAGACCATGATGCAAGTATGATAGTTTTTTTTTTGTATTTCTAAAAGGGAGAACTGATAGCACTAGGGATACAAAATAGTCAGTTGGGACAGATCCCACTTGTGTGGAAAAAAATGAAGTTCCATCCAGAAGGACCAAGCACCCAGGTTCTAATAGAATAGCTTTGATGTTGAATAACTTTGATAAAGACTCATACCCAACCGTTGCATGACTCTACTATAGGGCCATCCCATTCCCCCCTGAAAAGGACCGATGTTGAATAACTTTGATAAAAACTCATCCATAACTTTGATGTTCAAATAAAAAATTCCTTAGCAAACACTTGATAAAGACAAAAAATTTACTTTTATTACTTGAATTTATATACCTTAACTTTTGTCAGTCCCTAATACTACAAGGCATGTCTAACAACTAAAGATTTTACAAGTCATTTGAATAACAACATACAGTATTTGATAATGCTAATGAAGTGGCAGAGAGTTCATATTCAGTCTCAGGGAATGTCTAAAGCCCCATGGAATGCAACCAATTTAACAATATCAAGCTTAACAATGAGACTCACTGTAGACTTGTAAAAAAATTAAAATAAAAAAAAAATTGGGCTAGTTCAGCCCTGCCTGGGCCAGGCCTAGGATGGGCCTTGCCAAGAAAGGCCAGGCCCACGATGGCCCTGGCAGGGCCCAGAATGGGCCTGCCCTGCTGCCTAAGCAGGGCCAACAACAAAAAAAAAGGAAAAAAAAAGTCAAAGTCACTTGGATAAAATCAAAATAAATAAATAAATTAATTAATTAAAAAAAAAGAAAAAGTAAAAAAATCCTAACTACCCACTCTCCTAAAACTACCCACTACCCTTATAACCACCCCTCCCTTCCTCTATAAATAGGAGGGAGGGGGGAGAGAGAAAAACAAAGGTGGAAGAGCAACAAAAAAATGAAGAGTTAAGCCAAAGGAGAGAAGAAGGAAAGAAGAAGAAGAAGAAGAAGAAGAAGAAGAAGGGTGGGGAAAATCCAAGGGAGAGAAATAGAAATTCTCTAACTCTCCCTTGATTCCACCTTCTTCTTGAAGAATCCACCAAAAAAGGAGAAGCCAAAGAAGAAGAATAAGTGTGGGGAGAATCCAAGGGAGAGAAATAGAAATTCTCTAACTCTCCCTCGATTCCACATTCTTCTTGAAGAATCCATCAAAAGAAGGAGAAGCCAAAGAAAGCCAAAAAAGAAGAAGAAGTGTGGGGAAAATCCAAGGGAGAGAAATAGAAATTCTCTAACTCTCCCTCGATTCCACATTCTTCTTGAAGAATCCAGCAAAAGAAGGAGAAGCCAAGAAAAACCAAAGAAGAAGAAGAAGAAGAAGAAAGGTGGGGAAAATCCAAGGGAGAGAAATAGAATTTCTCTAACTCTCTCTCGATTCCACCTTCTTCTTAAAGAAAAGTGTGGAGAAAATCCAAGGGAGAGATATACAAACTCTACCTCGATTCCACCTTCTTCTTGAAGAAAAGTCTTCACTCTGTTCACGAAGGAGAAAGTCCAGAGAAGGGAAGATCAAGAAAAAGCGACTTCAAATCAAATTTCAAGTCAAAGAATTCAGGAAGGGTGAAGAACAAAGCATCGCTAGTCTTAAACAACAAGGCCCAAAACCAAAAGGCCCGAAGGATCACGCACCGCTCTCTTCTTCCTTTTAAATTTTCACAAACTTGTAAAAATCCCTGAAGTTGTAATTCTCGAAACACTCTTCAAAGGAGATCGAGGATCAGAGGATTAAAAGATCGAGTTGTACCCACATCCTTTTATGTATTGATTTGCTTTAATAAGCATATCATATATCTTTAAAATTTGTAAGGGACAATTTTTGTTCGCTACACTCACATATGCTGATTAGTTTGTCCCCTGAAGATTAAAATAGCAACATTTTGTGGCATCCTATAAAATGGTATAATCAAACATAGTATATAGCCTTATTGTGGAAACAATTTGGCTTCTGTTAAGTGGTGAAAATGTCTTTAGAAAGACAGGACCATCTGAAAAAATCACCCATAACCGGTAACATTCCAAACATGTCTCTAATTTAAAAACTGTCTATTTTTTTCACAAATCGAAATGCAAGTTAAACCCTTCAGGAAGTGCATGACAGAGCCATCTATGCATGAAAATATTTTTTAGAACTCACAAATTATGAATTGGTCGAATTTAATGGCATCATTTTGTGGATAGTGCTAAGCTGCTTTTATAACAATAATCGATGGATGATATGAAAAAGGCAGCTAATAAAGGCAATGATATTCATGTTCTACATTCATTTGCAGATGATCTTGGAATTCCTAATGAAAATTAACTTCTTCAAAGATCAAGAAACAATATTTTATTTTTCAAAGAAAAAGCAACAGATTGATCCCCATGGGACTTGGAAAGAGAGATATGGTACCACAAATCCATGCATCTCCAATCAATAAAATCAGAATCAAATACAATCCCACTTGAACAAATGAGGTTTTGCACACACAAACCTATGAATCACCAACTTCCAAATCTGTTCGACCCATAGAAGAAAAAAAACACACATTTCACCTGATGCAACATATATACATTCATACACTATGAAAACCTAAACTGTTTTTCATCGAAAGAGGAGGATCAGTACATGATCCAAGGAGATGTGGTGGATTTTACCTAGATCGTTGGCTGAGGAGGCAATCCGTAGAGGAGGAAGCAGATAGGAGAGAATCAGACGATTTGTTGGAGACAGTGAGAGGGAGATCGTAAATCTGCTCGTGTTTTCGTGAGGATGTAGCAGATCGGACTTATTTTAAGGGTTTCGAGTTTCCTAGATCAGTTCAGAGGAACATCAATGTGACACTTCCATTTTAGGGTTGAAAAAGGGTTAGAACTGGCACTGCTCGAAGAGGAAGAAGTCGTCTGTTTTTAGGGTTCGAAAAGGGTGAAATCGGTGCAGCCAAAGTGAGGAGAGAGAGAAGAGAATATTTGGTTGAAAGAGGGTTTAAATACCCTATGTAAATACCATTAGAAGTCAGGGGCACTTTGGTATTTTCACTCTGGGAACGAATCGCTGAACATTGAATCCGAATCCAATAAGTGACTTTCTTGTGCTGGAAAATTGCTGGAAAAAATGTTTGAATGAGGAAACTCATATGAGCTTATTTGACACCCAATCAAACAAAATTAATACAGATTTTCAGCTTTAATTTGTATAAGTACTGAAAATAAGTTGAACAAAACGGCCAAAAATTTGCTATCCCCAAACCTTTAGATAACTCTAGTTAATCTTAACTAATCATGGCTCATCAATTGAAATCCCCTAAATATAAAATTATATGCCATTTTAATTGCGAATAAATAAGGTAAATAGCTGGGAATATTTCCCTAACCAATGCTACAAACCTAACATCAGGTATGGATTTCAAAATGTAAAATCGAAATGAGATTGATTGGATATGAATTTTAAAACCTGATGTGGGGTTGAAACGAATATCGGAGTATGTAGTCTAAGCTTTAGGAGACGGGTTGAGTTTGAATTATGTTAAACCCGACTCCATCCTAATCCATTGTCATCTCTAGTTTAACCATTAGACCCCATTTGGTTCGTGTCATTTTGGGATGGAATTTGATTCTATGTGAGATTATCAAGAAAGTGTATAAAATCTAGTGTTTTGTTGGTGGTAATCTTGATGGTAATTGTGGGCCCCACTGGAATTAAAATCTATCCATGTGAGAAAATATGGTGAAATTAGATTCCCACCCTTTGTGGTGGTAATCTCAAATTCTATCAGAAATTCTAAATTAGATTACCATTATAATCATTACAAATTAATGAAATTACTATGTATATCCCTTTTAAAATAAATAGCCTTCTTTTCTTTTCTTTTTTCCCACCGCCTATATAATGAGTTTATATAATCATTTTGATTTTTTAACTAAAAATTTTTGTTATAGTTTTTATATGTGATGTGAAAAATCTTAATTGTGTATTAGATATTAATTTATATTTAAATTTAGTTTTATTTTTGTAGATGGGTTTAGATATTATTATAACTGGTATAATATATGATGTGTGATGTGGGTTTAGGCCTAAAGCAATACCTCTAAATCCGTAACCAATAAAATTGATTATTTAATTTTTAGGAGAGTTAATAATATTCAACTGATTTAGAAAAATTACTATTATTATATGTTTAATTACATAATTGATTTATAAAAATATTATAATAAATTTACTTTTTTTTATTATTGTGATACGGGTAAAGAAATAAATTTTGTAAATATATATATAATAATAAGGGTATTTTAGATATTTAAATCAGATTCCTTATCATTTTCCATAAACCAAACACTTGAAAATGATTTTTTTGGAGAAATCCACGAGCGAACCAAACAGTATGATGAAATTAGGATTGCTGGTAAAATAATTCTTGGTAAACTGATTCGTGGTAAAGTAATTCCACAAAAAAAATGACACGAACCAAATGGGGCCTTAGATTATCTACGAGGTATGCATTTTATAAAATATGAAATATATACTTTAATGAATTTAATGATATCATATATAAAAAATCTAAAAAATAAATTAATTAACCAAAACTCCATATTGAACTGTAAAATTAACTTAATGATATCATTTATAAAAAATCTAATAAAAAAAGGACTAACCACGTATATAAAACTCCATTTTAAACTGTGAATTTGATTGGAGCGTAATAGATATCACACTTAGGCCTCGTTTGGTAATACGATTGGGGGGTAATTCTGCTTTTAATTAAACAAAAAGCTCAAATGTGCTACCAAACAAATTTTAAAAAAGTCAGCTTAACTAAAAAATTACTTATAACTTTTAGTGCAAAATGGTTATGTTTTAAAAAATATAACAAATGCGATTTTGAAAAATCAAAATTTATTTAAATCAATTTATTTAAGATCTTATTTTTCAAACGTGTTTCTCAACCAGGCCTTAGAGCATCTTCAATTATATACCCAAACAATTTATCCTTATATATTTAAATTATATAATAAAAGTGATACTCTCAATAACCTGGGGGGGTCTTCTCTAACCATTTACTCATACATATTCCAAATTAAGCTTTTACTCAAATCTTTACCCATATCAAAAGAGATTCAAATCTTTACCCAAATTTTAAACATCTCTATTTTTCCTTTATCTCTATATTTTCTTCCAATGTGACTTTTTTTCTTCAACTCTACCTTTAGTTGAATTATATTAGATGTCTTCTCACACCCCCAAAATTTTCACCATCTCTTGAAACAAAAAAAAAGTAGTCTTATTTTTTAAGTCTTCATATTTGTTTTTTAACTTCTTATTTTTTCTTTAATAAAAAATTATTTTTTTATTTTTTTTGAATGAAAATTTTTAAATTTATTTATCCTAAAAAATGTTTTAGAAAAAATTTAGAAAAATATATTAAAAAAATATATGAATTTTAAAAAAAATTTGATTAAAAATACAACGTGATGATTGGAGACGTATGTATGTGCCTTATTTGGTTTGATGGAACCGAAGGAGGTGCCTAAATGGTAAGCCAGCCAATCACCTCGATATTCGTGCATATCACGCATCCCGCTATCACTGATTGGACGGCGGAGACCTCTCGGTTACCATAATAGGGTGGGCGAATTGAGCGAGTGGTTTGTTCACCTTATTATTTCGTCCCATTGCATCGTGAAATCGTTCTTCGGTTCAGCCGAATTTCAAGAGAGAGAGAGAGAGAGAGAGAGAGAGAGAGATGGGAAACCCGTTGGAAGCGTTGAGAGCTCTAATGGCTTCTCACTCGCCTCCCTGGACGCACTGATCGTCCCCTCTGAAGACTATCATCAGGTGCTCTATCTTTGTCATCCCCCTCTCATCATCAATCTTCTTCTGTATGCAGAGATCCTAATTTCTCCTTCCCTTAATGAATGGGATACTGCGTTTGCAGAGTGAATATGTGTCGGCGAGGGACAAGAGACGGCAGTTCGTGTCGGGATTCACCGGGAGCGCAGGTTAATCTCCTCAGGATCTTTTTTTTTTCGTGTTCCGATCCAACCCCGTAAAAGCGTGTGTGTATATATATATTTGCCTATAATTGATTATGTATGTTATATTGATGGACGTTTGAATCTTCTTTTTAGGGCTGGCTCTCATAACAATGAATGAGGCTCTGTTGTGGACCGACGGGCGGTATTTCTTGCAGGCATTACAACAGCTAACTGATCCATGGAAACTCATGCGAATCGGAGAAGACTCACCCGTAGAGATTTGGATATCAGATGTAAGACACCTTATGATGAAGCTTAGCTTAGGTGAAACATGAAATTTTTATTAGTAATGCATCCTATTTTTTGTGCTGGATTTTCAGAGAGTCATTGTTCAATACAAAATGCTTGAGGAAGTAGAAAAAATGTTATATTCATCTATATGATTCTTCTATCATGTTTTTAGAGATTTTTTTTATGATTGATTATGTTGTGGTTTGCGATCATATTTTATGCTTAGTGATTTTGAGATATTTTTGTTCGTCTTGTTATCAGAATCTTCCAAAGGATGCTGCTGTTGGAATTGACCCTTGGTGCATATCTGTAGATACTGCACACAGATGGGAGCATGTTTTTTTGAAAAACAAACAAAATTTGATCCAATTATCTCAGAATTTGGTGGATGAAGTTTGGAAAGACCGACCTGCACTTGAAATTCGACCTGTTGTCATTCATCCGATTGAATTTGCTGGGCGTCTAGTTGAAGAAAAATTGAAGGACTTGAGAGAAAAACTTGCCCAGGAGAAAGCTTCTGGCATTATTTTTACTGCCCTTGATGAGGTAATATGATATACATTTGCCTGTAACAATCAGATCTATGTGAAGACTCTTTTTTGAAAATAAGTGAAGACATTGTTTTGTTGCACTAAATTAGCAATCCATAGATAATTTCGCTTCATAACTGATACTCTTCTGTCATGTTTTTGTTTGTTTGTAGGTTGCCTGGTTGTATAACATCCGAGGGGATGATGTAGCTTATTCTCCAGTTGTCCATGCATTTGCTATTGTGACTCTTGCCTCAGCTTTCTTATATGTGGATGATAGAAAGATTTCTGCAGAGGTCAGCTTATGAATAACATTTTTCCCTCCAATCAAGGCCATTTGATTTTAGTGACTTTGTGTTTTAATAGATTGAATCAGAATTGAGATCAAACAAATCTATTTGAGATGGTTGAAAAACTGCTGAGTTGGTTGCTTTATGGTCGAGAACCTTATCTTAACAATTATACAATTCACTGATCAAATTTTATTATAAGATTTGTTCTAGGGTCCACATTCAATACGTGGATGATACTATTCTTCTTTGTGATGATTGGGAGAGCAACTTAGAGGGCTTCAAATTCATCATAAAATGCTTCAAATTGGTCTTCGGCCTAAAGATGAACTTCTGCAAAAGTAATTTGGTTGCTATCAACATTCCGCTGAAGAAGTTGGTGTGCTTGCATCAACGTCAATGTTGTAAAAAGCGTTGGGCGCTAATCGGGTGGTTGAAGAGGGACTAATGATTAATCATCTAGGTGGGGATTAAGCGGGGATTAATCAATCACTTTTTATATTTTATAATAAAAAATACATATACATATACATATTGTATATATACAATAATTTTAGACTATAAAATAATAACAAAATAACATCTAAACAAAATTAATAATATAAGTATAAAAGGATAGCATAAAAAATTAATTAATAGATTAATAATTTATAAGGTAACTTATTAATAGCTTATTAGTCAACTAGGGATTAATCGAAAAGCAGCTAGGCGCTAAGCGTTGTGGGATGGGCCTGCCTAGGCCTAGGTGGGTGATTAATCAGGCTCAGAGGGGATTTTTAGAACATTGATCAAGGTTGGATTGCAAAGTTTCCAATTTCCCTATTAAATACCTAGGCCTTCCTCTTAACATAAGTAGTCCTCTTAACATAAGTAGCCTCCGGAAGTGAGATTGGGCCCCGTGTTTTATCAAGATTTGAGATGAACTTGAAGGATGGAAAAGTAGATTTCTAAGCTTGAGAGGCCATGTGCTTCTCAAGGGTTCCTTACAAGTCTTCCTCTTTATTATTTCTCCATATTCAAAGTCCCATGTGGTATTCTCGAGAAAATGGAGAAGATCAGAAGGAAATTCTTATGAAATGGAAGCAAAGAGAATGGGAATGGACCTCACTTAGCTAAATAGGACTCATTTTTAAAACCAAAAAGGATGGTGGTATGGGCATTCTAGACCTTCGCAATATGAATGAAGCCTTGTTAGGGTAATGGCTTTGAAGGTTGATTGCCGATTCAGACTCTCTTTGGATTAGGGTCGAGAAATATTATTCGGGGTGTTCAAGACTTTCAATGAATGCACGTCCTAGAGTTTTTTTGTAAGGTGTGGAAGGATATTCTCGATTTGGTTGCAATAGTTAAAGAGGAGATCAATTCATACCCGGAATTGGTGTGGAAATAATATTTTGCAAGGATGGCTCCAAGGCTCCTCTCTGGCATTACAATTCCCAGATTTATTTCAGGCCACTTTGGATGGCAATGATTTCATTTGTGATGGATTCACGTGCGGTGATAATTCCATTATTTGGGCTCTACACTTACGTCATGATCTTAGTGATGTAGAAGCGGAGGAATTGATTTCACTTCTTGTTTTTTTCCAAGAGGTAGAACTAAACTTGAAGAGGAGGATCCAATCTTATGGAATTTATCACCTCATACTGGTTTCTCCGTGAAGACGCTCTATAGGAAACTCAATGTCAATCCCTCTTGAGATATTCCTACCGCTCATTTCACTTGTCCCATTTGGGATGCCTTCACTCCTTTGAAGAACCGTGCTTTATCTGGCTCTTACTCTTGACAAAGTTCCCACTAAGGTCATTCAGTTGAAGTGGGCTCAAGATGGTAATGGTACATGTGAGCTATGTGGGGTGGAAGAGGAATCTAGAGATCACTTCTTCTTTGGGTGTTCTTATATCGCCAAGATATGAGAATATGTGGGGTTGGCTTTTTGTTCACGTTTCTCCAACGATATCGAAGGAATGTGGCGTTGATTCTGGAAGAGGCAAGCGAGGCAATGAGAGCAACCTTGTGAAATTCCAATGGTCAGTCCCTCATGTGATTAGAGTACCTTTTCACTCATCTTTTTACAAGAGTGCCTCTTCACGCTTCCTTCTATTGAAGTATTTTTTTAGGTTACTTCTTACAGGAGTGCCTTTTGAGGCATCCTCATATCAGAGTACCTTTTTAGGTAACTTTTTACAACAGTGCCCGTCACACATCCGTCTATCGAAGTATTAGGAGTGCCTTTTGAGGCATCCTTTTATCAAAGTACCTATTCAGATAGCTTCTTACAAGAGTGCCTCTTCACTCTTCAAGCATCCTTAAATCGAAATACCTTTTCAGGTAACTTTCTACTGGAGTCTCTTCAGGCATCCTTTTATTGAAGTATCTTTGAAGGAAGCTTCGTGCAAGAATGCTTTGTCGGCATCCTTCTATCAAAATACATTTTTAGGTCACTTCTTTGGAGAATGACTCTTCAGGTATTCTTTTATCAAAGTGTGTTTTCAGGTCGTGCCGGATTACCTCTGCAGGCATCTTTTATCGAAATACTTTTTCAAGTCAGTTCTTGCTGGATTGCCTCTTCAGGCATCCTTTTATCGAGTACCTTTTCAGATAGCTTCTTAGGAATGTCTATTCACGCATCCATATCGAAATACCACTTCAGGTGACTTTCTACTGGCGTGCCTCTTTAGTATACTTTTATGGAAGTACATTTATAGTTAGCTTCTTGGAGGAATACCCTTTCAGGCATCCTTCTATCAATGTACCCTTTCAGGTCACTTCTTGCAGGAGTGCCTTTTTAGTCATCCTCCTATCAAAATATTTCAGGTAACATCTTAGTGGAGTGCCTCTTCAGGCATCCATTTACTCCTCTTCGGGCAACATAATACAAGAAGCGCCTCCTCGAGCATCCATCCATTCATTGAATGCTCTTGGGGCCATATAAGAGGCGCCTCTTTCTGCATCCTTATGCCGAAGTAAGTCTTCAGGTGCCCCTATCAAGTAGTGCCACAGTGTATATCAACTTAGGCATTATATAAGGGTTTACTTTTTTCTTTTCTTTTTCTTTTTAAAAAGAGGAAACTTCAGTCAAAATTCAACAAGGAAAAAACTGGAAATGATCAAACTCAAAAGATAAATTCACATCATTTCATTCCAAGAGATTTAAAAAGAATACGGATATGGTAATGAAACGAAAAGAAAAGTACAAGGACGATCCTTAAGCTCTAAGCTTATGGGGACTAGCTGTTTTCTAAGGACCCCTCTTGGGAGTGTTGAGATTCCCTCTGGTAGTCTCCAGAGGAATCCTCCGAAGATCCTTCAAGAGATCTGACAGAAGGGTGAGTAGGCGCCTTTGGACTCTTCCAGACTTAAGCGTAGGAGGGCTTGTGACAAGCACCACAACGGTGTGAAGATCATGTTGTTCTTCTCCATCTCATGCGATCCTTTTTCACTCTCCGGCATCTCTCCTATGATTCATCGGCGGTTCGATATAATGTTCGTCTCCTCCGGTGGCCTTCATCTATTGATGATTCGCTCTTTGGTACCTTCAAAATCTGTTGCTTCAACAACAGTAAATCAAAAAGTAAAAGTCTCCAAACAAGGATATGAGGGATCTACAAAAAAGGACAAAAGAAATGAAAATCATGAAACAACTGACTAAAATCTTATGAACCACTCCCAATAAAGTGCATTGAAACCCGAATTCTCCTATGAGGATTTCAGGCAAGTTTACCCCCAAAATAATCTCACCAAATCTTGCAGCAACATGGTAATTTTTGCTCAAATATTCTCTATATACCTGCTTCCTTTGAAGTTAACATTCATTAACGATAGCCAAATAAACCTACATACCGCATGTGGAATGAATGCCAGAAATTCCATTTGTTTGTTATGGTCACCTTTTTTTCCACCTTGAACCAATTTAACATCTATTTTTTTAAGGCCTTGGTTGCTATATTTTTGCTGTTGAACTCTCCCGGTCATAAAACACTTGTGCAAATGCTTCATCATTATCAATACTACCATCACACTCCATCTGCACCACCTGCTCACACTTGCTCTCCACCACCATCACAGTAATCTACATTGAATCCTGCTATCATGTTCCCCAGTTTGGTTTTTGGATAGTTTGTTCTATTATATCCCTGTACCAACATAACACATCTCGAGGTCATTAAACAATTGTGCAAATGCTTCATCATTATCATTACTACAATCAAACTTCATGTGCGCCACCTGCTCGCACAGGCTCTCCACCTCCATCACAGTGATGCAATTACAGCCCCCCCTCCCCCCTTCTACAATGAATGTTGCCATGTTCTGCAATTTGGTTTTTTGTTATCCTTTTTAAATCCCTCTACCACCATAACACATTATTGTAATTGTCTCCTCTTTCTTCTCCATTGAATTGAATCCATCTGTCATGATCCTCAATTTGTTTTTTGTTTTTTTTGTGGTTAGTTTCTTTACTATGGTGTGTGTGCACGTATATATAATATTTTTGGCACAATATTAGTCATGCTTTATATTAGATAAACTCCTATCATTAGATATACTTTTAATTGATTTATAATAGCAACAATGATGGAATTGATTTCATATTAAACATGTTGTAGATGCCCAGTTATGTGGCTATAGGGCATTTTATTCATTTTGGTTGTTTATGTTGTATTGTCTCATTGGACCTATACTAGAAGTATAACTATTTAGGAATTAAACAACTATAATGGGAAGGGTAATTTACTAAATGTATGCTTCTCTCCTCTAAGAAGTGACTTTTCTCTATGTTAGAAATTATTGATCATTTTTACCTTCCTAAAGAGTTTTTACTTCTGAGAGAGGAAAGCTCCTTCTCTGGAATTAACTCCTTTGTGAAAGAATCTTCTCACAGAAGTATTTCACCAATGTTCCTGATGGTGCTGTTGTGGTTTCATTGGTTAGTATTTGAATCTTTTGAGATTAAATTGTAGTCTAGAATCTTCAGTTGTGTACGGTGTACCTCTACTTTGATATGTCTTCCATTTTATCTATTTAGTTCACATCAGTTTTATTTCCTCTGTTTAACAAGTCCATAAGAGTTTGCTCACACTGATCTATATTGACTCTTGATGTTTTGTAAACTCTTTACTGCAATGTAGGTGAGGAGTTATGTGTCTGAGAATGGAATTGAGATCCGGGATTATGGTTCAGTTGAGTCAGATGTGGTTTCCCTTGCTTCTGGGAAGCTAGGGATCTCATTTTCTCCAGAAGATTCTAGAAATGATATTCAGATCGAGGACGTCAATGAAAATGGTCCCAAAGGAAAGAAGAATCTCATATGGGTTGACCCGGCTACATGCTGCTTTGCCTTGTTCTCAAAACTCTCTTCTGATCAGATTGTCCTGCAGCAGTCTCCATTGGCCCTAGCTAAAGCTCTCAAGGTAATTGTGAGATTTGAAAGGTCAAATGATTAAATATTCATTTACATTTTTGTGTGTTAGTCTTTTAAATGAACCATACTTTTCACATCACAATGGTGTGAAATCCATGTCAATTTGCATAAAAAGATCACAAACTGTGATCTTCACTGGATTTGAATGACATCTGCTGATATGCACAACAAAATCATAATTTGTGCTTGCGTGCGCCCAACCCGGATCAGATCAGATTGTATGTGCAGAAATAAATAAAAACCATACATTGTTGCTCCCCATAGGTTATGGGTTCGAATCCTCCCTGGCAGATTCTGATCAGACAAAAATGAAAGAAATGAGAGGGTGACACCTGGTTTTCAGATGTATTTTTTTTTCTATAAAAAAATCATAACTTGTGTTAATTTATCTGGGAGCCTGTGTGTTATCTAAAAAAATATTAACATCTAATATTGAAAATGTGTAGTTTTGGAGTTCAAACTGAGCCATCTTAATCTATCTGTTAGCTTTTTTAAATGTTTTTTTTTCACAATAATCTTGTTTTTTTTTGTTGGTAACTTGTAGATATGTTATACACTAATAGAATTTCTGTATCATAGAACCCTGTTGAGTTGGATGGCCTGAGAAAGGCACATATCCGAGATGGTGCGGCTGTTGTTCAATACCTCATCTGGCTGGATAATCAGGTATACTATAACTATTAGTTTCATTACAAAAAATGTATCTTTATATCTCAGTGTCTTCTGGTATCCATTCCATCATCCAGTTACACACACTTAAGGGATTTAGTTCTTGTGAGCATATGCTATCTTGTTCTTCATCCTGCATTTTGTCTATTATCATTTTGTGTGTCATGTATTAGGTCATTCTAGAACGTGTGTCTTTTTAGTAATTAAGGTTTGCAGTTTTGTTCCATTCTGGTGGTATTTATTCTGGTTGGATGTGCTTCAACTGAGGTACCTTCCTCATTGATGAGAGTTGATAGTCTTGAAATTGCTTCTTGTTTGTGTGAATGGCACTCTGACTCTCAGTCTCAGATGCATACACAACATTTATAAAATTTCCATTGTTTTGAGGTTGGCTTCTAAATTCTACTTAAATACAGTTTTACATTTAGAGGTCATTTACTGTGAGTAATCATCGAGCTTGTGCTGCATAATTGCCCAAGTTCGGAATTTTTGTTTCTTTGGTGGCCAACCTGATGGTTCTTTCTTGTTGTGCATGCATTACTTTTTTGTGCTGCATATGTTTATTTTTTGTTTCTCTATATTTCATTTTCTGTTGAATCTACTACTAATGGATCCTTTGAGGCAATCTAATTTTCATTGTGAAAGTTGAGCTTGTGTTAGCCTTAGAATTATGGTCTTGGTGTGCGTTTTCTTGGAGTTCCTTTTTCCTGTGAAGTAATCCCATTCTTCCATCAACATGCAGATGCAAGAGATTTATGGAGCTCCTGGGTACTTTTTCGAGCCAGAAGGAAAACACAAGAGAAAATACTCGTAAGCCTGGTTATTACATGGGTACTTTATATTTTACTGGACATGAAGAATGAAAAGCAACAGATAGTCTGTAACTGTAATCCATGTTTTTGATCCATTTCTTTTCTTTTCTTGTGGATGAATATGTGTTGCCTCACCTAGATGCTTTGGGGCAGCTCCTTGATGGCCTTTATGCTTTAGATATCGACCTACATCATCTCGCTTATCATTGGAAATATTAAGGGGTGTTTTTGGAAACAAATTTTTCCTCTTTTTTTGAAGAAAAAGATTTAGGAGCAATTTATCAATGAAAGATGCCCCCGAACAAAAGGAGATGAGGGTTCTCCGTACAAAATGCTAAAAAGATGAAATGGGGAGTAAAAGATAGAAAGGAAACTCTTCAGAGGGAGGACCCCCCCTTCGTAAGTTACCCCTCGAGCGTCACCTCCTGAACCATGGATTGCCCAAAAACCGCGTTGGAAAAAATTTGCATATTTTACATGTTTAAAACCCATATAACCTGCTTTTCTAAAAGCCGTCTTTTGGGTGCTTTTTTTTTGCCATAGTTTTTTATATGGGTAGTTTAAAAATGAATTCTTGCTCAATTGCTCTCAAACACCCCCCAATATTACTGTATTTTTTAGGCTCCCCTCTCACTATGATTATCTATCAGTGTATTGATTGATCAATATAAATCCTTCAGTTCTTTAATTTTAAATATACATATTTAGTCAGTGCTTAGTGAATACTAGCGTCATGACTGAAGTTATGACTGGAAAAATCATGCAGGGAGACTACGAAATTGACTGAGGTATCTGTAAGTGATATGTTAGAGAGTTTCCGTGCAAAGAAAGAGGTATGACTATTTTCCTTCTGTGCATCTTAGCCACATAACTAGGACCCAATTTGCTTTGCAACATGTAGTATATATTGAATTATGAACTCAGAATTCCATCCTTTTTCCCTAGATGGTGTGCTAAACATGATTCTTCTTGAAGTGCCTTGAAATGCAGCTTATTATTCAGTTTCCATTCTACCTGTTGCCATACTTTTATAATAATATAATGTTGGATGTTACAATAACCAAATGCCATACTTTTTTCCTTGTTTCAACTTTTACCATTAACTTTCTTGTTACCATGGCAAAATGGTTGTCAATGCTCAACAATGCTGTCTTCTTCTCGCATAAAGCATGGGTGAATGCCATACCTGGTTAATTGGTCTGTATTCCTTTTAATATGATCAAAGAAGTAGCTAGCCTACCATTTCATTTTTCAAAAAAAAAGAGGCACAGTCATTGAATCATCAATTTACATATCCTCATCCTCAATATGAGTAAGAGTCAATCTGCAATGATCGGTATAGCTAAATTTTCCCAGGTCTCTTGTTTGTTGGTTATTCTTAACTGTTGACATCCATGGTGAGAAGTTTAACCGGTGTAGATGTCTCTTTCAATATACAATGTCTAAACGAAATTCTAGTAGGAACATTGTTTTTGTTTGGGTTAAGTTTTGCAAAAATTGGCAAACAATGAAGAACACACTAAAAACTAATGCAGAGAGGAACAAGCAAAGAGAATTTGTTGACATGATCTTAATGACCTCCTTAGTTTTTTTTTAATAAAAAAAGGACCTTATGCCACTGCCAGATGTGGAGTAGCTGATTCACGAGGAAGCTATAATTTTAAAGGTATTTAGAAGTTCACCCAGATATTTAAGTGATGGAAACATCGATTTTAAAGAGAGGAATATTTTTGTTCAAGTGTTCGAGTCAGTTTTCATGGGACTATGGAAGGATCCAAATATAACAAAGGTCTCTTTCTCAAAAAGTACTAGAGTTTTGAATTGTATGTGCAGTTACAATAATGTTTTTTTTTATATGGATTCCAATGTGGATCCATTTTTAGTTATTATCACCATGTTTAGTCCGAGCATGAGCAGCTCAATTGTTCAACTCATTATCACAAATCACAAAAAGTAAAAAAGAGAAAAGTTCCTTGATTCTGTTACTCTGTAATGTGAGTGTAGCTTGTGGGATCCTGTCTTAATAAAGGCTTTGTTATACTCCTTTGTAAGTGTACTATCATGAAAATGACCGTGTCGTATGGTTTATGCTGTTTATGTTTTAGTTAAAGTTTGATTGATTAAGACAAACACTTTTTGAGGAGTGGTATTTTATCTGCCTCTTGGAAGAGATTTTCTGTTTTGATCTTTTTTTTTCCGAAATATTTTATGAAACTTATTAATTGCATATTGTCACAGTTCTTTCACTGAAATGGTTCCCTTGGTGTTCCAATTTTCTTTGGTCATTGCTTGAACTTTTTTTTCTAGTCTGATGACACCAGTGGGTCTGGTTTTGTACAGCATTTTAGAGGATTGAGTTTTCCAACCATTTCATCAGTTGGTCCTAATGCAGCGGTTATTCATTATTCACCGGACTCAAAATCTTGTTCTGAACTTGATGTAGACAAAATTTATCTATTTGACTCCGGGGCCCAGGTGTGTTTTAAACCTCATCATCTTATACTGATAATGTATTTTTTTGGGTTGATTGTACTGATAATATTGCCTGCCCTCTTCTTTTGTTCTCTTTTTGCAGTGCAATTTTTTATTAATTTATCATTACTGATACTATTCATGGTTGTTTTGAAGTATCAAGATGGAACTACTGATATTACACGGACTGTTCACTTTGGCATACCATCAACTCATGAGAAAGCATGTTATACAGCTGTATGTGTATTCTCTTATTGGATTTTCATTGAAAAACCTTAAGATTACTCATGTCATTTGTTGCAATCCATCTGTTGCAATTGAATCTTCCTTATTTCCTCTTATTAATATTTATGTGACCTTGCATCAAGGTGCTTTTTTAGAAGGGAAAAATTCAAATAACCCCATGTAAACTGTCTAAAATTGATGTAACCTCTAACTTTTCTTGAAATTCATATAACCCCCTGAAAACACCAATGTAAATCCAAATAGCCCTCTTGAGTTAAACTTCCGTTGGCAGATGAGAAATATTCTGCAAATCTTTTTTGAAGACACAATACCAAAATCCGCCCTACAATGTGTTAAAAATGCGAAAAATCTTATATAAATGACAATTTTACCCCTTCGAATAAATTATAAAACCCTATCCAGAGGAGTAAAATCATTATTTAGAGATGATTTTTGCATTTTCAACACATGATAGGTTTTTTTTGGTATACTGTGTTTTCAACCTAGGTTGACCAAACATAATATTCCTCTTCTATCAATGGAAATTAAACTCAGGGGGCTATTTGATTTTACATAGGTGTTTTCAGGGGGTCATATGGATTAAGGAACAGTCAGGGGGTCATATGAATTTCAGATAGTTTACAAGGGGGTTATATGGACTTTCCCTTTTTAGAACTTCTTATAATTCATTGTTATTGGTGAATTCTTCTTTATTTATTTATCAACTTTTGATTTTGCTCCTCTTTGTATAACTAGGTTTGAATTTTTCATAAGTTGATTAGTTTGTCATAATTCCTAACAGTTGTTTAATTTGATTGGCAAAGGCAGGTCCTCAAAGGTCATATTGCTCTGGATTCTGCCAAATTTCCTAACGGGACAAATGGTATTGCTAGTTTTTTTTTTCTCTCTTTTTCCCCTTGTGTATAGTTTTCCAATGTAGTTAATGTGAAGGAGCTTAGAATCCAATTCCTTTTATCCATCACAAAAAAAAAATCCTTCAATGAGGCGTTCTTGTGTTTCAGGACATGCACTAGATATTCTTGCTCGGATCCCTTTGTGGAAGGATGGTCTTGATTATCGACACGGTACTGGTCATGGGATTGGATCTTACTTGAATGTTCATGAAGGTATGCAAATTTATGCTTGCCTGGGGTCTGGTTTTTAGATTTTTCTTATATAACAAACTTGGTTGAAATTTCTGTTGAACAGGTCCACATTTGATTAGTTTCAGGCCTCAAGCTCGAAATGTAGCATTACAGGCATCAATGACAGTAACAGATGGTTAGAATTATGCTTTTGCACAGTCTCTATTATTATATCTATGAGTGTGGTTGTATTTCAAATTTTTTCTTCTTATTCTATTTCTTCCAAATTTTACATTCTTTGCCGAGTTGAAAATTAAGCATGTGTACCAATCATATCAGATAGCATTCTTGAGCTTCAACTTCGGTTGCAAGCATATTGCATATTGGAGATAAGTTAACTCATAAATTTTTGTGTGCACATCTTTTTTTGATAAGGTGAGGTCTCACCACCTGAATATATTAATCAGATGAAAGCCCCAAAATGAAGGCCTCAATATAACAAAACCTCCAAAAAAGACAAATAGAGGAGAGGAGGATCCCCAAAGAAAATAAAATAAAAATGAACAGGGAAAATTAGAGGTCAGCTTAGCACAAGCCACCCCATTTTCCATATATCTCCTCATAAGTTCTTTCCTGAATGGACTTCTCATTTCTTGTTTACTATATATATATATATATATGTTCCAACATATTGAAGGATTGTTTGGATGAAAGGACCCCCCTTACTCTTGTCCTTTATCTTCTTGATCCCATGAAAAAGCTCTTAAACTTGTTCAACTAACTGGAGGCATACTTTCTTCCCTAGAAAAACTTCCAGGTGGCTCCACGCTTATAGTCTATACTCATAGAGCACCATGCTCAGTCGATTCAACAATCATTCTGTTATTGGTGATTGATTTCATAGTAGAAAATTATTTCTGCTAGTATGCCATTTATGAGATGCACTTTCTTTTGGTTTGCTGAGCGGATGATTGGTTTGCTGATATGGTTATGGGATATATGGTTATGAGATCACATATGGTTATGGGATATTTTCATAGTAGAAAATAAACTTGTCATGTATCACATATATGGTTATGAGATCAAGCTGAGCGGATGATTGGTTTGCTGATTTTGAAGCAACTTTCAGCATCTTATCACATGCTTATTTTTTTGGTTTCTCTTCAGGATGTTAATGAGCGTTGTATCAAATGTTTCAAGGAATTGAAATTTTTTTCTGATATATTTTTCTTTCATGATCTCTTGATTATGTTGCAGAACCTGGTTATTATGAGGATGGGAATTTTGGGATACGATTGGAGAATGTTCTTATAGTCAAGGAAGCTGATACAAAATTCAATTTTGGTGATAAAGGCTATTTGTCTTTTGAGCACATAACATGGGTAAGTTTGGCATTGAATTCTCTCTGCTCCTATATGAACTTGTGCACTTCTATATTAACTTGTCCACAATCATTTATACGTAGGAACTATTGGTTGTAGTGCATATTTTTTATTTTTCTTCATTTCAGAATTAAATGTTCTATAGCAATTTTAGGAGCCTCAACTTTTTGGTTCAGAATTTTGATTTCTTTTGAATGTGCGAAACATATATGTTTGATGGGTGGGTAATCCTGAAGTAGGTAAAGGTATCAAAATTTTCCTTTTGCTGAGGAAATTATTGGAGAAGAATGCATGAATAGGTCAACCCGCGCTTCAAAAGATGGACGGGAGGGAGAAGGAGCCAGTGGAGGAGCACCAGTGACCGACTGAGCGGGTACGGAAGTAAATGGGGAGTGGTCGACAGTGTGTATGAAAAGGGTTGTCTCCTGGATCCCTCGAGATAGATGTTTCTGTTGCCTTCAAAAGGGGAATTGGAGCAAGGATTATCAGGATCTGATGGTGTGCAGGCATTGCAAGTGACGCAATGACGCAATGTTGGAGGAAGGGGGGGGAGGGCTGGGTCATCAAGGTAGTCATTGGAAGTGCATAGTCTCGCGCTTTCTCCAGGGTTTAATTCCTAGGTGGAAGAGGTAAGGTCCTCTTGAGTTCTTACTTTTCGGGAGATACATTTCTCAGAGGATGTTTGATAGGGCTTGCGAAGGATTGTTCTCCTTTGCTTCAGGAGGTAATGGAGGTGATGGTGAAGAGACCCTTTTGTGCGGGTGAGATGCCTTGGGGAAGGTGTCTTCATCATATTAGACTATAAGGAGGGAAGAAAGGAGTGGATGCTAAACGAAAAGATCCTCCCTTTGTGAAAGGGCTTGCAACAATGGGTTCCAGACTTTTCTGTACCTCCGGTGAGGAGCAATTGGTGGAGAGTTCTATTTGAATATTTTCCCTTTCATTGGCTAGACGCATGATGCATTATGGAAGTAGTTGAGAATTATGGCAAACTTTTGGAGATCATGTTCTCTGAGGTGGACTCCAACAGAAAATCACCAAAGGAGGTAATCATGTAGGTGGTCGCCGGTGGGCGAGGATGTGACCGTCCTTCCTCATTGATTATCTCTCATGGTAAGGAGAGGTATTGTGTAAGGGTCAAGGCAATGGAGGAACATGTGGGACTGAAGAGATCTTGGGCGGAGGTGGTAAGGGTTGGTCAATGTTGTAAAGAGCATCAAGCGTTGTCGAGCAGTTGGTGATCGGCTAGTGATTAATCGGTGAGGCAAAGATTAATCTATCATTTTTTAAAATAATAAATATAATACATGTACATAATTTATATAATATACATAATAGTTAAAATGTTAGACTGCAAAAGAATAATAAAGTAACATAAAAATAAAATTGATAATATAAGCGTTTTAGGGATAGAATACAAAAATTAATTATTATATATATATATATATATATATATATATAAGAAAGACAAATTAATAGGCTACTAATCAACTAGGGATTAATCGGAAAATTGGCTAGGCGTAAAGTGTTGCGAGTTGGACTCGCCTGGGTCTAGGCGGGGGACTAATGGGGGCCTTGAAGGATTTTTAGAACATTGTATTGGGTTGGTGCCGGCGTCAGGAGGTAATGGAGGTAGCAGAGGGAGGAAGAGGCGCCATCTTTGGTGGACCTAGGACCTGGATTACCGAGTCAGCCGGCTTTGACTCAGTCTGAGTGGTTGGTGGGCGCACTGATCAAAGAGGGTACGGTGTCTCAGCAGGCTCGGGGTACGAGGGAGGAGATACAAGGTAGAGTGTGCTCTATATAAGGGGAGCAGACCTATCATTGTCAGAAGGGTTCAAGGCTCGAGGTGTAGCATGTAAAGGTTGTAAAGATCCACTCCGGGCTAACCTCTTGGGTGATAAGATGGGGTCAGCAGATCGTTATCAACGGGGTCGACCCCACTCCTGGCTGGGTGGGCCCCTCTATTGAGGGCGGTTTTAGCCCATTGGTCAAGGTGTGCTAGGCCCAGTACCGGGGGAGGTTTGGGGTCTGGTTCGAGTGACTGACCTGCTGGGGTTAATATCCGGAGCTCATTTGAGTTCAATCAGGTGGGTCCAGGGAAGGTCAGGAGAGCTTCTTCTAGTTGGGTTGATCGGTTTTCCGATCCTAGAGAGTATTGAGTGGAAGGGAACTATTTATCGTCGGAAGAGGTGAGAGCTTGGTCTGATTGCGGCGATTACCTTGTTAGGGCTCATGGGGAGGCATATCAGATGGCCACTAAGGCAAGACCAGGGGAGACGGGGGAGGTCGAGACTGAGAGCTAGAAAGGGTTCTCATGCACTAACAGGTTCGAGGATTTTTAGGAGGACGCAAAGAGTAGGCAACGGTTCACAGATTTCCTTGCATTTGGTGATTCGAGGATTTTTGTCAAACCAAGGCACTTGGGGAGTATGGCAGAGGAGGAGTTTTTGTTGTGGCTCAGGAATTGCAGGATGAGTTATCCTAGGACATTTTGGTTTGGATTTATTGGAACGTCGGGGGTTTGTGAGACCCCAGGAAAAAGGCTGCAATTAGGGACATTATCTGGGAAATAAGGTGCTGTGGATTTCAGGAAACCAAGATGGAATCAGTGGATGCTGCACTCAAAGAGGTGGGTTTTTGGATGGCATGGCTTTCAGACCTGTGATCAGAAGTGTTGG
The DNA here is from genome assembly GCA_030737845.1 of Acorus calamus. Taxonomy (NCBI): domain Eukaryota; kingdom Viridiplantae; phylum Streptophyta; class Magnoliopsida; order Acorales; family Acoraceae; genus Acorus; species Acorus calamus. The sequence continues at coordinate 4,576,245 of CM060859.1, read as the reverse complement.
TGGCATTCTCTTCAATTGGATTTATAGAGATGGAACATTGTGGATAGCTCCATTGGGAATGCATCCCTTTGGGACATCTAGGAGAAGATGGATGTGTTTGCCTGTTCGGTTGTGTACGGTCCAGGAAATGATGAGGGAAGGCATGTGGGAGGAGATGTCAGCCATCAAGTGGGTTATGGAACTGTCTGCTGTGTGTTATAGGTGACTTGAGTATTACGAGATGTCGTCTTCTATATCTTGAGTATGGGGGGAAAGCTCATCTTCATCCAATTTAAAACCTGCCATTGTTTTATCTATCCCTCTTCCATATTCCAAAAGGGGTACTAAGTAAGATCGAGGCGATGAGACGTTTCCTTTGGAGTGGGGCTGCTTCATTGTTGAAGAAACTGCACTTTGTGAAATGGGACCTAGTATGAGGAAAAGCTGTGGCGGCCTTGGAGTTTTAAACCTGGGCATGAGTCGAGCCTTTTATCTAAATGGATTTGGAAATGGGTGTGTGAGGAGGCCACCTGGAAACTGATTTTCAGGGAGAGGTATGGGAGTGCCGGGTCTCTGCCATGCCTAAATGTGAGAGCTTCTTTCCTGGCCAGAGGTATTTTCTGGCAGGGAGGGAGTTTGCTGATACTCCTGGCTGGAAAATTGGGAATGGTTCAGTGGAAATATTCTGCTCTGATTGGTGGTGTGGCCTTCAGGAGCTGAAGACTGTTTTCCCGGACATATATAACATGGCAGTGGAAAGAGAGGGACTGGTGAGAGACTTTTGGTGCTGGGATCACCCACAGGGGACATGGGAGATAATCACACGAAGAAACTTGAGAGGAGAATTTCTGAGTTTGCTAGGCTGATGGAGCGTCTTAACAGATTTCCCTCCTTTCTGATACCCAAGGTAAGGCATTTTGGTGGGTTCACCCCCATGGTGGTTACACAGTTCATAAAGGCTATGATTGGTAGAGGCGCTCTGTCTAATCAGGAGCTGTTGAGAAAATCTAAGCAGATTTGGAATCCAAAGATCCCGCTTAAGGTGAAATGTTTTTTGTGGCTGGCATTCCAAGATAGACTGCTAACAAGAATTTTATAGGCAAAATGGCATCCAGAGGAATTGACCTTAAGCGTTTTGTGTCATGGTGCTTGAGACCACTGATTACTTTCTGTGTGTTTGCCCAACCACGAAGCAGATCTGGACAAGAATTGCGTTGGTCTCGGATATGGCATTGTTTGGCTAAATGGAGGAGATTTGGGAGGCCTGTAAAAGTCTGGATAGCAGGGGGATAACAGGAAAGCAGCAAAGATTAGACGCTCGTTTATCCCGGAGGGTGCTTGGGCTATTTGGAGGCAACATAATGCTTCTATCTTTACTGGATTGAGGGTGTACGTTCAGAATATTTGGGATGAAATGAAATGACGTAGTATTAAGGAGTGGGGCCAGTTTATAGCGGGCACTTAGTCTGTGGACTTGAGAGGAAGTCATCTTGCCATAGAGGACCGCTTATGATGTATGTGGTTTGGTGAGTCGGGGAGGTCGGGTCCTGTAGAAATCTCTTCTACCAAGAACGTCTCCCTGATTCCCATTTTGTTTTGTTTAGGCCTTGGGCCACATTTAGTGGCAGGCTATACTCTCTTATATATTTTCTTCCCTCTCTTGAAAATTGGACTTTGTACTTCGATTCTATATTTATGAATTCGAGGCAGTGGAAACAATTCCAAAAAATTAAAATTAAAAAAATGCGTGAATAATATATAAATTTGGCATAAATATTATGATCTAAATTAGTGATAGATAAGTGAAAAAATTCACCATTTTTTTTTATATCAGATATCATTATAATTGTTTTTTAATCATTAAACAATATATGTGCTTCATGTTTTTTGGAGAAATGAAGCTCCAAGATATTTGTGAGGTCGTTGTCTGAATCCTCCAAACTGCAAAGATTGTACCAAATCATGTTTCGAAATATGATGTAAATCAAGACCTCTACATGAGGCTGACTTTATAAACATGATATATGCATTGTGATTTGGTGCGTTCTGGTTTCACAGTCTACTAGCAGGTGACAAGAATCCCAGTTTACTACCAGGAGATAAGAATCACCACGCAAAGCCAATTGATCAATAGCAATACCTGGCTTATTAGCCATAAGTTTTGCCACCAGTCAGGGTACACTCTTAGACCTGGGAGGGTGTCTAGACTAATGGGGAAGAAGGCTCATTATTCTATTCATACATCAAAGAGCCAAAGTGCCAAACTGAAACCAGCAACTATAGAATTTTTTATGAGTGAATCAAATCTCTCTCAAAAAAAAAATGTGAATCAAAATCCTGTTTGTAATTATCGTCCTGAAGTCCAAAACCAATGTTATGGCCAACTTCCTCTCTTTTGCTAATGCTCTTACTATTTTGACGCCTGGATTTGATTTGGTTTATGCAGGCACCTTACCAGAAAAAGTTAATGGACCTGACAATGTTAACACCAGAAGAAATTGAATGGGTAGATACGTATCATTCTACATGCAGAGAAGTTTTGGCTTCTTATATGAATGAACGGGAGATCACATGGCTGATCAGAGCAACAGAACCTATCAGAGTATAAACATGCATCCTTGATGTTCTCACATCAAGCTGGATCAGACTTTATTTATGTTTAAGTTTCCCAGTTTTATTATTTGTAATCGTCAAAGAAATTTTATTGAAACACCTATTTTCAATTTGTGTTGTTTAAGAACATAAAGCCTTGCAAGTGCGAACTGTACTATTTATCTCAAAGACTTGTTTTGTGCCAGCTACATTACCCCTCTTTAAATGTAATATTCCATGCTTGGGTAGTATTTTAGACCGGAGTGAAGAAAACCTTTTTTCTTTTTTGAGAAAAGGGTTTTGATTCACTTGTAAAAAATTCTATTATTTTAGATCTCTATTTCATGAAATCCAGATAGGGCCCGTCTAGTCCCATCCACCGATTTTCTTACCCCACCAATCAATACAAAAAAAAAAACGGTGTTTTGTTATCCTCACCGACTGGTCGACTGGATTTGGTCGCCATTTTAAGTTTCGCGCGATCGGATTTGGTTGTCATTTCAGGTTTCGCGCGACAGAATCTGGTTGAACAGAATTTGTAATAAAGTTTATAATTTTTTTTCTTGAAAACATAATCTCACGACGTGTATCCTACTTGAATCTTTCATATCACTTTAAGTTGAGTTGTAATATAGGGAGAATAAATCATTATTCTTAAATGTAAAATATAAGAACAATTTTAATTTTTTTTACATAAGTTACAGAGAAATTTTAAAAGTCAAATATAAAATATGTTTGGATCAACTGGTACATTTTTTTGTTTTCAAACAAAAATTCATTTTAACTACTAATTCAAACGAAGCTTAAAAATGATATATATTTGTCTAATAAAATATTTTTCTATAAAAAACTAAATTAATTGAAAGTATATTTACTTACATTTTTTTTAATCCCTTAGTTGTTTGGATGAAAGAATAAATGTAGAATATGATGAATAAATCCAAAAATTTATTTGTTTACAAAAAATAAGTAGATATAGTTTTGAACCATGTTCGACCAATTATGGTCCCCAAAACCCGTCGCCTAAAACCTGAAATGGCGACCAAGTCCGATCACTCAAAACCTGAAATGGCGACCAAATTCGGTCGAACTGAATCGGTGAGAACAGCCAAACATCGATTTTTTTTTTTTTTATCGGTGGGATAGAAAAATTGTTTGTGGGGATAGACGGGCCCATCTAGATATGCTACATCAAGGCATCGAAGAATATTTGCCCGCCACCTCATGGAATAGTTATAGTTATCAAGCTTATTTCTAGTTTGTCCAGGTATAGTTATCAAGATTTTTTCTCCCAGCATATATAGAATGTCCTTGATGTTTCCAGGCATCATGTAGAGGAAAAAATTATACATCTCGTCTTAAAAATGCTCTAAAATCATCCGAATAATGCTATGTACTCGTTTTTTAAGGTTATATGTATTTTGATGGATTTTTTTTCTCAAGATGTTTTAATTGTATATAACCTTTAGATAAGTGTATATAATATGATGATTACTTTTTTTTAAACATCTTAGAAAACTATACTGTTGTTTTTACATTTTTAAATATAGTCTCAATCATCTCGTCAGCCATCTATAGTAATATATACTTTTTAATTTTTCTATACATATTAAAAATTAATTCATTCGATTTAAAATGGAATTATACGTATTTAAAAAAAAAAAAAAAAGGTTTCACGTTTAAAAAATTGTGAGGAATGTACACGTGACATCATCCTTCGTGTCGTAATAAATCCAGGGAAATGTTGCCACGTGCGTGTTAGCTGTGACACATGTGGCATTCCATGACGACAAAAATATCCAAGCGAGGGCCGTCCCTTTCATCGAAACTAGGCTTGTCAACGGGTCGGGTTCAGACCTGAACTCGACCCGATTACACGTGTAATATACCTGACCCGATTTAGACTCGACCCGGTGGATCCGAACATACAAACGGGTCGGGTCCGGGTCCACCCCGCCCCGACCCGTTGGACCTGAGACCCGACTGTTTTATTAATATACACTCATATATTACAAAAATATTAGTATTAGTTGACTCATAATTTTATTTCTTATTTATCAAGTTACAAGTATAAGTGTTTATTGTTTACTTTGTGACACAAATAACTATGAGCTCTCCATTTTAATTCTTTGTTATATTGTTTAGACTTGCATTTACTTTGAATGTTATTTAATAATTCATTCACTTCTTTTGAATTGTACAAAAATATGTTCAAACACAATATTAGGATATCAGTTTAGAAAGTTCAATAATAATTAATGTTTTATTACAATTTTTCCTAATAGAATGATAAGACAAACAAATTCATGAGTTTAAATTTTTATTAACTTTCTTTGGGTCGGGTCCTGTCACGGGTCGGGTCCGGGTCCACCCCGACCCGACCCAAATCCGACCCGTTGACAGGCCTAATCGAAACAGAACAAATTAAAAAGCTTGACAGAAGAGTGACAGCAGAGGAGGAGAGGGAAACACGTATGACCACATCACCCTACTGTCACTTGGCCCCCTCTCATACTTAACAATGATGATCTTCCTTGATTTCTTTAAGAATCAAATCATGATTAATTATTTTGTTAGACAAAAACTACTTCAAAATTACAGCTGTTAGGGCCGTTTGGGGGGAGTGATCACCTTTTGAACAATATTTTAAAAATCTAATTGTTCATTGAAAATTAAAAAAATATCATATCACAATTTTTTTTTTTATTTTTATTTTTATGTTAATCAGAATTGAACAGTATATAAAAAAATAAAATAAAAACAATGTATTAAAAACTTAAAAATTAATCAGTATTTTGTAAGTTATAACAAAACATTATTGAACTAATGTTTACAATTTATAAGAGGATGCCTAAAAGTACATAATATAAATAGACAACTCACAAGTTAAATATAAGGGATTTTTGCATATATATTACTGTTAAATTTTAATTTTATCAAAATACGCCTATTAAGAACATGTTTGCATTAATACTCCTGAAAATAATTTAGTGCATCCATACCCCTGCAATTATATTCTGTGTGCTATAATTAAGTTTTTCCATTTTGTCACTATCAATGAGATGCGAAATCTCTCATTTATCCTCTTTGTCCAAATAGACGGTTTTGACCTTTCTAAACATTAACAATCCTCCAAACTACCTCCACTTCTTTTTCATGTCAGTGATCTCTCTTCCTTCAACCCACCGAATAGAATGTGTTCGAAGAAACAGAGGGTAGGGGTGAATGTTTTGAAACATGAGAGACATTGGAAGAAAGAAAGGGGATAGGGTTGGATGATGAGGATCATAGAAGGAAAGAGGAAAGAGAAAATCTGTTTCAAGTGAATATAGCTTGGTCTTTTTCACGTGTGATTCTGATTAGTAACCATGGTTCATCTAGGGTTCTTCACGGCGTGTGTTCGGGGGGGGGGGGGGGGGTATGGATGCACTGACTTAAAATATTTTTAAGAGTATTGTTGCAAACGTGTTTTTAACAATGGTATTTTGATAAAAATTGAAATGTAATAAGGTATATATGCAAAAATTCTTAAATAAAAATAAATGAACATAACTCAGTTTTGTAAGAGGACATACCTGAATAATGCTTTATCATTAATAAAAAATATATATTTTATCTGTGAATGCAAATCTTGAACTCACTTTTGTTGTTTTGAAGAATGGGTGCCTTTGACTTTTTGAAAAACATTAGTTTGATGGGTTTTTCTTATACTCTCACAAAATCCGGCGGTTCATGGAATCGGTAGTAAGTTTAAAAAATAGATTTTTTATTTTTAAGTCCTTATAAACCATATGATTTAGTGATCGATCATTTACTTTTTTATATTTTAATTTTAGTCATCAGATTTAAATAATATGTTCATTTTTAGTCCATGGGAGGGACCTACCCCTAAGTTATTTGGTTTTCTTTTTTGTCCCTGTGAGGGATTAAAAAGAAACATATCATTTAAATCTAATGACTAAAATCAAAATACGAAGAAGTGAAGGATCGATCACTAAATCCTATGATTTATAGGAACTTAAAAATAAAAAAACCCTTGACAAATTGGTATTTTAACCTAGAGCCCTTAATTTTTTGTTTAGCTTTATTTTTTGAAGAAAAGGTAGATGTTTGCTATCCGATTCATAGTTTAGGTTTATTGGATTGATGTTCCAAATTTTTCCTTGGGACCAATGATCACAAAACAATAGATACCACTCGGGTTGTCTAGGGTTTAGCCAATATCATTTTAGTAATCCCCTGTTAGAAATAAAAACACTGGATTGAGTAGGAGGGCTAATTCAGCTCTACCTTGGTCTAAGTGTCGCCTATAGTTATAATGTATTTTAATTTGTATTACACTAAGAAAGAATCCCCACCATCACGGCCAAAATCAAGGTGAAGATTCAAGGATTTTGGCTATTATAGGCCGATTTTACAATCCCAATGTAGCACACCTTCTATGAGTTGGTTTTAGCTCCTTTTCTTAATTACGATCATGACTGTTGATGTTGTGCCCGATAAAACATATTATATATACCTATATTATTTAACAGAAGTATGACATTGACTATTGACTATGAGAAGAGAAACAACACTAAGGGAGTGTTTGGTTGCGCGATTGCGCTGCGATTGCGATTGCAGGAAGCTGCATTTGCAATCGTGCAACCAAACAATTTTGTAATCGCAATTTTAAACCTAACGATGGCAGACAAATAGTGTCCAAAAGCTGCGATTTCAAAAAGCTGAGAAAGTGAGCTTCTTGCAGAATCAGGTTTGCAATCGTAGATTCCTGCAGAATCAATTTTGCAATCGCGCAACCAAACGCACCCTAAGTGTTAAGCTTGATGAAATTGTTTTTGTCGTGTGTATCAAGTGGCAAGCCCAACTCAACAAATATCATCTTGAAAAGAGAGATGATTCAACATAATTCTAAATATTTAAAGTAATTAACTATCCAAACTTGTCCATACCCAATAAATATCATCTTGAAAGAGAGATATCACTTTTATTTTCTATTGAACTTGGATTTATACATGTTTGGTTGTCCAAATTAACTATTCGAGTTAAATTAAAAACCTTGATTTTTTTATATATTGAGGTGGTTACTTAAGCTTTACATCATTTAGAGATGATAGCCTAGTTTGTATTGTTTGTTGATCAAATGGGGATAGTTGGAAGAAGGGAAACAAAGACTAAGGGTGTCTGGGATAAGGTTAACACCCATAGTTTAAGCTTTTCCCTTAATTTTGATTTATCAAAGGTGTGGAAGAGTTGTTCACATAAAAAAAAGGATTCCCTTTTTGAGGCATGTGATGGAGGAAGAATCCAATCCAAAGAGCATGCGCATCTTATATGCTTTTCTAAACCTTCCTTATTAAACAATTAAACTCCAAAGCTTAGGACAGCCTAAAGTTTCCAACCTAGGAGAACCTCTCTTCACACACAAACATAACATCCAAAATATAAATATATATCTCTCTCTATATCTATGATCCTTATCCAATTCTTTACTACGATGCATGCCACCTAATGAAACCATTGGTAAATGGTAACTGAATCCCATGAAAATGCAAGAAAAATAAATGCCCCTCCAATCCTGACTTAACCCCAAAAGCAACACCCATTTAAATGGGTAGCAATGTGCATGGCATGGTAAGCTAGCCATAAATGCTCATCACTAGAAACTTAGAAAGTTGTGGTCACTCACAAGTAAGTGCTCACTCATAGTATACCCAATACAACAACCACAAAAACACAACCAAAAGAGATTGATATGATGACTTCCATTGCAACACTCACATGTCCTCGTCCCAGTCCCACGACACCAACTTTGATGATGTGTGTATAGGTGGAAAAACATACAAAAATGTTTCAACTGAAAGAATGGATTGCATTGCATGGGAAAGGCCGACCAAAGATAAGCAATGGAAGGCCCCTTCCCCCTACACACATTTAGTAGTGGCAGTAGGATAAGCATTGGGTAGTGAAATAAATGGTTCCTGACCATCAAAGAATGGTTGTTAACTTGGAATTCTAGAACTGCATTGAGAGAGGATAAGAATTCACTGAGGATAGAAGTGGCAAATTATTCCATTCAGCCCCCATAGTCTAATGTGAGTTGTGGAAAACCCTAATGAGGGGTGTTGTGGGTGTTCAAATAGTGGACGCTTTCTGTTCTTGGGGGGGGGGGGGGGGGGGGGGGGGACCAGTGGTCCTCTGAGAATGTGGGGGGATGACACGTGTAATAAGGAGTTGTTTTTTTAACCTGTACAACCCATGTGGGTTTCCTGTTCTGTGGAAGTTATCTAATCCAACAGAAGCCTGGTGGAAGTTTTGTTTTTAATTTCTATTTATTTTTGAACCGCGCGTTTGTCTTTTGAAGTAGGGATGTCTTTTGCTCGACAGCGACCCCTGACTACTCAAATAATAATAATAATCTATATATCATGGAGGATTATGATGATGTTGATGATGTGAATGACATGGAATTAGAAAATTATTTGTATGATCTTTTGATCAATAGTGTTGCTCTATCACAAGAAAATAATAAACTGAAAACTCAGAATTCTATATTGATAAATAAAAACAGCAATCTTAGAGAAAAACTGAAAACTTTGGAATAGAGATTGTTTACGAGTGAGATAGAAGAAAATACTTCGCAGAAAGCATTGTAGAGTTAAATGTTAAAATCGAGATTGAATGTTAGATTGAAATAAACTTAGTTTTTTAAAGTATTATTTTGTTAGCTTTTTTATTAAAAAAAAATTGTCTAAAAAAAGTAAGATAGTGGTTTAAAACACTAAAAATGTGTTTGAATCCGCGCTTGAGAACTTTTACTTTTTTTAAATGCATAATCTACCCAAATCCAAATGGGATAAGGTGCTCTATGAAATTACCCACATATAAGGAAAAAAAACTAGTCCCCAACAGTGGCGGCTCCAGAAAGTTTCATTGATGGGGTAATTAAAATAAATAAATTTTATAAAAATTTAAAAAAATCAATTCTCATCATATATTTATAAAAAAACATAAACTTTCATTTTGAAAATATAACTTAAATTTATAAAAAAATAAATCATCAAAGAAAGGAGATCAAAGATTTTCAATATATAAACTATTACAATTGTCAACGATAAGATTTCATATTTTGAATTTGTTATATAATAATTTCATTATCAACATTATCGAATATTTTTTTCAATGTATGTGATCAAATCATCATTCATCCACTGATCTCATATTCTATTACGTGATCGGCGCGTCTCTATTGGTGTGTGTAGGTGATTGACGAGTTTGTAGATAACGGTGATTTTTTTTTAAAAAAAATGGAGTAATAGTCCCACTATTTTTTCAATATAAGTGGGTGTAGGCTTTTTAATGGGTCTATGAGCTGATTTATTTCAAAAAAAAAATTTGATGGGCCGCCGTTGGTTTGTTTCAATAAAATTTTAAGTGTTGTTTAACTCGTCTCTCCGAGGTTGTCCCCTGCGGGGTTAAGTGGTCTCTGCGAGGCTATTTTCCCTGTTGGGATTAAAGTTGTTACTTTCAGTATATTTTTAATTCACTTTTTTATTAGTTTATTCATGTAGCTCAGTTAAGTTGTCTCTTCGAGCATTTATTCTCTCTGTTTGGCTTCGGGGAGACCCTCAATTTTTTTCTTAGTCCAAAATACAATTCTATATACCTCATTAGAAATTCAGTTAAACATATATCTCGTTAGACATTGTATATACCTCATTAAATATTTTATTACACTTACTAAAAATAAGTTTATTTAATTTGAAATGGAGAGATATACATTTTTTTATCAAAGCATATACTTCATTAAATGATGTTTACTATTTAAAAATAAATAAAAACATGTTTGGTCTGAATTTTGATTTTTAAAACAAACTGATAACATTGTTTAAAAAAAATTAATGGGCTAATCTTTTGGTTAAACCAAGGGCTTGATTATTTTATTTTTTTTCAAAAATTTTGGTGGGGTCAGTTGACCCCACCTCTCACAACCTGACGCCGCCCCTGGTCCCCAATAACCATAGCACAACAGTCCATAATTTACCTATGTTAAAGGTAGGTCTTAAATTCGAGTCTTGATGCTGAATTACCCACATGTTTGTTAGCGATTATTCAAAAGAATTTTCTTTGGGACTGGAACAAACAGGTAGAGGTAACTTTCCCAGCTTGATTGTAAGGTCAGCAACAAGGGTCCCTCTGATATCAACAAAATAAAAGCAGCTCGTGGAGTTCATGCTGGTAACCCCTGATAAGATTGAAAGCACGCGAGTCTTCTTGAATGCTCTCTACGTATAGTGATTATTTCAGTAGTTGATTATAGGGTTAAAGACATCTAGGTCCCTGTAAACATGGATAATCTCATATAAATCCCTATCAAAGTTGGGGCAGACATACAAGTCCTTGAAAACTCACAAAAACTCGTATACATCCCTATCCTCAAAAAATTTAATCACGATTCAAATTATCTTAATTAACTCTAATTTGTATCATGAAATGACTAAATTATTCATAATTTTTCAATCCCTCCAAACAATGTCGAGATAGAAGATAAAGAAATATAAAAGTTCTATAAAGATAATTTGGTCTTTCGCGTGGATTAATTTGTATTTATGATTATTTTTAAGAACTATAACGTCTACACATGTACATGGTGATGAAATATTCTGAAAATATTTTGTTAATTTAAATGAAAAAAATTTCAGAGATGATAATTGGGTTTTTATTAGTTCTTAGTTACTTATATGTGTGTCTCAACTTTGATAGGGACATATATGAGATTACCAATGTTTGTAGGATATAAATATCTTTAACCCTTGATTATAGCTTCATTTCAATTTTGTTCATTTGGTTCATGTTCATTCAATTCGTATGGAACATATTGCATGTTGTTTTATTACAAATATTCAAATAGCAGTTTCAGTGGATGCAGTTAGGCTATGTTATGATCAATTACATGTATAAATTCATATTGCAACTGCTTGTATTGAAATAGCAGTTTCTATAGGTGCAATTCAGTAATGCTGAGCGTGATGAAAGGATTGAAGATTATTTATAAGAGCTTAAAGCATCTCCAATGCAAGCCTTTAAAATATGGAGATTGAAGTCTCCATAATTGGAAAGATTCCTTAATTGAGGGGTTACACTCCAACCATATTTTTTTTATCATTAATATTATTTTTAATATTATATGAAACTCATTAATAAATGTTGTTAATATTAATTCATTTTTATAAAATTATGCAATTGAAAATGTTTCGTTACGACATTTAAAATAAATATAATATTAAATGGTTTAAGAGTTATTTTTAAATTAATAAATTTTAATTAAATAAAATAACATAACTTGAATAATCAAACAGGGGATCTATTTAACCCACCCGAAAGAAACTTTTTTTAATACTGGTCTCATATTGAAGGTTCAATGAGACCTTTCTAATGATATTATTTTTGTTAAAAATGGAATAGTAGATCTAAATATACACAACATTGAACTAATTAGTATATAAAATAAAAAAGAACATAAATAAGAATTCTAAATTTGTTTGAAGAAGATTTTAGACATTTTAAAAAGAGAATATTGATGTGGAGGAAGCCTTTGAGGCCAAATTTTAAATCTTTAAATTAATTTGGAGGTTCATTTGGAGGGTGATTAGAGCAAATCGCCATCTAAATTTGAAGATTTGAGATTTAGAGGATGGTTGATGATGCTCTTAGGGCTTCAAATTCCAATAGTTGAAAACTAATTTTTATCTACACACGATATGCAAGTAAATAATTTTTTTTTGAAAAAGCGTGCAGCCTAAACCAACACCCTCACTTTTTCTAAGACATTTATATGATATATTAGGTTATATATACATAAATAATGTAAAAAAATTAATTAAGGGTGGCGGTCAAGAAAGATGTCTATCATACAGGTTCAAAGAAACAAATTAAATAATGAGGTAACATTGGTGTAAGAAAAAAAAGAAAAGAAAACAATGGCACCAGATTTCAAGGGTACAAAAAAAAAGTCAAGGGGTAAAAGAAAACATTGGGGTTTTGGTCCATGGGGGTTTGAGAAATTCACCCTAAATTATTTCCATTATACTAAGTTAAAAAATAATACTATATATTGAGGGCCCGTTGGATTTTTAAATTAAGGGCCCGTTGGATTTCTTGTAATCTGTCCACATGTATTATATCACCCTAAAAATAATTTAAAATGAATGCTTGTGTGTTCAAAATAGAGGTTAACAGATTATGTAGCTTCTCTAAAATCCGATAATTACCATATTTGATTATAAAAATTTAATTGTTATATGGATCACATAAAAATTCAATCTAATGTTTAAAATATGAATATTATCTAAATCATTGGTGATTTTTTAAGGGAATTGAAAATAAAAGAATTGAAAATATTTAAGAGATGATAAATAAAATCAAATGATTTGAATCACAATTGATTTTTCATATTTAAAAAAAGTATTATAGAGTTTGAAAATTTTCAACCGTGTAAATGCAGGATTGCCTTTCCAATATCCAATGAAATACAAGTTTTAATGATTATATATTTTGATATAAGATATATATATAAATATGAGTTGTTATGATTTTACAACCACCAAGTGAAAACATATATTATCGTATTTTCATAATTATAAAAATTGCATAAAATAATATATTAAATGAAAGGACTACAAAAAAAAAACCCTAACTAATTTAGGGACTTAAAAATAATATTAGATATTCGAGGGACATAAAATAATTCAGAAGTCGTGTGAATGCGCATGCAATCAAAAGTTAATCAAAAGTTTCGATGGCGAGGTCCACGTCACCGTCCTTCCATGGCACATCATGTTATTGTTTACAAAACCAAGGTCATACTTAAAATCCAATCTATTATAAATCTTCTCTCCCCACCAATGTCATGCTTCGCCTCTCACACTACATAAAAAGACACAGAACACAAGACCAGAAAAAAGAGACCACAACAACATACAACATGAGCATGGACGACATGGAAGAACAAATGCTACTCCTCAGCGAGCTCTACTCAGAATACTACACTTCCCAAGTTCCACCTCAAGGTGGCTAGCTAGCTAGCTCCATATATATCTCTCTCACTAATCCCTAATGGGTTATGATCAAATCACATTTTTTTTTATTTCTTTTTATTGTTTTGATATGTACATATACCAGTTAAATAAAACTTGGGCATGCAGGAGAAGGGAAGGTGAGGAGGAGGAGAAAGAGGAAGGGGAAGGGTGAAGGTGAGTCAAAGAAGAGAAGGTTGAGTGATGAGCAGGTGAAATTCTTGGAGATGAGCTTTGGGAGGGAGAGGAAGCTGGAGTCAGGGAGAAAGGTTAACCTGGCCAGCGAGCTCGGTCTTGACCCAAAACAGGTGGCCGTGTGGTTTCAGAACCGGAGGGCTCGTTGGAAGACAAGGCAGCTCGAGGAGGAGTATTCCAAGCTTAAGGCTGAGAAGGAGGCCATTGTTCTTGACAAGTGCCACCTTCAAGCCCAGGTCACTCTCTCTCTCTGAGACTTAGATGGGGAGTATATGATTTTGTTTTAAGTGTATGTTTTTATTTGATATTATTGGCTGATGATGATTTTTTTTCTCATTCAAACTTTTTTTTTAAAACCAATTTAGTCTCATCTTGAGAGAATGGTAAAGGAACCCCTCATTGATTAATGAGAGGACCTCAGTTCAAATCTTGTTCTATGACCAAGAAAAATATTTACTAACAAAAAAAAAAAAAAAAAGATTTGTATGCCTTTTTATTATATATATTCCTGCCTGTAATGAGCATTGAAAGGAGTGTATTCCCTTCTTTTTTAAATCAATGAATATGGTCTATGTGTTTTTGAGAGAGAGAGAGAGAGAGAGAGAGAGAGCATGTGCTAATGTGCTATGGTGGCTTACAACATTATGTTTAAAGAGTTTTCTCTCATGGAATTTTAGTATAGACCATATGGGTTGTCTCACTTCTTTCTTCTTTTAAGAGTTTCTTGGTAGGTCCATATGGCTTCTCTAAATTTCTTGCTTATAAGTTTTTGAGGACTACAGTTTTCTTCCTTTTTTTTCTGTTTCTTTTTTATTGAGTGTGTGAGAGGATATCGACTATATGCATGGATCCTTCTCTCTCATAATACCTGCTACAAGTAAATAATTAAAACAAGAAGTCAATAAATGTTTGATCTAATGGAATTTATTGTTAATATTATAGATACTGAAGCTGGAGCAGCAGCTCTCTGAAGCTGAGAAGGAGATAAGGAGGCTATCCGGACAATCAGACGGCGACGGCAGCCCGAGCTCCTCCTTCTCCATGGCCACCAACCACCCTCTCATGGGAGATGATCTTCACACGGTTCAACAAAATGAAGCCCTTCTCTATGTGCATGAGAACAATTACATTCACACTATGGAATGGCTCAACTCCTATGGCTTTTAGGAATTGAACAAAAATATAATAATCTAGCACCCATCATGTTCATCATTTGTATGTAGATATATTTAGCTAGCTTGCTATTCCATGTAGATTATTGACTCTATTTCACTAGTGAGAATGTAATATATGTGCTCCCTTGTAAGATATATAAGTTTGTTTATTGGCTCAAAAACTTCTCTGAAATGGCAAACCATGTCCATAAAACTAATATCTTTGTTCATAAATGGAACTACAGTAGTAACCTCCAACTTCTTTTGAATTTCTTTTGGGGGGCAGAAGCTAACTTTGGTTTCCTCAAAACACTGCATCAAAAGCTTTATAGGACAGCCTAAGAGGCACCACCCCAATGTAGATGCCCTCGATTTGTTATATCCCACATATCTATTTACAGCCTAAGAGGATGAGGAAGTGATTTAGGTTGCGATCTATTTTTATTTTATTTTATTTATTTATCTTGAGTTTCTTCACAGTATACCCACAGAAATGAAGGGCTTTTTGGATCAAGAATTTCACATCAACCTTCTATGTAGCTTGTAGAACACCTATGTGCAGTAGAATTTCATATTATTTGTAAGAATTAACATTGTTAGTTTGAACAGTGAAGTCTTTTTAAGTAGAGAGAATTTTTTTTCGCTTGTTTATGGTTAAACTGAGATAACTATTTTCGCTTGTTTATCCCGATCCCGCAGAAGTAGAGAGCATTTTGTTAAAACGGTCATCATCGCCATTTCATAGGCATCTTTTTGAGTCAGTTTTTAGGTACAGTTTTTTAGTTTAGTTGTTTGTTGCAGTTCATTATTTCTAAGAAAAAAGATGGCAAGTTAATGTTTTTCACTAAAATTATATCACACCAAACTGATTGTTCCAAAGAGTATATAAAAGGAGCTTCTTAACCTATATAATCCCATATGATAACATAATTCTAAGTTAACTATCATATAATTTGTCTTTAATTTACAAGTTGTGAATAATTTTTTTTTATCAAAAGCACCTTCAATCTGCCTAATATGAAAACTAGGTTATTCTTTTTTAAGTAAATAAACTTAGGGATGGTCATTGAGTGCGAACTTGGGACAAGCTTGATTATTTAGTCCCAACCCTATCAATTTAAGAACCGAACTCATTTCATAGTCAGGTTTTCGAAACAAAATTTAAACATTTTTTCGAATAGCTTTTATAAAATTTTAATTAGAAACTAAATTATTTCCTCCAATCATCATATAATATATTATATTAGTTAATTAATATTTAGTTACTACATCAATTGTAAAAAATGAAAAGAAAAGTAATTTGACGTGTTAGCTTTATTACAGTACAATTAATTGCGTCTAAATTTATTTTAAAAAAATTTATTCAACATTTGTTATATATCATTCTTGATATATAATTTCAATTAATGAAATACAAGATGTAATTTTGGATATTTGAGACTGGATAAGTTGAAACAGGTATTAAGCTTCAAACCTTCCCTTTCCCCTAAGCCTTTGTTTGGATGCTGTATAACTCTAGATAGATTATGGAATAAGGTGGAATATGTTAAATAAAGTGTCTGGATGCCTAGAATACCCATGGATAATATATGCCGGATAAACTGGTATAAAGGGGTTTTTGGATTCCAACCAACCCCTGGAATAAAAGTTATTCCAAATAATTTCACCCAAAGAATATGTGAAGCCACTGTTAAATCAACTGTCATCACATTATAAATCAACTATCAAATCAACTATCATCATTTTGCACCTTTTATAAATATTTATCTGCACTTTATTCACATTTTATTCAAATAATAACTTTATTATTACGTTTTCCAATGAGAATAGTTCAAAACACAATTAAACACAAAATCACTTTATCCTTATTTATACTCACTTATGCTAGAATAACTGTATACTAAGAATAAGTCATATTTTGTATCACATTGTCCTCATTTGAAAGTATTAACTCATAAAATCGTGGCAAAGGGATGAAATAAAATTGTAATATCATTGAACAACAAAAATAAAATATTTTAATTATTGGAAATTCATTTTTATCCTAAAATCATGGTTCCATTACTTCGACTAAAAGATTTATTAACATTTATAGTGATGAATAAAGTAAATAAACTTCACATAATGTATTTTAAAAAAAATTAGGTGATTCCCCCTCTTCTCTCTTTTATACTACCACAACTTTTCGAAATTGATATACATGAAAAAGATTATATCAAAGGCCATTAATACAATTAACTTATTAATTTTTTAAAGATAAAATTGGGTTAATTAAGTTCATGAGTATTGCACTATTAGACATTGTACTATAGTTAAGGAAAATGCTAGATTCGTGTAGTTCTTTTCACAGTCCAAAACACAGACCACATATGATTTTATTTTATTTTTAAATAGTAAACATCATCTAATAATGTAAATGATTTAATGAAAAGTATTGTATAGTGCTCCATTTCGAATTGAATGAATCCATTTTTAGTAAATGTTAAAGAAAATTTAACAATATATATACTTCATATAACGATGCTTATGCTTCATTAAATTTCTAATGATATATATGAGACTGTATTTTGGATTGTAAAAATTAAGGGCGCTGTTACACAAATTCATTTTCAGCCCCAATTCTAGCCCTATATGCGTAAATTTATCAATGCACGTGCTCACATTAACAAAGCATATGAAGCATATGCTTCAAAAGAATTTTTTTACATTTTCTATAAATTCATACATGCAATTTATTGGAGTATATGCTTCATTTTCTATAAAAACATGTACTTTATTAGATGAAATATACTATTTTTAAAAAATTCAAAATAGACATAGACTGGAATTGAGACTGAAAATGGAGCTGGATGTAACATTATCCAAAAATTAAAGGATTGAGTGTAACAGCGCCCTCCTGTCACTCCCAGATCCTACTTGTAGGAGCAACCAGCTATTCAAGTATGGATAGAACTGGTACTACAAGAACAGAGCACGAGTTTCATTGTCTAAACCATGCATGTTCACCAGACAACCTTTTCTTTGTCCCACAAAGAGAGAGAGAGGGATACATGCACATCCCCTTTGTGCTGTTTTTAGGGTGGTTCGACCTGTATATTATCTTCAAATGGTCTCCCTATCCATGCCTCTCACACTCACTCTTTCCATCTCTAGTTTTCACTTTGTGGGTCATCTTTAATATCAGGATTTACAGAGGACACCTGGACTTTCATCTGTATGTGAGCTAGGGACCCAACCCTATGCTTTCCTTTTTGTTTCTTTAGTTCCTATAGTTGTGAAAAACCCTTTTTTAAGCACTCCCCACATGACATTTTTTCTCTCTCAACCACTGCTCACATTCATGGCTGAAAGCAACATCTATACCGGGGCCTGGTTCCTGTGCATGAACTGGCCATATTTTATAGGGTTTGTGGGTCCAAACAAAAGATGGACAACTTTTGTCTGACCCCCCTTGGTCGAGTTCATGAACTTGGGATTCAAAAATCTGGCAGACCAAAACATAGTACATCTGAGTCAACTATGGTGGCTATATTTTAATTTTTTTTTATCCCTTTGATTTTTTGTTATTTTGGTTTTGTGCTTTTTTCCCTTACCACCATCCGGGTCTCATCAACCAAAAGGTATCTTACCATTCGTGTGCAATGAATAAGAAATGAATTTTTAATTGTTTATAAAAAGAACATTTTATTTCATGATTTGATAAATAAATGATTCCATTAGTTTTAAATAAATCTTATTTTTAAGAAGGATTATTTAGTTTTCACCATGTGAAAAAAAGTAAATAATTTTAAAAAAATTTACAAAAAATGAATTGATTAATATCCCCTTACAAACTTATTATGTCTTATTAAAAAAAACTCATTCATTTGAATTTAATTTCCCTTCTAAAAGGCAATTTATTATAATTTTTGTTAGAAAACAACATTATTATTATGAGACCCTTTAGCCCCCGTTTGGATACAGAATATGACTTATTCTTTTGTATACATTTATTCCCGCATAAGCGATATAAATAAGGATAACTTTATTTTATGTTTGGTTGTGTTTTAAATTTCCATTCTAAAAGGTAATCTATTATAATTTTTTTAGAAAACAACATTATTGTTGTGAGACCCCTTTAAGGTTGTTGATTGCCTTTGCAAAAGGCTCATATATTTCTTCTGTTATTTAAACTATTAATAAATGATGCATACACAAAACTATCTCGATAATGTGAGGGTTATATTCCATTACAACTCATCAACTTAAATGATCCACCTACTAAATATTCATAGGTTGTAGCTCATTCATGCATTTATTAAACACAAATATATTATATATACATGACATGATATGATTGATATAAAATTTGATTGGTATGAAATGGTACATAATTTGTGCAAATTGTAAGAAATGATATGAAAGGGATTTTTTATAATTTGTCTATTTAAAATGGGCAGAAACTAAATAATAATGCGTATTTATTTAAATAATTTGTTTATTTAAGGAGGTAACTACATAACTCTAAATGTGTGGGTTTTAACTTTGCAATGGGTTAATAATCAAATCATTTTTTTATAAGGGCTTTTCAATTATTCATTTCATTTTTTTTTTTTGAGGGGGGGGGGGGGGGTTGTGGAAACTAAAAAACCCTTTTAAGAGCAATTTATATGCTTCCTATTCCGGTAAAGAACACCTTGTATCAAGTTTTATATGCAACGATACTTCATAATTGAAATAATATATTTAAATACAGTAATGTAACACAAGGTATGGATTCTTTGAAGACTTTTTAGTCCGTTGTTCTATTTAGAATTCAGATGGGATTCCTTGTAGACTCAGACAGACCTAAGTTCAAGAAAACAATGACAGAGAGAGAACTCAAGTACAGAAACTGTTCCTAATAATACACAAATATAAGATAAAAAACATCCATGTAGGAAGTTCACATCAAACAGTTTCTAGGTAAGTACAATCCCACAACATCAAAATCAAATGACCATTGCAAAACAGGATATGCAGGAAGCAGTGGTGGAAAGAAATAGTGCTCTTCAGACGAACAAGCTATGAATAACAACCAAGATGACAGAATTTTTTAAAATTTTCAAAATTTCAGTCCCACTCACATGCATTCAAGGATTTATAATCAGTCTCTACCCTAACCAAGTAACATCATTTTAAATCCAACTCTCCACCGAGCTCATTCAAGTTGGTCTGTATCAGGTTTCATATGTACAACTAAAACTTCATAATTGAACTGAAGTGTTTAAATTCAGCAAAATAAAAATGAAATACGGATTCAGTGTCCTTTGTTATTTTGTTTTCTTCGACTCCTTGTGGGCTCAAAAATAAATAACCAACCCATGCATTTAACATCCCATGAAACTACAGAAATTGGAAGCCATGTATTCATAATCTGCTACAATTACAGGACAGGATTTCTAGCGGCGGCTAATATAAAGTTACAACAATCACCCAAAAGGCTGGAAAGATGAAAATCACACAGCCTAATATAGACACGACGTGGAAAAACATCTGCACGGATGTTGGAGATTATAGATATGATAGCAGAGCATCAGACCCTTAAATTTGTTCTTAGTTGAGAATGATTTAGTGAAAAACTGCAACCACGCATTGGAGACAAAGGTAAAGCGACTTTTCATTTCCCCTAAGGGTTATGGCTTGATCTCCTCAGTTCCCATGGTGGCAGGCAACCTTTCAAGGGTGAATGCAAGAAAAGAGATGATGTGGACAGCTGCCTTTGACGCATCGAGATCGATGATAGGCAGCTGAAGGCACTCCTCAGCCTCCTCTTCTCCCCATCGTAGTCCGGTGCATGCCGCACAGCAGAAACTTGAAGGGCCTCAGGCAGCAAGCAGTTGCATAGAGATCCTGTAGATAAAAGGTCAATTGATGAATAGGGCATTGGAATCAGATCAATGCAGACAAGTCTCACATAGAAAATAGTTGCCATGAATACCACATATGCACCAATCAAAGCATATCAAGTATTACCGCATAACTGGGCCTAACACGGCTTCCTGAGAGGTGATAAAGCCATCAAAGCAGGCTGATATATCAGGGATAAGTGGTTAAGAGATTTCCACATATCCTAATTGAATGAGGGAACATGTGTATTACAGGGCAAAACTGACTGCAGGTATACATTTTTCAACTCATCTATAGGTGCACTCACACGATTATTCTATGAAGTATTCAGTAGTTTATTTAGATTTATACATTTGACTAGTCTATATTCAGAATACAACATCAACAAAGCCTTATCCCAAAAATTTGAGGTGAGCCACACGAATCCATTCTGACAATTGAACTATATTAAGGGCCAAGCTACATTCAGATTCACAGAAGAAAAAATGTGCTAGCATGTACAGAAGCCCCCATTCTAAATGACTAGTGGAATAGACTTAAGTTGAGATCTGTCATAAAAAGAGTGTCTCAGTCTAATCAATCTGCAGAGTTTGGTCTTTGGGGGGTAATTATGGAAAAATTGGCAAACAAATCGTCATGGGCTGTTTTGATACTCACAAAGATTGAAGTGACTGGGCAAAAAGCAATGGTATCAGAATATAAAAACAGCTGACTTATGGTGTGATGAATGGAACCGTCAGATGCACATATGGCAACTTTGTAAAGTTTCCTCATTTAATATGAGTCACTCGTATCAGAATCTATGGTCCAAGGGTCAATCTCACGTGGATGGTTGTATTGGAATGATTCCTTCAGATGGGTGTAAAAAATGGTTGGTTGTTCATTGACTAGCTATACCTACAATTTTTGGATAGCACCTTACAACAAAGCAACGCGTAAAGGTAATACACATTCTCGAAGAGTTGTATATTGATAGATGTACACATGGAGCGAACGGTGCTTGAATTAACATAAAACAAAAAAGATAGAGCATTGCGACATAGTTTAAGGCATTTTGAACGGGGTCTGAGCTTTTGTGGTTGGTTGATCGTTTTACAAGCGGTAATCTCAAGCCTTTCCATTTTCAAGATTCCAAAGAGCATCAAATCCCATTTGGTCTTATTCGGAATGTTTTGTGGAATGGAGCAAAAGAATGGAAAGAAAGTTTATTTGGTTGAAGTGGTGTGCAGTAACAAGAGAGGTGGACAAGCTAGTATTCTGAATCTGGAGATATAAATTTAGCCTGCTTTGCAAATAGCTCAGGCGAGGGCTCCAATATCAATGCAACACATTGTAGAAGAAGCGTTTCCCAGCGGATTCTACAAAAACGTCCATCATTTGGAAGAGGCATCATTAGTGTGGCCAAAAGATTAAGGGAGGCAATCAATTGGAAAGTGGGGGGGTGACGCAACGTTTTTTGGCATGATATATGGTGTGAAGAGCAAGCTCATGGAGAAATTTTTTTATCTTGTTCGATTTGCTCCATGAGTGGTGTGAAGAGAGACCAATAACGAGGGAAATGGCGACAAAGTCCAAGGAGGTTGGGGATTCAAATTCTCACGCAAGGTCATGCATTTTTGTGGTTGATGTACCATAACAAGCTGTTCACTGAGTCATATAGAACAAAATGGGCACCCAAAGACAACAAGACGTACAATGTGTCACAATGGAAAAAACTATGGTGCACTTATTCATCCATTGTTTGGTGGTGCAACAGATCTAGGCTACAAAGGCTTGCACGATGAGGGTATCGGTGGATTTTCCCACCATGAAGGAGTGGTTCATAGGAAGAAGACTAAGACAGAAGGGGGATTGAAAAGCAAAGATAATCCAATCTTTTGTGCCAGCTGTGATATGGGTTATATGGTTAACACGCAACAAGGTCAATTTCAAAGAGGTTGTGGAATATGTTGAAAATATTTGGGAGCTTGTGATCCTTACATCAAAGACTGGGGAGATTTTGTGTGGGGGCTTCTTATGTAGGGGGTCGGATCATGATCAAGGAGTAGGTTTTTGCTATTTGTTAGGGTGTCGATTTTGGAGCGCCAATAGATATCTCTTTATTGAGCTTCTAGACCGGCGTACATTGTCATGGGGTTGTTTTTGGTTTTCTTATGCTTTTGTATTTGGGCATTTACTTCATTTTAATAAAATTAGGGTGGGATGCCTACCGTTTTATTTCAAAAAAAGTTAAGACATCAATAATGAAGGGTTTGAAGAAATCTAGGGTTCTTCATATAATAGTGGAATAATATCCACGTTTAGAGAGACTTTATACGGTAATGGCAATGTAGTGATCTCCAAAAAGGTTGAGAATATCGAGAAAAAAAATTCATAAGAACTTGTGTCACTCTTGTAAATTTTGTACCTCACTTGTATTATAATGGAGATCTTCTCGCATTTATCAAGTGAAGCACATAAATGAGTTTTTTTGTCGTGTAATTATCCATGTTTTAATCTAGGATTTGTGGTGGATTTCCGCAAAATGCACAACATACCTAGCTAGGGAAATGGGACTACACACGGGTATGGAAATAATGATCATATGTTGTGGGTTCTCACAATATGCAACATCATACCTCATTAGCGTAATGGTGGACTACGCTTGGACTGGAAATAGGTTGCTACATCATGAGAAAAATTTAGTTCATGATAGATTGTGCATCATGCATGCATTCTAATATGTGGACTACTGTTTGATTTTCTTTTTAATGTTTTCCCCTCTTCAACTCCAACATTGACCAAATTTTTTCTATTCAACTTAAACATCAACAGATCTTCGATCTACTGATCAATGTCAATAACATCAGAAACACCCATAAAATCAAATCAAATTAAAACGTACCAAGTAAAACATTTGTCAAAAAGTATACCAAGTAAAATTGGTTTCTCCTTATCAAAACCTGTTTAATGCTGCACAATAGAATTTTCTGAAAGTTCGCTTCTTGGAAATTGGGTGCTCAATATAGATTTCATGGCAACCTTAGTAACTCTAGTTTGCTACCTCTTCTGCATACACTTCTTTTTTCTCTCCTTTTTCCTCTTTCTTTTTGAACTAAAAATGCCAGCCAAGATTGAACGCACAACATGCGTATATCATACATGAATATGATGGCATGGCACAAGCAAAAGATCAGTGCTTTTCGCTGCTAGTTACTTTGGTATAATAAATCAACTTAAAAATGATCCATTCCATATATCATGCATAACTATAGTGGTGGAAATGATGCATTGTGCCATGCCACACAGCATTAAATGAATGACAACAAAGAGAATGCATTGCCAGAAATCACACATTGAAACACATCAACAAGAATCTGAAGAAGACTGCATGCTTACCTATCCTGGCAAGTCGATTCACCCATTTCGGAATTGTGTTCCCAGTCAATTTGTAACAGATGTCCCTACAGAAATGGTTACAGTTCTTGACAATCAAATGATATGTATCACCATTGTAGTTTGCAGAGTGTCGTTCCATGAACTCTCTAACTTGAAGTGGGTCCAAGCAAGTTGTGCCCATAAATATTGACTTCCTAAACTTGAACCCTGGACATTGCCGAGGCTCAACCTCAAAAACACCACTTGTTGGATAATCATGAGCTCCAAAGGCATATTCTACCCCATGAACTGTATAAAGGAATGCAGAACATCAGAAACATCTCATGTTATTATTTGTATAAATACAAAAATAATTATAGAGGCAACGGCCATAATATTTATAGTGGCATTTTTCCACCAAAGGGAATATCACTATCCTTTTTTAGAATTCACCAGAGTTGACTTTCCACAACCATTCCACAGTAATATGTGCACTATCATACTTTTACACTCACATATCAAACCTTGCATAGATTCAAAAGAATGCATCGGGAAAATCCATGTTTTTTTCAAAGAAGCACAATGCATCACATTTGATTATTAGATGACCATAAGAAATATTGCTACCTTTTTTTTCGATTCACCAGCGTTGCTTTCCAGAATCATATGACAGTAATATGTGCATTATCATACTTTAGACATTCATATGTCAAATCTTGTATAGATTCAAAAGAATGCATTGGGAAAATCCAGGGCTTTTTACAAAGAAGCACCAATGCATGACAATCCATTATTAGATGGCCAAAATATTCATATTTTACAGGAACACTGCCGATTCTGGCAGTTGTCTTTGACTTCCTACATCTGCTCATACACATCCAAGTTGCATGCTTATATTTATTGAAAAAAAATTAGTCTCTGAGGAAAATAATGCGAGGAATGTGATGTATGTAACGTCCATGAATTTGATTTTTCATAATGTGAACAATAGCTGTAAAACAGCAAACTAAGAGCAGCCCTAAGTTCATGAATATTAATACAAAATGATTAGATATTAGAGGTGCAGTAGCACAAAGAGTAGCACACTTTAGTGTAACATATCACAAATCTTTATTTATTTATTTATTTACTTAATTAATTAATTAATTTTGCGGGGTAGGTATCATTTCATATATCTTTCATCTAACTAGGTATAATTTTTCACTCTACCAGCAATTTGTTCACCTTTTCAAGACTTTAATTTTTCATTCCAAATTGAAATATTTTGTGGAAAGTAATCCTTTTTCAATATAGAAGACTAATGAACTCTGTTATAATATCCAGCTACTTCCAAAATGGATAAAATTATGAAAGCCCCCATATTGAGGCATCTTATCAAAAAATGCTAATGGAGCGGGATAAAAAATTAAAGCTTGTAGTATCCATTGCCAAGAGACAATATGAAAGAATAACGCAGTGTATATCTCTTGCAATGAAAAGAAAACCAACTATTGACTACAAAATAGAATGACCATCTTAAATTAAGGAACCCTAGGACAATGCCCTAAGGTTGTTTCCTCTCCTTTATAAAAAGAAAATACTTTTAATCAATTTTCTGTGGCCTTTAAGTTGCTCTATATCAAGTTATATATTTCATACATATATTTCATACAGAAGAGAGTCATACCTCAGTGCCTACACATGAAATAATATCCATCGGTATTATTGTTACATTGGCATAGGATCCGGTCATCATCTTTTCTTTCCATTCACCGAGTCTTTGTATTTATCCTAGAGCATGCAAGTTTTTTAACTCAAACAAGATGGGTAAAACAATGTCATTGTCCACTCATGTATCGCTAGTCTTCTTACCACTAAGAACTTTTTTAACACATTTCATGAGTAGACCATTTGTTTCAATTATTGTACTCATAGTTTAAAGTGCAGCCGCACGTACACTTAACCATGTGCGCCCTTGGGTGCACTTGGCAGGAATGTGCGGTGCACATGGACCGCACATGGCGCCAACGGCTCATTGGGAAAAAAATTGGGGTGTTTTTTGAGGGTCTCCACTATAAAATAGGTTCCATTTGAATCCTAAATGCACCTAAAACAATTACAACATCTCTCCAAACTCTCAATTCTCAAAACTCTCAATTCTCAAAACTCTCAAATCTCTAAACTCTCAAAATTTTCCAATACTCTCAATTCTAAAAACTCTTGATGTTCTTTCAAATTTGCCACTTCAACTTGTTATTTTAGAGTGTGACTCATTTGGTTTTTTATTGTAGGGTTGTTGAAGAAGGTTTAAAAGGATCTTGAAGGCATTTGGAGGAGACTCTTGAGGAGTTCATCATTTGTTAGCAATCAATCTCTTGTGTTTTTCTTTTTGCACTAGTCACTAGACTCACTAGTCAATACACACACTAAACATGTCATCAGCCGCATCTACCCCTTCCGAGTTCCCCTTAGACCCGTTTCCAATTACCCTTGTTGGAAGTATGGCTAATACGCTAATGCGAACGACAAAAGTAGGATTAAATGCATCTTGTGTAATAATTACGTTGCCACTGGTGGTTTAGCTCGGTTTAGAATGCATTTGATTAGGATGCCCAATTCAAATGCTCGTCAATGCGTGAATGCCACCACTGAAATATAAAAAAATCTGTGAATATTATGATTCTCAATCTGAGGCTTCTAGAGTTATTGTTAGGTACCAAGATCCCTACTTAAGACCAAACACCAAAGAAGAGGGTGAAGATGATGATTTTGTTGCCATTGAATCAAACCCCGGCCCTAGTTCTCGCCCCTATCCATCCCAACCCAAAAAAAGAATACGTGATCGTTCTAGGGGACCTCTTGATAGGATGTTTTCTAGAGGTAGTGAAGGTAATACTAGGATTTCATCCCAAACCCAATCATCCATAGAGAGCCACTTCAAAAAGGATGAGATGAATGAGACTTATCGTAGCATTGCACAATTTTTCTATCACGCTGGAATTGCTTTCAATGTTGCTGCTACGGCCCCATTCAGGAAATGATAAAGAAGATAGGTGATTTTGGCCGAGGTCTTAAACCACCCACCCTATACCAATTGGCCGGACCTTTGTTAGATAGTGAAGTAGAGGCAACAAGGGAATTGGAACAACAATATAGGAGTTGGAAAATTATATGGGTGTAGTATCATGGCTGATGGTTGGACTGCATGAGATGGTCGGAAATTCATTAACTTTCTGGCTAATTGTCCCACCGGAACATTATTTATCAAATTTATTGATGCTTCATCACACTCACAAACAGCTACTTACTCGTATAATCAATTGATCAATGTCATTACACAAGTAGGTCCGGAGCACGCTGTTTAGCTCTGTGGAAGATTGGGAAAGGGATGCTTCAGTGATGACATAAAACATGATGTTAGGAAGATCAATCGAGCATTCGTTCCAAGCATGTAAAGAAGTTTTGATCTGTCTTCGGTTACATCGCTCTTCGAAATAATGGTATTTAAGAGACGGTAGATAGGTTTGAGAAGAGATTGTTAAATGACGGTATAGTATTCTAGTCCCGTTACGCATATCTCTTCAGATATGATGGTTTTCATTGCAGATAATTTCCTATAATCTATGGCATTAGACACACAAGGAAGTTTCAGTTGCTCAGCAATGGTTTGGGTGAAAATGGTAAAATATTTGCCATTCAAATAAGTCTGAAAGTGCGATTATCAGGAAGTATATTATGAATGTTGGCATAGAACAAATGCACATAATGAGGGTAGGCTACACTACCAAGTGAGGCAATGTCCATCCAACCACGGGATTCAAATATGGTCCATATGTTGTGATATGATGGTATATCCCTAAATTTTTCTAAGATAATTTCGCGCTCAAGGATCAAAGAGCGTTTACAAAATAGTTTTTCAAAGGCCTTCTTCGCCTTCGTTCATAGAAAATATTGGCATCGGACAAAGAAATTTTTTCCTAACGCGTTTAGGCAATTTCTTATTTACCATCAAGAAAACAAATGTAAGAAAAAGTTTGGTGATATGCATGGTTGTGAATTTGTAATTTTTGGACCTAGGGTTAGAGGTTGGGAGATGATTGACGTTGGGACCTAGGGTTAGAGGTAGGGAGATGAGAAATATCCTAGAATTCAAAAAAAGAATGATTGAGGCTGCAAAATAAAAGAATATACAACAATAAACATCATTCATCATTTATATTCAAAGATTAAACAAAAAAAATTAAAAAATTGAAAATGGAGATGAAAAAGAGTAGAAGCATACCTTAAATTGTGGCAAAGAAGGATTTCAATGTGCTTTAGGAGGATTTAGGAGAGGGATTTGATGGAAAAAATAGGGTTTGAAGGATTTGGGGGCTTTGGGTTTGAATAGGGTTCTAATGGGAAAAATAGAGATGAGAGGGAATGAGAGGTTTCGGGCTGAACTTGACTTAAAAAGCCCGAGGCCGTTCGAACGGCCTCGGTATTTTTTGTTTAAAAAAAAAATTAGGAAGGCGTTGTCCTAAACCTAAGTGCGGCCGCATGTACAGTACATGCGGCCGCATATGCTGTGTGCAGGACCCCACCGCACATGCGGTCCGCACACAATTTGAGACTATGATTGTACTTTCTAAAAACACGATTAGTTACTTAGGAAGAAGTATAGCTCGAAGGACTAAAATCTAAATGCTTAAACTACAACAAATTGCATTCGTAAGATGAGTTTCATATAACTTATAATTTTACCCATAAAAAAAAAAACACCTTATATTGGAAATCAACAAACTGGTTATAGTGAAAATAAGCAGATCTTAATTGAACTTCAGAGCTAGGTGAAAGGCCAAAGATAGAATCACAAATGCAAGAGAAGTGGCATATTTGCATTATTCTAAGGGCCAATTTGGTGATACTGGTCCAAAATCCAATTCTGAAGATTATGTGGGGAGGAGGAATGAAAGATATTTTGCCTGAGGCACTCAAGATTAGATTAGGGTTCATTCTTAAGCCCTTATCCATGACTATATGCAAATATGTTTACATCTCCTTTTTTTCTTTCTTTCTTTTAAGGAAAGAGCTCACCACCCAAATCTATTATTTATTAGATGAAATCCTTAAAAAATAAAAGAAATATAAAAGAAAACCAAGGAGATGAGAATTCTCCTCAAGAATAAGGCAAAAAATCTAGATAGAAAAAACGAAAGACATTATAGAAAAAAGAAAGAGATTATATATTTTCTCTTTTTTTTTTTTGGAGGGGTGGGTTAAATTCCCAACACCAGCTGCCCTGACTCCATATAATCCCAGATTGGGCTCTTAATAGCCTAAATATAAATAATAGTTAGGATTATAGTTGATCTGCAAATTAATAGAATACAAAGAAGTTTGCAGGCAATTACTTCAAGACATTATGATAAATGATGGCACAAAAGTTTGGAACTGGACAATATTTAAATTGAGGATAGCAAGTATATAACAACAGTGAAGATTATTCTGCTGAAAATACGATTATAATTTATAACTATTTGAAATAAAAATTACTCAAGCCAATGCAAAGGCCACATTCGGATGGAGGAACCCACCATCCTAAATCCTAATAAATGGTTCCTCAATATATGTGTTTCTTGTCATAGGTGGTCCTCAATATGAAAAGTGTGCATAATTGCACAGAAGATGAAAGCACATTTCATTAATAGCAAAATATGAATGCATGACCATGAACAAAAATATGGTTATCGGAAATGAGTGTTCCACGTCACAACAACATTGAAGCAGCCAACCTAAAGCTTGGCAATAATTATTTTCAACATTTTATACACATGTAAATAAGGTGAAAGGAGGAACAACTACTGAGCAAAGAATTGTTCAGCATATTTCAAGGATATTTTATTATAATTTTACTGCCCAACTGCTCTCGGCAAGTGAATTTATTAATTTTTTTCCTACATGGCGTTATTGGATCAACAATTACATAGTTCATAATTTCCTCCAAATTTAAATTTTAAAAGCTGACACAATGTACCATTGAGGACTAAAATGACACATCCATTCTGCTTATTATTGTTTCTTAGCAGGCCAAAAGTGAATATGTATTTGATATTCTAACAATTCAAAATAATGTGAGTTTGTTGCAATATAGATGCGAATATGCTTCCCTGATGTTGGGAGAGGAAGGCATAAAAGCACTCCCAAACAGAAGCAGTCAAACCTTTCCACAGCCGGGAATCAGCCATTGTCAATAACATCAGCAGATCAAATCAATATACCCACATACAGCACAAGAGAAGATGGATGCTACAAATAAAACTTGTGCAATATGGAACATGAAGTAAAAGGTGAAACTGAAACAAGAATCCAAGCAATACTTTGTGCATCTAAAATATCTATCCAATTAATTGATGATTTCAAGGACAGAGAAGAAAGAATACCTTCAACACCAGAGTGGAATATTCCTAGGCCTGCCCAATAAACATAGCCATTCATGGGTGTCAGATCATACACATTGAGGTACACAGGTGCATTTCCTGATGACTGTCCTGCTGAGCGGACCTTGGAGAACATGCAAAAGCGGGTTGCAGATTTGCTTCTCAAGCGGAGGGGCATGATGGAGTTCTTCCACCCCTTCTTCGACCCCAATTTCATCTTTTATTATTCTGCCACCCCAATAAAAGAATCTGACATCAGCGGCTACTCTCTGGCCCATAACAAAGCATTGATTTTTTTCTAATCAAAGCAATTATGCGTTTGTTTATTAAACTAGGAGCATTATATCAAGATTTATGAAGGTATTTTTTAAGTACATTGGATTAGAAACAAATCTGAAACCAGCCTTAACATAGAAACTCGGACAAATAATGATTTGCAACCCACATTTAGTAAATTCAAAATCTGAGACTATAACTAATAAAGAGAATAAAAATACCAATAACATTGCATTGAGGTTTTACATATGTTTTCAAAATAAGAGACATTAAAGAAAGGGAAAATAAAGAAAATAATGAAAGAAAACCGAAATAATGTTCAAACAAAAAACCTTCTAACTTGATGACCTACAAATTTCCAGAACACCAAATAACTGACTTGTGTCATTTGTGTGCAATCCCAATAATGCACAACAACCCACCCAATTTTCATGTGAGATTTACAGCCCCCATAACGGTTCGAAAAAATTGCACCAAAGAAAACACCTTTCAGCTAATTTTTTTAAAGAACCCATGAAAACCCATCAATGATTCCAAAAAAGGGCAATTTTTGAACCACTTCCATGAGACAAAAGAACCATCAAGATTCAGCATAAAAGGCACCAAATTAACTATGCTGTCCATACAGACCTCAAAAGAACCAAAAATATCTAGAAACCAGGACAGAAACACCAAAACAGGCAGATCAAAAGAAACCCAAAAAAAAAATTATGCAGGAGCCATGGATGTCTTTTACAAAAATCTGCTCTAAGAGAGAATGAGAGATGAACAGACTGAAAACTGCAAGTTACATTACTAAAAAAATGACCCCATCAAACATTCAGCACAACAAGCACCCAAAAAAAGTAAGATCTCCACACAGACTTCAAAAGGACAAAAATGATAAAAGAATAAGATCTCCACACATACCACAAAAGGACTAAAATGATTAAAGGAACTCTAAAACAAGCAGATCAGAATAAACCCAGATGAAAAAAACAGATCCAAAACCCAGATCCTACCACGAATACAGATTTTGAACTACATTTCCAAGATTCACAAAAGCCACCAAAAAACACTAAGATCTCCATATATAGACCTAAAAAAAAAAAGAGGTAAAGAAACACCAAACAAGCGGATATCAAAAGAAACCAAGATTAAAAAATAAAAAAAAATCTAAAACACACTCTCACCAGCCCGTAAAACCGCCACACTAAGCAGGAACCATAGCTATCTTTCAAAATCAAATGAAAAATCAGAATCAAGAGCAACAAATCTCCCCCCTCTCTCTCTCCTCGACTTTGTGTCACACTGTCTCTGTCTGCTGTATTTCGCTTTTAATAAAGAAAAGACAAAGCTTTCTTTTCAATGCGAGCTTTTGTTTTTTTAAAACTAACATATAAAACAATTATTTATTGTAAAAAAAGAAAAAATTGTTTCAGACCGAAGTGGAAGAACAGATAATAATTTTTAATAAATTCTAAAATCGATTTTTGGAGAATCAATCGTGCTGTGTGGTGTGGTTTTGCTTTACCAGGTTTTGTCCCTTCTAATTTTGGAAATGACCGGCGTCTCCCCAATCAAAGGACAGATAGACGGGCCTCATTATAGCTGCAGCTCCGCCGATTGGTCGATGCGACGCGTTCTGTGCGCCGTTCGTTTCTTGATCAGACGGTGAATGTATGGGATAGTTTTCGTTGACAGTTTGACTTGAGGCGTGGATTCGGGGAACGGAGCGTGGAAACTGCTCGTGATTTGAGTCGGGAAAAAAAAAAGAAAGTAAAAACTGGATTTTAAATGGTAATTGCGACCCGACATGCCACGTCACGGGTTTGTCCGAATGGGGTCTGGACAGACTGTGAAAAAGTTCATGTGGTGTGGCGTGTCAGTACCGAGATTAAGCGAATGGTCCCAATATG
This sequence comes from Acorus calamus, assembly GCA_030737845.1. Taxonomy (NCBI): domain Eukaryota; kingdom Viridiplantae; phylum Streptophyta; class Magnoliopsida; order Acorales; family Acoraceae; genus Acorus; species Acorus calamus. Next base: position 4,543,453 of record CM060859.1, on the reverse strand, counting down.
ACCTAATATTCCAATCTGCTCTGTAGGTAGATGGATGCATGGGCACATTTCAATCTGTTCAAAACAGATATTTAATTTTCAATTTTAAATTTCTCATGCAAATGCCTCTGAAAATTGTATGATGATTTTCTTAGACTTCCGTCACTTAATTTATTAAGACGTAGGTCTACCATTTAACTCAAAAAAAATATTTTAAATTCGGTGACGTTTGGGTGCTGAAAAACAGGAAGAATAGAGGGAAAAGACAACATAATCCTAAAAAGCTATTTAGGTAGAAGAAATAGATGGATATAGTAATGTGAGAAGAAGATAGTATTTGTAGTCCAGCCCCCCCTTCCAAATAAAAATTTGTATTATTCTACACAACCCAATAATCAGAAGGCTCACATTAAATCATTCACATTTTATCTACAATTTATATATAGTCAATTAAACAACAAAATTTTTATTATTATATTTTTTAACAAGAAAAACTAAAAACACAGCCAAATAAAAAAATATTTATTCCACTAGTATAGTATTTATTTATATAATAATCATAAACTCCCAAATAGCTTATATATCTATCTAAATGACATCGAAAAGTTTGATAAAAAATTGAAATGATTCCAGCTCAAAGAATAATGTTTCAGTATTGAATTAATCATTTTTAAAATAATAATGTCATCACTTTAATAAGTAAATTATTGGGTTTTTCCATGTATATCCTTCAAATACATACTAGTTGATTTTATACCACTCTAAAACAACATAATTTGAGGGTGTAAGGATCCTCTCAACTGAAATTCGTGATATGGAATTCCATGAAAAAGAGGTAATCTAGTCTGGATCCAATGATCCAACGATCAACCTGCCAGAAATCCATTTACACAGTACTGTAGTGCTTGTTGAGGAGCTTTGACACTCAAGTCAGTTGAGATTTTTCAAAGAGAATCAAGAAAACTCTAGAGTTCAATGTAATTGAATGCCTTACCTTATCTCATGGTGTACCCACCTTTTTATAGGCGTCGATGTTGGGCATAACCTATTAGAAATAAAGAGTTGTTTGAGTTATAATAGGATAAAATCAAATCTCAACTGAATGATTTGTTTAAAAAACTCTATTGAGATTTGTGTTTATCCATATTTAGATCATTGGGTTTATAAATAGGATCTATGTGATCTCTTTCTCATTATCTAGAATATTGAAGATGGAGTTTTTCTATATATTTGTGTTTATCTTCATTCTCTCTTCTTCTCTGCATCTTTTTATATTTATCTTAGATTTAGAATCTCTACATAGTATCAGAGCCATATCATATCTTAATCTAATGTGATCTTTCTTCTTCTTCTTTTTAGTTTAATAAAAAAAATTAACTTTTTTTATGAAGCCCCCTATAATGTGTTTATTGAGAGTGATCATGACAGATCTGATTTAGTAGACCACCAACTCCGACATACTCAAGAAGAGCGAGAGCAACTCCGACAGACTCATAAAGAGCAAGAGCAAAATGATGGATTCCAAAAGACAGATGACAATTATCACATTAGATTTTTTTATTAAATGTAACAATCACATTATTCTATTAGTAGAACATGTGATTGCAAGAGGCTTTTAGAAATAAAGAGTTGACTGAGTTGTAATAGGATAAAATCAAATCTCAACTGAATGATTTATTTAACAAACTCTATTGAGATTTGTGTTTATCCATATTTAGATCATTGAGTTTATAAATAGGATCCATGTAATATCTTTCTCATTATCCAGAATATTCAAGATGTAGTCTTTCTGTATATTTGTGTTTATCTTCCTTCTCTCTTCTTCTCTGCATCTTTTTATATTTATTTTAGATTTAGAATTTCTACATAACCATTTTGGCATGTGTGGAGGAATCATTGGTAGGGCCTTACACATGACGTCTCCCGGATTGTCCATGTGGTACTACCATGCTCCTCACATTAGACATTGCACGCACCTTGATAGTCATAATGGATAAGGTGGCGTTGCTCAACGTCTATGGATGTGCTGAGCCTGCTAATAGATTAATTTATTAGGAGGTGGACCCAAGTAGCTATATCCTCGAATGATAAGAACTGGGACTAGTATGTGGGCTTACATGGTCCCTCACCGGTCTGATCTGTCTCCTCTCCTCGGAAGACTGGTGTGGGCATTTCTCTTATAGCATCAAGTTCTTCTCTGAAGAGTTGTTCTCTTCGGTCTGTCCTTTTCTATCTATAAGTCTTTAAGATCCCACGAGGCATGCTCTCCAAATTGGAGTCGATTCGATGCAAATTTCTCAGGAAGTGAACAAGCAAGGAGAGATATGGATATGGTAAATGACAACTCGTAAGCCAGCAAAAAGGCAAGGGTGGGACTTGTCATATTGAACCTTGAGTATATGAAAAGGGCATTGTTGTCTAGTGTCCTTCGACTGTTGCTTCCGCCCCATCCCGACTCCACCCTCATCTCTCTCCCCCCCCCCCTTCCCTCTATCTCTTCCCCCTCCCCTCTCTCAGATCTTCAAACCCACCACCCAATTTTTTTGAGTGGTGGTTTTGAAAAGTGGGTTGGGGGAATAACCCCTCCCTTTTTGTTATATAAAGTTGTATTATATTTTATTGAATGAGATATATATTTTAGAATTGCATACAAGAATGTATCTAATTTTATCATGAGATTTGTAAACAACAACCTATTTAAAAATATCATTTTTTTATTTGAGGGGAAAATCGATACGTCCCTATAAACTTGTCAAAATTGTAAAAAATCTTCGTAAATTCCAAATATATATTCAACTACATAGCCGACTCTTTTATTAAGCAAGTTATGCAATTACCTAAGTCCCAAGATGCACAAAAGCCCCTAAATTTTTTTTTATTTAAGTAGTTCAAAATATTGACCAATGATAGCTTAACATATTGTTTTATTTTTCAAAAAAATTAACAGTAATTTTGATATGATTAAAAAATAACCAATTAATAATTGATAAAATTTTATGATATCTAAAAAGTAGAAAAAAAATTACATAACCAATATGATATAAAGGATTTTTTTACTCCAAAAATATGGGAATGTGAAATGACGAGGCTTTAAAAGGTGCCTCTTCACACTCCTCTTTTATTCTTTTCACTCTATTTCTTTTTTATTTTAAAAAAATCATCATTCTCACTCTATTTATTCTTTATATAAAAAAACCATATCTAGACCTTCTGTTACAAAAAAAAATTGTGTTTGGAACAAGAAACAAAGCCTTCTTTTATTTGAATCAACTAAAAACTTGAATATAAAAATTTAATTAGTAATTTTGCATTCCAAAAGGCTAGAAGAATGATTTTTAAGTAAAACATTAACAATTTAAAAATTAAAATAAATATTATTTAATCAATAGTTAAATAAAAATTATATTTAAATTATCATCTTACATCTCATAATATATCAAGCCGGCCCTGTACTACCTACAATTTTTCTTGGTTAGTTGATTTAGTTCCTCAAGTAACTTTCTTAGTTGGAAAGTAGTCTTCATGCGTGAAATTTAAAAAAAATATCAATAATTATATATAATGTTAAAAAATTTCAAAAAAGTCAAATTATATAAAATAGTAATTAACTTTCACAAAACATAAACTCATACTTCTAATATATGAAAAAGTCCAATTTTATAATAAACATCACACATAACAAATTGAGAATGAAACAAATGCATATTTTTTAAGTTTCACTTTTAATTTTGTTTCTTTATATGTCTATTTGCTTCCTTCTCGAAAACCCTAAAATAAATAAATAATATTTTAAAAAATGATTCACAGACCCCATCTTATAGCCCCCCAGAACCCCATGAGGTGGCACATGTGTTAATACCTATTATACCCTCAAGCATTCAAATGTGTGTATTTAATGGGGGGTACTTTTGTATTTTTCTATTTTGCCATTTTGTCAAAGTCATTCAGACATCCAATGATAAGTTGACACCTATTAGGGCTTGTGAGTGGGGGCCATGAATTAAGGTCTGGATAGCAAGACTCTAATATTTCACATACAGTCGTATGTTTCTTATACGAATAAATATTTATCATGGATGAGGACAACAATTTTCATCGACATGATCAACATTGAATACATCGTACGTAGGGAATCTAAACCTTTCTTTCGATTTTATTATTTTTATTTTTATCAAGTTTGTTATTATTTTTAACTTGAATAAATATTTGTATAAATTTACTTTATTATGAAATTCAAAAAGATATATTTGATAAATACCTCATATTATTCTTTAAAATTTTAAAATATGTATTTTTTCATTTTACCCTTCGTATAAAATCAAATATTATAATAATTAAGAGTAAAATTGAAAATGTATAAAATAACATACTCGAAAATTTTTAACATTTCAGGTTAGTATATAGATAGAAGTATTCTTAGAATATTCCATATAGTTAACAAGTATACATGAAATTATATTCAAATAACCCCTAAGAAATTGATCAAATCAATATTAATCCTTTGATTGACAAAAATACTCTTGTTTTAATCAAATCCCATTAAAATCCCGCATTATGTCCTTCGTGCTCAAGCTTTTTCATCTCCGTCCTCGATGCCTCAGCCTAAGCAATCTCCTCCGTCGTTGCAATTGCCGCTACCACTCCATTTTCATTCACATCATCAACATTGACATACTTTGCAAGCTCTCGAAATCAAGCTTAAATTTTTATTGCCGTTAGAACCATATCCCTCAACGACCCTCTTAAACTGCAAACCAAGTTTTGAATAAATCGGTGAATACCTCTCACATCTAAAAAAAAAAAAAACCATGGAATCAAATTCTGTGGAGCACATTTATTCAAAAAAAAAATACAACCCTCTTAGACCTCCGCAACCACCACTCCTTTGATGTTTACATATATATCTCCTCTACACACGCCTCCACTCCTCCCCAACCACAGCCGCTCCGACTACGTCTAACATCGGCTTCCAAAGCATCTGTCATTATGAAAGAGGGGACTTCTCCCTCCTCAGTCCTCACCTCATCATGGATCCACAACATCTGCTATCCCTAGACGGCTAGACCATCGTAAACAGTATAGCATCTATTTGCAATGTTTACCTTGTATATTTGGTGAGAGATCCTTCACATCCTACTATGTCTACTATTTGAGCGAGCAACCATAACAAACTTTTTAGTCTCGTAAAGACAAAAAAATCATACTCTCTTCTATTGAATTCCATGTTATTTAAATGATGTATGTATTAAAATACGATAACAAATTTTTTATTTTAAAATAATATTTTTTTTTACATTGTATACTATAATAACGTTTTATATATTAGTTATTATATTGTACAAGATTACAGACATAGTGTAAAATAAAAGTTATAAATAATTGATTTAATGTTCCATCTCCATTATACTTCCTGGCAGGCATCCCATCGTTTTCCCATCAACCAGAATACACAGCTCCGCTGACCACACATGTTTCCTTAACCAGTGCTCCAAGATTAAGAAATAAAAAATAAATTTTCGCTCTAAATACACATACGACCTCTATTATTGGAATCACATAATAAAAACCAGTCCGTCTGATTGTATGGGATATACAAAATCGACGGACAATACTATAACTATTTCGGTGGTTTTTAAGGCTGTCCGTAACGGTTGCGATGAATAGAAGGAAAAAAAAGAAGAAAAGTAATGGTTGATCAGATCCCAAGCTCGGAAATGCTGTGCAAGGCTGGCCTCCATTGTCCTTGTCTTCTCGCCCTCCTCCTTTCCACTTCTATGTCCTCCTCCTCACGTTCCACCTGTCCGCATCACAGAAGTCCACGTCAACCACACGATTCATCGCATCCGTTCAGAAAAAATAGAGATTCTCTGCTGTGATATTATGCCATATAGAATGAATATTCTGTTTTTGTGCTCGTGTCATCAAATAAAATAGATTCATTCATTAATAGATATATTTACAATTTAACAATGATAATGTGATAATGTTATAATGAAAATAAAAAAACATACAAATATATAAGACATAGACAATTGAAATCTAAAACAGTAAAAATTATTACCTCATTAGCTGATTCCTCAGGCACGGTGGCCCGCCTCTCCTTCTCCTTGGACGCCATCAGCCGACTCAGCTTCACGTTTTTCTTTGCCGAGAACTCTTTCAGTACTTCTGTTTCATAAGTGATGCATACATCAATAAGACTGTATTTGGATATAAGATTAAAATGTTGAGATTCTTAAAATTCTGTATTTCAAACTCTGTTTTTTTATTAAAAAAAATTTAGTTTTTCAATCACTTATTTTTATAGTTTAAAAAAACAAAATAATAGTTAAAAAATTAATAATAAAAAATACGTTTGAATTCGTGTTTGAAAATCTTCTACAGTTTCAAACGAGTACTATGCCAGAAATCAAAGGAACCTTCGAAGCTGATGAGGCGGTAGACGTGGTCGATGAGGAGGGTGTCGTCGGGGCGGAGGAGCTTCAGAGACTTGACGAGCTCGCCCGACGAGGCAGACCTAGAGACGTTTACGGCGGCAACGTAGTGACCCGGATGGGCGGTCATGACAGTGCTCGCGCCCACCGATCTATAGATCCTCTCCACCTTACCGCACGTGTGTTGAATAACCACCGTCGCCGCCTCCGCCGCCTGACAATTCCCCATCTCCTGACCGTCCGATCCAATGGTCTCTCTGGAAATGCTGAAATGATCGGTTATTGTGGGGGATTTGTAGAAATAATAAAAGCATAGATTAAACGCTTACCTTATTGAATAGAAAGAGAGAGTGATTTGTTGGGCAAGAAAGGAAATGGAGATTTGTATCTACATCAGGTTTTGTGTTTTTATTTATTTTGGATATGCATGTGTTTTGTGAAACGGAGGAAGTAAACGAGGGAGGGAGAGCTGAAACCGTAGGATTTGATTTGGGAGTGATGGGGAAGGCGTTTCCGTGAGGTCTATTTTTATAAATGGAGTTGGAGTTTGAGTTGCGATTCTTTAACTAACAAATGGTTGGCGGATGATTGTCATCACGGGAAATTTCTCACCTTGGTTTAAAGTACACCCTAAGTGCGGTCCGACGTGGCATGGTTTTGATTTGGAAATCAGTATGTTCCTTAATTAAATAAGGGCAATTTGTAAACATAGCATTAGCTTTTATTTATTCATGATTATGGTTATGATAAAAAAATTCGATATCCGATTGATATTTAAATTAAATATATGTATTCAATCTCAACATTCAGATTTGGATAATTATCCGAAATATCTAAAAAATAAAAATAATATATTTAGTATATGAAATATGTAAAAAATCTAATAAGTATCAAGTATAAAATATAAATTTATAAAAATTATAAGTATATTACATGATTTAAAGCAAAATAAAAAAAACTCAAATTAATCCTAAAAATATAAATATAATAATTAATAATATAAAGTAAATTTTGGATACCTATAGATGTTGTCAACCGATGTTGTGCAAGAGATTTATTAAAAAAATATTTCTTACATATCTCAATAAGGAGAATTTATTCCCTATTTATAATACTTTGATGGGTGCCCTAGAATCAATTGTGGATCTCTCTCCCATCGAATGGATAGGAGAGATCATTGATTTAGGTCATCATATATATATGGTCGCGATTACGTGCGGTATGCGGTCGGTGCGGTTTACGACGTGGATCGTCCGATCGCGGGTCCATCGCATCCAACGGTCGACGTGAATCGCACCCGACCGTCCGATGCGATGGACCCGTGATCGACGGCCCGTGATCGAGCACCGCACCGACCGTAAACCGCACCTAATCGGCTCCATATATATATATATATATATATATATATATATATATATATATATATATATATATATATATATATATATATATATATATACGCGGCCGATGAGGTGCGGTCGTGCGGTCGCGATCGTGGGCCGTCCGATCGCGAGTCAATCGCATCCAACGGTCGACGTGATTCGCACCCGACCGTCCGATGCGATGGACCCGTGATCGACGGCCCGTGATCGCGGTCGCACCGACCGCACGACCGCATGTAATCGGCTCCCTATATATATATATATATATAAGGATTTATAAAATCAGTAATTGATTATCCTTGATTAAATATACATATTTTTGTTTGGGATTTTTAGGAATCAATTAATGATGTTTCCAAATCTAGCATATATTGTGGGATTTGGGAATCAATTATTGATAGCTTCAAATCTAAAATATATACTGTTATGATTTGAAAAATCAGTCATTGATGTTCCTTAATTAAATATATATATTATTCGAATTTGGGAGATCCATCGTTGATGATCTCAAATCAAATATATATATTGTTTCGAGGAGATTTAATGCTCGAGTAGCGTGACGAAATGATACTCTGGCTTTGTTTGGACATAGATCCTAGCCATTGGGATGGCGTCACCCGTAGAGGTCCGTTTACTTGTGGGCTCGAGTCATTTGCATGATGTGGCCTTTGATGACACGCTTTTTATCGAACTAGAGTTGTTGGCGTGACAGTGTCATCACCCACCGAACAATGTGTTACCCCTAGGCGTGAACCGTTAAGACGGTGTTACCTTGTGGAGGTTGGTCTGTTCCCCTTACTTGAACCGTCAAAACGGCGTGGCGATGTGGGGATTGGGCTTCTTTTCATTGGCTTGAACCGTCTGTGAGCGTCACTCTTAGGGACGAGTTTTGAACCACCTCTGGTTTGAACTAGTCATGCGGCGTCACCATATGGGGTAGGCTCGTGGAATACGGACCTGGGTGACATGTTGTCCTTTAGGCATGAACCACAAGGTGGTGTTTCCTGTAGGATAAGATGTTGCCCCCTGGCTCAGACCGCAAGGGCGATGTCGCCATGTGAGAGTCGATATAGATCTCGCTAGCATGAACCGCCAGACGGCGTGGCTCTCAGAGATTGGTTTCTGAGTTGTTAGGCTTGAACCGTTGATACGGTGTGGGCCGTGTGGCCGAGCAGGGAGAACTCTTTCCCCCCTGCTTAAAGGCCTCGCCCTGTGGGGGGGGGGGGAGTTGGCTTGCGCTAGTCCACATGTACTGATGATAGGGAGATAACTGGTATCTCGCACTACCCATTGCGCACATAAGACTGGATCTAGTTTGGTCCGTGTACGACCGAGCACACGGAGAGGGGAGGCAGTAGGTGCCTGTCTTGACCCGCCGTTGTACGCTTGGTCGAGAATTCCTAACAGAACATTTTGTCTTTATCCGATCACGCGTACTGAGGGTGAAGTAAAAGCTGATACTTGACTCTGCCCATTGCACACGCGCGGATAGACCAAGTTTGATTTGCCATGCGTACATATGTATTTTCAAGAGATTATGTAGACTTTAAAATGAGTCAGATATTTATATAGATTTCAGACAGTTTACAAGGGATTATTTGAATTTTCCCTATAATTTAATGGCACGATGGGATAACCTTTGTTCCCGTGCAGTCGAGCCTAATAGCCTATGGTACCTTTATTGTGTCAAACTACAGAATTGGGTAGCACACCGGGGCGGGCTTATATCTATCTATATAGGAATCATGGAAAGAACATTTTTGTGGAGACAATAGCCACCGTCCACCCGGAGATCGCAAGAAGAATGTTTTTGCATATATATATATAGGGAAGTGATTCGGTGCGGGAATGCGGTCGTGCGGGAAGCGATCACGGGCCGTCGATCATGAGTCCATCGCATCGGACGGTCGGGGGCGATTCATCTCGACCGTTGAATACGATGGACCCGCGATCGAACGATCGACGTCGTTTCCCGCATTCCCGCACTGAATCACTCGACTATATATATATATATATATATATATATATATATATATATATATATATATATACATTAATTAAACAGAGTCCATTCGATGCACGGCTCGGATTAGTTGACTTTTTAGAGTCGTTAAAGTTTCAACTAACAGTGAAAGTGCTTTATGATCTGAAAGTCTAATATGTTCTTCTTATATTGTAAAAATAAAAATTAAAAAGGAAACGTGCATCATGGGGTCTCTGCAATCCGTCCATTTTTTTTAGGTTTCGGGAGTTATAAAAGGCCACATATATGACAAAAGTCAAAGTAAAAATCACTGTCAGATCTCATGAGAAAAACATTAATAAGTGAGAGCTAAACCGCAAAATATTCGGAGTTAAGCAATGGCAAGTGCCAATATAAATTGCGTTTTAATTTTGTTTAATTCTACGAGTTAATCGCGCATTAAACATAAATCTTGTGTTAAACTTGAAAATGTTCGGTGAGATTGTGAAACCAAATCTTTGCATCCCGAAAAAAGTAAAAAGAACATACCGTGTTTATTGTTGGATCAGTTTTTTTGGGAATAATGTTTCGTACAATTCTTTTTCTAGTCCTCATTCCGGTTTACAGATATTTTGAATTTTTTTAAAATAATATATCTTATTTAATGAAGTATATATATTTACAAAAAATGAATCATATACTTCAAATATATTGTGTGAATGTATTTATGGAAAATGTGAAAATTTTCTAACATAGCATATATCTCGTTAATATAAATATATGCTCTAATGATTTTCTATTGATGCATATAGACTTTGGGGGGGGGGGGGGTGGAATTGTACAACACACTCTTTTTCGAGGTCCACGTGTCTATTATCTCTAATGGCGAGGTCAACTATTTCAACAATCCATCCTCCTGTCAAATCCTTGCTTGGCAAGGTGGTGAAGACACCTTTCCCCTTAGGAGAGGTTCCAGATCAATCATTGCTTCCATTTCTATAAGATGTGAAAAAAAAATGTGTTATGACCCTTGGATCCCTGTACTGTATCCGTCCCTTGTGAGCCTCTACTAAAAAAAATCAATTCTCCTCAAATTTTAAATAAAAATAGCTTCTTTTATTACACTTTGAAGCGATGTATTTTCTCAATATTTATTTAATAAAAATGATAATATCAATTCTCATAATTGTCTCATAATAAATTGACTTACAGTATAAATATATTAAGGGTTTTTGCAAATATATAACCATCAAACGCATGCTAATTATTTTTTATACCACAGCAACCATATATATATATTTGTATACCATCAAATCTTATTTAATTAATGTAAAAATGTGTCATTTGATCACTTATTATCATTAAAACCTAACTTAACTAAAGCTAACCCACAACTAGTGAAAATAGAGGTTTTACCTGTCAAAATGAACGCAATTCGATTCATTTCTTTATGGGGAGGAACCCGAAACAGTGGTTCACCTTTTTGTCATTGTAGCAATGTGAAGTCTTTGTGATTCAAGGTGGGGGCTTCCTTCTAGGCAGTGGAGGATTTGTGGGCGGCGAGTAGGGAGTTGTGCCAGGACCAGGCTTGGGTCCCAATCTATGCTCTTGGCAGTCGCTTGGGTGATATGGAAAACCATAGTGAAGCAATTTCAATTTTTAGGGAGGGAGGGGGGGGGGGGGGGGGGGTATCTCTTCATAGAGGTATCATCGGTGTATCGGCGTAGGTGACCCGATGGGGAGCGTGGGAGGTAGCGGTAGACACCCCATCTACGGCTCACGTCACTACCTAGTTGGGTCGGGGGTTCGGAACCTCTGTTCGGAAATAACAGAGAAACTCTGTTCGGACGAATGGAACGGCGACACGTGGAGTGATCAAGCACGTGAGCGCATGAGAGCCACACTAACGGGGGGTCGACAATTTCACGCCGTCAAGTCCTCTTCACGTCATGCTCTTTTTCCTTCGATCAAAAAGGATCACGTGAGGCCTCTTCTTCTTCGGATAAAAAAACACCAAAAAAAAGTCATCAAACGTGGTCCCTCTTCTTCTTTGAACCAAAAAACAGTAGTCGACAATATTCAAAGAAGGGTTCGGAACCCTCGCCGCTGTACAGTCACGCCCGCGGTATGGATTTGTAGATCTTGTTTGTCTTTTTTGTGATATGTTTTGAGTATTGGGTTTATTTTTTGTGATTTTATTTGGATTTGTAGATGTGGTATAGATTTGTAGATTTGATATGGGTTTATAGATGTGGTATAGATTTGTAGATCGGATATGGGTATGTAGATTTAGTATAGATTTGTAGATCTGATATGGGTATGTAGACATTTGATATGGGTTTCTCTTTTTGAAAAAAATATTTACTACTTTTTTTTATGGATGAAACCCCTCTTTGAATATTGAATATATATTTTTTTAGATGTGAATGTAAGTATATACTAGTATATTTGATTTCATATAAATGAGTTTATTACAAACATTAACATAGATCAATTTATATCTAAGGTGCTAGATGGAGTTTGAAGTTTTACACAATTCAAGGTTGCCTAAACTGCTTTTGTCTCTTGGACTTAGCATCTATTTCGATATTTAGTGGACTTGAGTTTGTTATCAAATATTGAAGTGTGATGTTATAGAGTTTTTAATCAAACATTGTAGTGTGTGTGGAGCTGTTAGCAGAGACTATATAGTGTGTTGAATACATGGTTTAACTGGAATGCATTGTCAAACAGGTTCAACAAGTATTGCTCGTGAGAAAGCCAAAGATCATGCGAAGCATCGATGCCATACAAGCAAACCCAAGTGGCTCAGTCATCCACAACTTCATACCATTATCTGAATATGTTGTTTGGAATAAAACCACATACATTCATGCAAACACTCATTCAAACATAGACTTCCACAACTCAAAATCAATATTACCTGTTGTCCCATTCATTCAAACACAGACTTCCATGACCATATACATTCATTTAAATACTAATTCAAACACTCATTCAAACATTGATATTACAACTCCAAGACATCGAAACTGGCTCTGAAAACTCATGTACTTGTGCTTTTTATTCACTCATATACACGCCCAGGTTCTGTCTATTGTAACTGCATAATACCTAAATTTTATCATGAACCTACAATAAAAATAAAAGATGCATAATCAGAGCATACCATTCAATAAAGATATATGATATCATGTGAAACATGTATGTTGAATCCATGTTGAATCCATCTTCTTGTTGAATCCTTAGGGGTAAAAAAAAAAGGAATTGTCTTTCAGTGAGAAAAACATGATCTCACTTTCAGTGAATATAATCAAAATGCAGTACAATAGTCACTCTGTCATAATATCAACTTTTTTTTTTTTTGCTTGGTAATTGAGATTTGTATTTCATTGCCAAAAATTACAAATTTACAGTATACATTTACATAAAACAGGGGGGGTGAATAGATTGTGTCAAATACACCCATGAACAAAGTTCACCCACAATCCCTTCATGTTAGATTTGGTCATTACAGGAAGTTGCAAAAACTAAATTTGGTCAATGTGTCCAGTATCAACATTTACTGATAAATGCTTGTGTAGTCCAAATATTCTGTATGTATAATTCGAAGAGGTGGTCAACAATGGAGTGGAATGGTCATCTAGAAACTCAGTCTCTTCGGTCTGAGAACTCGACATACGGATGACATACTTGGTAATGAATTGATTGCCTCCTCTATATTTTGGAAGCCCCTGTATATTGGATCCGAAAAATCATGTACTTGTATTTTGCATTCATTTCCTCATTAGAACACACTCAACAAATAAACATTACAAAACAAACAAAACAAAACAAACAAACAAAAGACCTTCAAAATTAGCAGAGGCCTTGAAACCAAAAGGATGGCAAGCCACAAGGTAGTAAGCACTTCAAAATTCTTTGTTCATCATTTCAAAAAATTCCTGATACTTTGCATTTTTTTTTCCTCCCAATAATGAATATGATATCATTAACTGATATCAAGTTACCAAAAAATAATAATGTTCATTTGAACAAATTATTAAACAGTAACCCCATTCAACAAAAAAAAAATCCCTAAAAATTATGATGTTGGCCAAAGATTCATCAAAGCTCGATTATTTTGGGAACATTACACTGTAAGATCTGATTCATACTCGGCCTAAACATTCTTCATGAATACCCAAATTGTTTTACTAATTTAATATAACAAAGAAACCACAAAGAAATTTGAAGGTCAAATTTGAACTCTCTGATGACCCAATTTGTGATATGCATAGAAATCAAACATGCGAAAATCCAACACAGAATAATCCAACAATAAAAAGGTTGGGACTTTGATCAATTCGGTCTTGTGTCCGAGACCAAGTAAACAAATGTTCCACACGGATTCCTCCTCTTCCACTTACAAAGATAAAAATGAGATCTACAAATCCATACCAAATAAATTTACAACTCCAAAAAAAGAAAAATATACCAGATCTACAAACTCAGATCAAATCTACAAACTTATATGAAATCTACAAATGAAACCCAGAAAAAAAAATCACAAAAAAAATATCAAATGTCCAAACCCATCTCACCGGAGGGGTGTGGGAGGCGGCGACGACGACGGGACTAAGGGGCGACGGCGTAAGGATTGAGGGGCGACGGTGTCAGGACTGAGGGGTAACGACGACTGCAACGGCGTCGACGTCGGGACTGGGGCGAAATCAGAGGTGGGTGTGAAGAGGGTTTTTGATTTTTCGTGAACAGGGTTTTAAATGAGAGGAAGACGGAGTAGACGGAGTGGTTGACGACGTCTTCCGTCAAGTGTAGTCACGTGCTCACGTGCCCCCCACCCGCCACGCGTCGTTCATTTACTGGGCAAAACAGAGAGTCTCTGTTATTTCCGAACAGAGGTTCCGAACCCGTTGGGTCGGTGTGTTCCGGGTTTCTTTTTCTATATTTCTTTTTTAATTTCTTATCTCCAATTTATACTTGTAATCACACTTTATCTAATGAAAGTGGCGTTGCCAACAGTTTATCTTTTCTTTCTCAAAAAAAAAAAAAAAACCTCTTTATCCCATTATTCTTGGAACATATGTCAACTATCTTGTAATTGGCTATAAAATTCCCACAACACCATTACTACGTGGTTTAAAGGATATAAGTTGATTTTCCTATTTTTCTTAAGCAGTATTTGATTTTGTGATTGGACAGCTTTTGCATTTGTAGCAGAGGCGGATCTAAAGGTTGGCTGGGCCTGGCTATAGCCTAGTCCAGATTTTATATTTTTTTAATTATTTGTTATATATATTGAGATAATGTTATGTACAGTCTCTTTTTTTAAATTTCAGTCTACACGTACGTGTTTTAAATTTTTAAAAAGTAGTATATACTTCATATAATGAGATATATGTTTTTATAAAAAAATGAAACAAATACTCTAATAAATTGCATGAATACGTTAATAGAAAATATATAAAAAAATTATCGAAACATATATCTCGTTAATGTAAGTATATGTTCTGATGATTTTCTATCGACACATATAGGACTGAAATTAGGGCTGAAAAAAATGATATGTTCAATCATTTCTGCAATCCCATTTACAATTCACACCGTTTTAATTTTTCTAGAAAAATTATGCACTCTCCTATTGAAGTATATGTTGTTATATGAAGTGTTATATAAACTAAGATACACTAGTATTTTTTTTTTTCACTGTGAAATTTTTTTTTAATAATTCAATACATTATGATAGAACCTCACGTTATGATACGCAGTATATACTACGTTATCACAGGGCATGAGGCTGCAAAAAGACCGAGTGTATTTTGAATATCACATTATTTGATATATAAAATAATTACATCAAATAAAAAAAGTCCTTCTATATTAAATTTAATATGGCCCACCCTAAAATATTATTCTGGATCCGCCCCTAGTTTGTAGGAAGCTGGTTCTGCAATCGTTCAATCAAACAGTTTTGTAATCGCAGCTTTCCAGAGACAGATTTCAAGTAAATAGTACTCAAAAGTTGTAATTGGAGAAAACTGGGGAGATGCAACTTCCTATACAATCAGTTTTAAACACAGCGTTTATGGAAAATCAATTTTACAATTTTGCTAACAAATGCTATCTTAAGCTCTTTATCCCCACTCCCCTCCTTTCTAATCCATCGAAATTTCCACACAACCTATTATTTATTTATTTGTGGGGAAAGGTAGACTAGCTACCACACACAACCTATTATGACACAGGATTTTATTCCCTCAAAAAGAAAAAAAAAAGAAAAAAAACTAATAGGATTTTAGTGCTTCAACTTGCCAATACATTGAGACATTATCCAGCAAAAGCTAAAAGGTGGGTCTCATGAAAACTCCGGTGTTGCTTCTTCTTACGTGCCTTAGCAAAGTGATTTAGCTATTGAGCATGTTAGGAAGGAAACACAACAATGGTCACTCCTCAACCACCAGCAATATATATGGGCCATGTGGTCTGAAGTGGTCCTGGTACGTAAGAGCGCAGTTACAAGTCATTTTTACAATTTTAAATACAGTTTTATATTTCTTATTAGTTATTCAATGAAATATATATCTCCTTAGACGATATATATATCACGTTAAATTTTTTTTTCTTATACTTATTAAAAATGAGTTCATACCTTATTAGCAAGGGCGGCGGCAAGTGTAATAGTATGGGGTCAATTGACCCCAGCAAACTTTAAAAAAAAAATTAAACTACTTAACATACCCTATATTTGCACATTAACCCAAGCCAGCAATCCCATTTAAAAAAAAAAAAAAAGGAAAACGTGGGATACTCGGATTGCATGGGATTACATGAGTTGGATATTTATTATGCATTCAATTTTTACAACAACTGCATAATACCCAATATTCACCAAAAAAAAATCATAAAACCTACTCCCTACCCCACCTTACATGTATTAAAAAAAATTTGGAACCCTTTGTCTTCTGTAAAGTCGGCAGACCCTCGCCACACGGACACGTCGATCACCCATGTTGTCAATCGGCGATCGCCGCTTCCAATCATCTCTAATCACGTTATCAATTTCTCTTCCTACTGCTTCAGGTATCTAGTTATGAATTTAATTTTGATTGATTTTTTTCTTTTTTATTTTATTTTTAATCTAAAACTCTTCCATCATTGTATAATTGTGTATGAATAATAAACAAAACTCATCAATATTACATTTTTTTTTCCTTCACATGCCTGTGTATCAAAAGCCCTTTCACGGCTTTACTTGTCTGTTTGGATAATTATAAAAAATCATGGATTTGGTTTGAATCTTTAGTTGATTAGTTGTTTGATTTTTATGTATTTATGTTTGTTAAAAAATTTATCTGACAGATCTTGCTATTTGTTCAATGGATAAATTTTTAAAGAAAAAATCAACTATAGAGCCGATTGCGAAACAGAATGGCAGTGGATGAATAATTGTTTGGTTACATATATTGAAAAAGATATATTTGATAATGTTGATACTGAAATTATCATACAACGATTTCAAAATATGAAATCTCATCGATGACAATTGTAAAATTTTATATATTATAAATCTTTGATCTCTTTTTTGTATGATTTATTTATATTAATGTCAGTTTTTAAATGACTCCATCTATAAAAATTCATGGAGCCGCCACTGCTCATTAGACAATGTTTATTTTTTTTTTTTTAAATAAAAATATGTGTGACGTGCGTTTTAGATTTTAAAAATGATTGAATGTAGAAAAATGATACGTTCAGCCCTGTGCATATTTCATTCTATTATACAGTTATTGGACTCAATCATCAAAGACTCAAGGAAAATGTTACACTCACTACATTTTATAGTCCAAATATAAACCCCACATGTTTTTATTTTTTATTTATCATATACCCCAACTCATAAGGTATGTAGCAGCAACCGATAAAAAAAAACTCGAGGTATATACTTTTATAAAACATGAAGTATATATATATACTCCAATGAATTTAATGATATAAGTTTTTTTTTTTTAAATTGTGAAATATATATCTTGATATAGTGAGTGGATGGGACTAATGAGGTATACATGACTCCATTTAAAATAGTAAGAAAGATTGAGTGTAACAGAGCTCAAGACTGTTATACTTTTGGAGCTTAAAAAACATTCCCTCTCACTACCATGCATGTTCCATTCATTTATCTTACGTACCTGACCACTTAATAAAGACATTCTAATATTTCATGGGGTTAATCTATCCATTATACTATCCATGAATATTTTTAACTTTGATCCTTTGTTAAGCTCATCATGAATGATAAAATTGAATTTTGAATTTTTTATATTAGATAAAATTGATAACTAATTATTTTGTAGATACAGATAATGGATAGCTCCCCTCTGCTCTTATCTTTGTTTTTACATTATTTACTGTTTTGTTTTATTTTCTTTCATCTTTTTCTAAGTTGTACTTCGAAATATTTAATGAAATCGTGGTAACAACATCTACATTTCTTTCCAAAAAAAAATAAAATAATGGATAGTAGTGATCATGCCATGTATCATTTTTATTTGTTTTTTTTATTGATCTTATATTGGGATAAAAGAATGAAACGAAAAAATCTATGTATATTTTAAAATTAGATAACATCATTGATCCATATAAAATTCTACATTTTTTTTAACCATAACATATTCCTTTCATCTAAATCTTATAACAAATTATTAAGTTTTTCAATCATTATCATCATTATATTATATATGTATAATAATTTGAGATATTATGATTATATTTAAAGTTGATCATCTTTTTTTAGTAGACCGAGATGGTTTAAAGGGGATTTAAAAAATTGGGGGTGTTGGATTGGGGTTTGAGGGAGGGATTTTTTATTTATTTAAGAATGGTGTTCCCATTATTTGATCTCTTTGACTTTTTTAACAAATGTAGGAGGTGTTTGCTAACTTAGCCAAAACTTGATTCGTCACATATTTATAAATATTTTTTTAATTCTCACACACATTGTGCGTGGATTTAAACTAGCATATACTATATACTATTCAAGTGATGTTGAGGGTGACTTCCTACTGCATTATCTAAGGTGTGGATGGCAAAGAGACTTTAACTAAGAGAATCCGACAGGCAGAGGGGTGGGGTGGGACTTGGGAGTGTCTAATTATTTTTTGTTTGTTTTGGTTTGCTTAAATTTTTAACCCAAGTCTCCTGACTAAAGAGATATCTCTTCTATCCTATCAAAAGAAATATCTAAAATTAGTTTGCAACAAAGAATGCAATTCAGGAAAAACAAGTCACATTTGAGACAAAAGTACAGTATCACTATCGACCACAAAATTAAATATATAGAAACATTGGAATTGTTTTTCTTATGACAACATAATTCATCGCTAATGGGTTTATATAGTTATTACACATGTTAGCAAAGCTTAATTACAGACGTAGAAAAAAAATTCCTATACCATTCCGTGGAAAACATTCTAACAATCCAGAATGTATAATGCAAAATGGATTCACTCACTAGGTCAATTTCATGTTCTATGAAAGTCCAGATGAGTATTCAATTTCCTTTGTAGTATAAATCTATCATTTGCTTCTCATTTATCTTACTAGCATGATCCATTGGTGTTGAATTAAACAAAAGGGGTTGAAGTTACTCTGAAGGAAAGTATTTGTTGAGATTATAAGGCAGGCAATAGAATTCTTCACTCCTCATGTCTGTCCTATAGGACCTGAATTTCTCCCACCAATGTCGACCGCTGTCTTTCCTCACCTCACTGTCTCCATGATGGAGAGTGCAGTCAAAAAAATAGGCAAGAGTTGCAGCTACCACCACAGGTGAAGAGAAAATAACAGTCACAATATCGTTGAACTGCATTGGAAATTGAATGAAAAATTGTGTAAGAGTTATCAGTGCCTAATTGTGTAAGAGTTTCAAATGTCATATGCCACATATGCTGCATTGCATTTCTGGCTTACCGGTCTGGAATGAGTATGAACAGGGCTGTAACCAGCAACTGATGAGAATTCATTGAAGTACTGTGCTACTGATAAGCCCAAGAATATGGAGGTTCCTAGGATGAATTTCGTACGGAAGCTGTTGAGGTTGCAGTATTGAAGTAATCCGAGTCCAGCAGAAGCTGTTTGTACCAATATGGACCGTCGTCATGGAACACATAAAAATTGAATCAGGAAGGTTATATAAACTTAAACTGGCTGTTGAGCACGCAACATGTCTACTTTCTCACAGATTGTGGGACAAAGTTTACTTAAAAGAAGATTATACCTTGAGTTTTGATGTAGTAATATTTTCATGTTGGAAACACTCCATATTTTAACCTTGGGACTATACAGTAACTAAAAGCAGTCTTACAAATGAGGACTTGGATAAAGCCGGATTCATCCTGTCATAAGAATGTGTGGAATCTCTAGAAGTTGGAAAAACCAACATGAACAATTGAAAATTATGTCACTCTCTTGGTAGAACTTTGTGTGTCATATCGCACAAACCATTTTAATTTTAAAATTAATTCTTTATAACTTATCATAAGGAATTCAATTCTTTATAAAAGTTTCATTTCCTAAAAAAAAAAAAAAATTATTTGAGTAGAGAGAAATGACATACCAACATAGGCAAACAGGACACAGTACAGTGCTGCTGCAATGGGCATTGGTATAGAAGCAACGACTGCTCCAAATTTTCCTGTTCATTAGCAATAATTACATCCTGACATCAAAACGCATGGCAAATAAAAACTCATGAAAATATGGATGGTGAAGAAGTTGGAGAGCTACTGAAATGGGCTATGAAACAAAGACTAAGATCTTATCATTCATCATTAGGAAGCTCAAGATAAATCAGATAGCCTAACAAGAAAACCAAAAGATTGATCTGGATAAGAAAAGATCACCTAAGCAGGAAAAGAAAATCATAAAAACAGCTGATATCTCAACAACTCTTCGACTTCCAACTCGAGTCAAACCCAGCAGACCTGCATTTTCCCTGTTAAATGTACTTGTATAAGATAATTTCATGGATTGTATGTATCTTCATTTGTCAATGAAAGCATTTAGAATCATTACACGGATGCTGCTGAGCCATTTGCTGTACCAAACATGCCATCCAACAATAGACCAAATCCCTGAAATTAATATATAAATGAGTCACCAAAATTTTTTTCACAAGAATTTGACTGAGTTAATTGAAAAAGCTGGTTAATGGTACCTGCCATCCAACACCCCGGCTAAGAATTGATGGTGGTAGTGGAGTAGCACCTGCATATCTTGATACTGCAATGTACGTACCTGTAGACTGTAAAAAAATCCATACCAAAGGACACACGTTATTGAACAAATGTTGCAAACTTGTATAAAAGAAAGCATGCAGCATTCTGGAAGCTTTAAAAAAAAATTATGAGCAAATTTCAGAGGCTCCTCATTCTACAAGTGATTGAGGAGAATTTAAATATTCCATTCAGTTTTATCTCTATTTTAACAGAACAAAGTTTTATATTCATCAATAGTTTTTTTCCACCAATAAAAAAAAAGCTTTTTTTCCAAATACTTCTCAGTTGCCTTTTATTATATTAACAAGAAATAAAGAACACGACATGCAACCTTATTTTGTAGCCTGTTTTGTACCCTGTGAATTGCGAAGCAGCATGCACTTTATATCATTCATTGGATTATACATTTCACCAGGGTGGTGGGGGTTGTGCTATAAAACGAGCTACAAAATTGTCAATACATTTTCCACGGCAAATTTATCCTGTCAATTATAAACAATATCACACCAGATGTTCTACATTTTATTGTTATCCTTACAAGTTAACTTTTCATAATTATGACCAGCAGATAACAACTCAAATGTATGAATTGTGTGATTTAAAACAGTAACAAAGGGGAGAAAATGCATTTATAATAATTTATAATAATAATATCTTGATATATATAGATTATCCTGATTAGTGAGGTTACTTAGCTCATTATTCAATTTACAAATCTAAAATTAAATCAAGGTAGTGATTGGTGGCTGATTTCAACTTAAAGAAGTTTCTGGGCAATGTTTATTACCCTAGAAATGATGGATAAATAAGGCCCGCAAAATGGCTCTCCACAAACCCTGATATGCAGCTAATTTTAGCAACAATATAAGTAGTAACTATAAGGACATTAATCTTCTAAGTACTCTCATTAATATATTCTGACACCTGTAAATGTTTTCCCCTAAAAATCATGCACAAGTAAGCACAACCATTCATGGGAACATATTACCTTCTAACATACTAGTGTAATGGACATTATTTTACTTTGTGCTTTAGACTGTTAGGAAACAAGCCTGAGACAAGCCCTTTAAAAATAATGCCAAATATTTTTTTGAAAGTGAGGAAGTTTTGAAGGTCCTTTTTACTCATATATAATTTATGTTTGAAGGTCCTTTTTACTAATATATAATTTCTGTTTAAAGGTCCTTTTTATTTCATAGTCACAGAGAGAGAGAGAGAGAGGAGAGTAAAGGGTTCTAACTACAAAGGTTCTTTCTTCTGTTTGAAGGTCCTTTTTATTTCATAGTCAGAGAGAGAGAGAGAGAGATGAGAGTAAAGGGTTCTAACTACAAAGGTTCTTTCTTCTTATATTGACAGGATATTCATTTTTAGAAGAATTAGAAGTCTACAATATGCCTGCTCATATTTCTTGATGGCCAAAACATATACTCCACAGTAATTGGGTTGTGCATGATGGTAGATGCGGCTAAATTAACCTGCAAAAGCATCACCAAAGTACCTTTTCTCTATACAGAAAGCATAAGCTAATAACTAGATTGTTCTTTTCCATATCAGTGAGAAAGGAACGCCAAAAGTTGTGAACAATCACAAAAAAGCAAGTTTACCTCAACAAGAGCAACAAATGAAGCAGCCATCATAACAAAACAATCACCAGCATGGAAAGAAGGACCTCCCCACTGAAAGGGATAAGGAACTTTTACCCTGCATGCGCATAAAGTGGAGTATATAACATGATAGACTGTGAAGGGGAAGACACTGTATATATTGCAAACACACTTCTTTATATACTTTCTGAGTGTCCAAGTTGTGCAATCAATAAATATGTTTATGGTAACTTGATCATTCTTCACAAGTGCTTCTACTCTTTACTGATGAATTGGATTTGTTGTGTCATGAAAGTTATGGCCAATCATAAACATGCAGAAGTATGCAATGAGGCATCTTTATGCAATCAATAATTATGTTTATGATAACTTGATCATTCTTCAAAAGTTCTTCTCATACTGACAGTGGATCCATTGTACCATGAATGTTACGGCAAATCATAAACATGCAGAAGTATGCAATGAGACACTTGCACGGCAACAAGTCCAGCTTAAGCCTTAATGAAGCATATAATTCACGATTTCCCTCACTTCATAAGAATAAAAAAAACACCAAGATTGTGTCCAAAACAATAATAAGATCTATATTTCTGATTTCAAATTGATGAATTTTAAATAAATCAATGCATAAAGAATTATCTGTTATTTTTTAATCAGATATATTTCAAGTAAAAATGTAAGTGTTTATTTTTTCAGTTTTCTTAAATTAGGAAGCTTTTGACCTATGTAACGGTGTCAAACTATGCATGTCACAAAATCTAGAAATGTGGATTTCTACAACAGCGGTAAAAATGATGTAAACCATCCCTAAAGTTCAAGTCAAAATCCCAATAGCATCCTATTAATGAGTAGAAAGGGGACTAGATTGTTAAATCGAAATGGCGGAACAAATGTAGAATTTTTTTACAATAATCAGTGAGATAAAAGGGATAGGTCATACGTGCAAACGTAACAATTTATCTACTATGGAATCTGATATGCGGGTCATAACCCTATGCTTGGAAACCTGCTTTTTATTACTCCATACATTTAGAACTCTTTAATTATATTTCTATTCTGATTTCTCTTGTATCTCTCAAATCTATTTCACCACTTTCATTCAAAATCTTCTTTGTCTTCCTCTGTCTTGGAACCTGTGTTTTCAGACATAAAGATTATATTTATGAATGATGCCCATGATATTTTTTAAGTGGGAATTCTCTTGAAGTCATTCACAATCATATAAAAAATACAAACCTTAGTTCCGAAAATTGAAAATTCCGAAATACAAAAAGATGAAACATCTTAAATATTTTCTGACAAAAAAGTGAAGCACCATTAGACTCCCTCTAAAAGTTGTGTTGGTGATCAGGATACGACCAAATGCATAAACAAGGTTTCCAATTTGCTAAAGGACCAACATCATTATATATAAGGGATTCGGGGATGTAACCCAGCTTTTCTATATATTCAGGACAAGTATACTTGCCATGGAGCAGCGTGTATAAGCCCAGCACGATCAGTACGACAATGAAACTGGGTTAATGGGCGCCTATGCTTATAAACTCCACTCCCCGTCAAAATAACAGCATATATCCACACAATCGCAACAGTAATCAGAACTGAAAATCGATCAAGAAGCACTCTTTTCCCTCCTAATGCATGCGAAAGGTACTGCAAGAAAATCATAATCCAAATCACACTAACTGGTCAATGATAACTCACCACTGAAAATAACATTAATAACAACCTTCATTGATTACATTAACATAATCCAAGAAACAATGACTTGAAGAAAACTAGACATTTTAACCACCTGTGAGAAGAGGATCAGTAAAATGAGTTGTGGAAGACCAATTTCGATACATTTTGCCACCTGAAATTACCAGTCAATATCAGAGAGCCACCAACATAAAAGAGAAGATCCTTCTTTTTGTGTAAATTCTCAATTACATAATCGAAAGCCAATATATACGAGCTACCAAAGAAGCCATAAAGAATGACATTAAAAGCTGGACAGAAGACACAAATATACAAATGAATATGACATACTGCAGGAAAGCCATGGCTGTATAGTCCAAGCCCGGCAAGGGTAACAAGGGGAACTGCAGAGAGAGGGCTGAGATACCTGATATAAAAAGCATGAGATTAAAAAAAAAAATTCTGTGAGCCAATTATTGAAACTCAACTTCTTAACTTAATAAAAAAAAATTGGAACTCCAAATAGAAGAAGAACATATTGCTCAACCTGACAACTATCCTCCATATTCCAAAAAACCCAATAACTAACTGAAATATTGAAGCAATGATGAGAGCTCCTTGTATACTCCTCATGGTCTTGAGAAATCTCTGCTTGTATTCAATGACCACAGAAATCCAACAAATAAGATGATCCGAAAGCTGAATTCACAGAACCAAAAACATATTTTAAGAAACTAGGAATAAGGGAATGACCTGATGTGGGTCAATTTCGTCTGCATATCTCCCAGATAATATGATCGAGAGTGTCGGAATTATGAATGTGTAGGACCCTCCGATAACAACAGGAAGACGAGTGCCAAAATAAGTCTGCAAGAGAGTCTTAATCCCTGCAACGAAGAGCAATGTTTGCACTACTCTGACCTTCTCTTCCTATAAAAATTAACAATAAGAGAATCAATTCACACGATCCTGAGATATGCTGTCAAACTGTGACACCTGAGAATCCAGAGAAACACTTACATTACCACCACCCATTTGAGGAACAAGAATCGTGGGTATCAGAACTGTGGTCCCAAGCATTACGAGGTAATGCTGGAAACCAAGAATCGTCGCTTCATCTGATCACATAAGTTTACATACTTTGATCAACAACAACAACCCATAAAAGAATAACAAACAAGATGAAAAATCTAATATCCGGTGCACCCATTACATGTAAAAGATGGTTGGTTACAAGATTTTTTTTTTATTCGTATTTTGGTAAGTATTTTTCCAGGTCAAATATTCCTCTATCAACAGAGAGTAATCAATAAGGGACCTGAAGGCCTTCTCAGTTCGATGTCTCTTCTGATCAGGAGGTCTTTAAAGAAATTTTATCTTTCTTTTATTTTTCCTTTTTCTCCTCTCCCCCCTAAAATCTTTGGATTGTACTTCGACTTCTATTAAAGACATTGGGATAGCATTATCTATCTTTTCTTCAAATAAAAAGAAAGAAAGAAAGAAAAGAAACAGAACTCACATGATTGTTTGCTCCAATTTTTTAAATTTAAAGAAAACCATTGAAGAAAAACATAATATAAAATCTTATATAAACTTCTACAATAGACACCCCAACTCTAAATTCTTCCATCCTGAATAGTTAATTCTCTGTAAAAACCCAAAAATCTTTTTGGGTCAAGAAAACTGACAAAACGATTAATCTCCAAATGATAGCAATCAAAAGTAAGAATTTTGAATTGGCATTTGGAGTGCATACACCAACTTGGAGGACTATTGATGCAGTACTCGATTCCTGGAAACTGGTCCCTCACTGGGTGTGGCTGAAGTCCTTCCACCTTAGTCATTCTCTCTCCCTCTGCAATCCCTCTTGTTTGACTCTGTGTGTGTGTGTGTGTGAGAGAGAGAGAGAGAGAGAGAAGCAGAGAAAGAGAGGAATATAAACGTTAGAGCTCTCTCAAATATATAACACAAATACAGTGTTTTTAATGGGCAATAGAAGGCGCATTAAAAACATTGACGACTCGTGGGGTTTTTGAATATCCTCCGGAAAAGACGATAATGTCCCTACACCAATCAGACGCAACGGTTCGGTCTCTGGTCATCGTTTGACTGAGATACCCCTGTATCATATCCACATTTACTCGATCAACCTCTCTAACGTCAACAGTGTCAAAGAGGGCAACTATGTCAGTTAAATCCAACTGATCAGCACCGTTGGATTTTAGAAACTCAACGGATGGATGCGATCAGGAAAATATATCCTTATTTAAAGGTAGCTTGAATGTGTGTGAATGAATAGTAGCGAATAATTTGTTTTTATGGAAATGGAGACGCAATGTCCGGTATTTAAATATTTAATTAATTATTTCTGAGTAACAAATCTTTTCATTTGTGGGGTTTATTGTACTTCAAATATTTTTTGTTTTTGTTTTTTTTAAATCAAATGAGAATATGTTGATGTCCCACTGTTGATGTTTGACCAGACGACATGTATCACGACAAAACAAGTGGACTTCTATGTTTAATCAAGCACAGATTTTGGCTGCCCCACACAGGTGGTCACGTACTGACAAATTACATGAGCTGTTTGGGTATTGGAATTGGGTGAGAATGAGAGGGAATGGGGAAGAGTGGGTTTAAAAAACTGTTCATTTAGAATAAATAGATGGGTGTAGTTTGTGAGAATAAACTGGTATTTGTCTTTCAAAGAACCCGTGGAATTTTACTATTTTGTTCAATAGTATAAAATGATCTTACCGTTAAATCAACTGTCATCACCTCTTATAAATCATTTATTTCACATTTTATAAATTCTTCTCCACACTTTATTTACATCTACAATTAATTCATGGTCAATCAAACAATAAAATATTATTTTTTAGATTTCTCAACGTGAATAGTTAAAAACATAATCAAACAAAAAATCACTTATTTTACTTATATATTTACCTATTCCTAGAATAGTCATAAACTCCATAATAACTTATGTCTCTATCCAAACGCCACACAACTACAATCAATTATTAAAAATTTAAGAAACCTCAAAACTACATGGCTCCACAAACGTCTTTCTCACACATACACTATAAAAGTAACATGAAAACCAAGTAGGATAAGGAACTTTTAGAAAATCTTTTGTTAAACATCTCACGATAGATGTAACTTTGTTGTCATGGAAGTTTCTCTATTGTTTCTCGTGCTAGTTAGTTAGTTCTCTCTACCAAACTTGACATATTTTATAGGGAGACTGATAGAACCAAGAAAAGATTGTGTTGAAAACCCAGAAGAGGCAAAAAGAAAGTTGAATCAAACGAGTGGCCTAAAAAGCTGTTTTTTCTTTAGGTTTCTTATGGGAAACCATTCATTAGTTAGTCATGGTGGATGTACCTCTCTCAACTACCTCTCTGTCCTTATAATATGATGATGATGATGATGATATGATGAGATGATGAATATGGAACTATTTGTCTACAACGTTGTTTAATAAAAAGCGCTTGCAAGAAAAAAGAATATAAACATGTGCGGTTTGTTGTCTAATTATACTGTAAGGATACTTGAGAGTTGAGTTGAATTTGAAAAAAACAAAAAAGATACACATCAATTTTAAAATCGTTCTAAAATATATTATATTCTTTATTATGAGTTTTGATGAATTTTTCTTCTGTTTTAAAATGCACATAATGTTCAAATAAGCGTATATGATTCAAAAACGATTTTTTCAAATGATTTTTGAGGTTGGGTGTATCAAAACACAAGTTCCGTTTGTGTACATGTTTTGGGCGTGTTTGCAGTGGCCGACTCAGCTAAACTCCACCTTTGAAACAAATGGGAAAATCATGTTGGCGTTTGAAAGTCAGTGTCTGCGTTAATCTGCCTATTTTCCTCAATTTTTAAAACGCGTTGAAACACCGCTTTGTAGAACACGGGGTGAGCCAAACACGCCCTCAATTTGAAATGCAAGACCTCACACTATTGTTAGGCATTGCAAGTTTTCAACTTGACCAGTTGATTTGCCACCAAACGTCATGATTATAAAATTTGAAAACAAAATTTGCAACTCAAAATTAATTAATAGTTCTTATAATGGTGTTGGGGATTTAATTATCAGTTGACAAATTAGTTTTATAAGCTCATCCACTAAAACAATAATAGGAAGCCATGTCCGTTCCTTCTAAGGCCTTTTAAGGTTTTATAGTACGGTAGGTAGAACATTGATGAAATAATATTGATGAGATCAGTTAGTGGGTGCGTCTGGCAACCCACTTAAGCTTTTTCTATTTTGAATGGCTGAATGGTTTTTTCATTTCTTGGATTAGAATGGCTCACTTGCCCTAACTAATGATGGATTATTACTTATTAATGCATCTCCTGGTTGTCTGTTTCCAAAGTTGTTTTGTCATCTAAAGTTCATTTTTGCTGCATTACGTGGCAAAATGAGTACGGTTGCATATATCTCCTTTTAGACGTTAATACATTCAATCCATTTTTTTGCCAATTTGCATTTACTGCGTTGCTAAAGTCGTATATGAATTTGTCTAATGCAGTATATATTGTTAATCTCAATATTCATGTTTATATGTTGATATATTTCTTTGATAAAACAAATACAACTCTTTTTAGGTTTTATCACATTCATGGCTATAAAAAAAACTTTTTAAAGCACAAATTCTAATAATCAGGCTTTGATACTAATGTAAGAAGTCATTGATCATATACATAAGTGAACATCAAAATGAAGTGGAATAGAAAACACACTCCCAATTAAGACTTCGAGGTTTGCTTGGATTTGGATTGCACAATATTCCCTTTGCATCAAGAAAACAAAACAAGTCAATAGATTGTATACATGAAACAATCCTGCAATTCAACCAGTCAGGTATCTCTCTCAAGATCTCTCTATTTAGTTTCTTCTATATCTCCTTGGCTGATTCACTTGATTAGATACTCTCATGAACCCATCAGAATATTAAACCCCATGGGATAGAGAAGTTATGATAATTGCCCCTGCAGTTAAAACTGCTAAGCAGTTTCAAAAAGAGTGACAACATCCTGTCAATAGGCATGCTCTCATGGGTGTCCTATCCAATCAAAATATGACCAACTGTGAAGTTTAGGATGGTCTCATACTACTGCTTTTTTCTTTTTCCCCCTTTTTTTTGGAGGTTGTGATTTACATGAAAGAATAGAAGTCAAATGCCAAATATTAATGTGAGTTAGAGTCATTGAAAAGAAAATGAACAGATCAATTCCATCATATCATCTGTGTAAAAGTTGTGTTGATGTAAAATATTTAATGCTTAGAAATATGAACAAAGAAACATTAATGCTTGAATAAAAGAAAGTTTGGTCATTTCCGAAATTTTTTTATTGAACATGACAAAATAAAATTCCATAACTTGAGATATCGCATGAAAGAGGAATTTGCGTCAGGCACAAACCAAAGCAGGGGGATCTACTCTTCCTCAGACTTTGGAGGTCCCTTCCACTTGAAATTGTCTGCATAAGCCTTGACCTGCAGGAACAAATAAAGTGTGGCATTTTTAAAATAAGGCAACCTACACTCACATATATTTTTGGGACAATCTATTAACATATAATAGCAGGCAATTCCAGCCACAGAATGAGATTAAAATCAGAACCAGGTAAAAAATTGTATCATTTATTGATAAAATGAAAATCCATCACAGTGAAGGCCTTGACACCAACATTCTGAGCACGTTGATATGTATTCCATTCTAGCAAAATCTTACTGCACTGGGGAATCCCAACCACTGACATGGAGAATTGTAACACATTCTTGCAAGTATTTCCATACAGCTGCATCCCCTTTGTTACATTGGCAGAAGTCATCTTTTCAAATATTACAAATGTGTTACAAAACAATGTCTGCTAAAAAACCTATGCCTGTGCAAAACATCATAGTTTACATAAAATAAGTGTCACACAACTATATCCATGTCGTAGATAAAGAAATACCTAGTCATATTCCAGCACACTCTATTATATGTTTATCTGAATCTGGGTATTATGAACTGACTGAACAACAATGAAGTTATGCCGAACAAGTTGAATATGCCCCACATTCTGCCCAAAATATCTAAATGGAAGGCACAAAAGATGTTTATGTAGTCTGCCTAAGCAGCTCAATGCAAAAAAAAAAATTGTGCAGTAAGATCTCCGCGTGATACAACTATTGGCTCTTAGGTAGATCCTAGAATATACTTTTTTTTCTCTAAAATATGATAGGCATCCCACCCCAAATGTATTCAACAGAAGAGAATGTCCAATCCAAATCAAAGAACAAAAACAAAAACAAAAACCCACTCTAGGACGCAGTAGAGGAGGTATCAACTGACGCCCCAAAACCACAACTCCAAATAAGAACTACTCCACAATCTCAATATGTTCCCCCAAATACAAAACAGAAGAAGCACTCGCACAATATATATGCCAATCTTTAATAAACTGAATCACCAATTCCCATATATTTCCACATATAATGTCACCCCCTAAAAATAACATCATTATGCAAAAGCCAAATTGACCACATTGCAGCCGATATCTTTGCTTTTACACTTCTATCTCCCCTCTACCTCATCCGCCTCCCCGTCATCCACATCCCCTCCAAGGTCGTGAAGTCAACCGGCAAACCCTTGACTAATAAAAGTCGTATCTGCCTAGCCACAACAACGTATGAACAAATGCTTTGTGGTTTTTTCTGCTTCATTACAAAAGCTACAAGACTTTATCCTCATTAGGAATTCAACTGGCCCTATAAGACTGTCAGCAACCTGTTCTGATATGTTAGCCACATGATCGCCTTTACCTTAAGAGGGAATTTGAACCCCCTACAGCCTTTCAGTCACTAGATAAAATCTGGGAATGTGTTTAGCAAGGATTGGGTCGACAACGGTGGAGGAACACCAATGCATGCTTTTACCATCTGTATCAAAAATTGTTGACCAAGTCCTAACAGTAAATTTGGTCATCCTAGTTTTTTAAAGTAATTTCTGAAAGATAGGGATAGAACAATCAGTTTCCCTGTAATAATATCAACTGACAGAGGAACATCGGAAATATAAAGTAGAAAACCAATGCTAGTGAAAATAAGATCTCATGATGCAAGAGTTTTCAGCAAGCATGACTCAACAAATACTTTTAAATAATATTTTCTTTCTAGAAGAAAGATCTCAAATTCAAACAGAATAGGAATATGGAAAAATCCAGAAGACAGAGAAATCAATTATTGTTAGCAGCAAAAGATTGCGGTAAGAAGAATCTTAAGAGAAGGATCACAAACCTTTAACAGAGGGGTATGAGGCTTCTTGACCTGCATAAAAAACTGAACAAGTTAACAAACACCACAAACACATATATAAACCAAATCATATGACAAATAAAAAAAAAAACATATCTAAAGCATAATCACCATGAAAGTTCATTTATCACTGAAAATTAAAGATTTGGATAAAAAAAAGTTTATGGAATAGAGAAGAAGCAATGTGATGCTTGTATCTAAAACACTGTTATAAGCAAATCTCTCTCCCTGGACACTGCAGATTACTTGTCATTAGAGAGGAAAGGATATGGAACGCGGAAAGCATCAAGAGAACTAATGCTAGTAAGTCTCTCTGACACAACCAAAATGGCATATAACCATCATATGTACTGCAAGAGAGACCAATTCAGAAATACTACCTTCAAACAAAGTGTCAGAAGACGGAAGATTACTACAATGACAAGTTCTCTCTTACATATCCATCAACTTCCAACTTTTTTATTAATATCCAAACAAAGGAATATCTATAATTATGAACTGCATATCCAGTTCTAGAAAATTCCCGATACCTAAATGCATGAATTGACCACCTTAAGAAGAACATAAATCATAAAATAAGTATATAACTTTCCTGGTCTCCGGCAAACTTTGAACAAATATGGTCATAGGAAGGGTGTATCACTCAGCTTTTTCTCTGATCAGATTGTCATAATCGTTGATCTGTTGCTACCTAGCCTCTATGCAAACACCTTGGCTACAAATTTGACATTAAACCAATCAGACCAAAATCAAGAAAATGTGCAGGTTCACTCTTTTTGGAAATCAAGGGGATGACTGATTAAAGCACCACACACTTCACTTCATGGTGACATTTAAAAATCAGGTAAAATAAAATTCATGGAAGCGCATGGGAAAACCATTAGGCCCTGGTGCCTTTACTCCTTCTGTTGACATTAACAACTCTCTGTACTTTGCTCACTTCAAACTGTTTAGACAGTTCCAAAACTTCTTCAGATGAGAGACACACTAGGATGGCCCTATTCCTCTATTATTCTTTGCAATCCTTAAATAAAATGGCTAATGCATTTCTACTTTTTTTTAAGAAGGAATTTGGAGCGTCTATTAAAAAAAAGATGCCCCCAAACAAAACGGAGCAAGGGATCTCCATGGAAAAGGAAAGAAAGTAAATAAACAAAAAAAAAAAAAGCCACAACAAATCGAGGTACAACCCTCATCACTAATCTTAGCCGTTAAACCTTAGTGATCATGTTCCAAACCAATAATTTCCCATAATGGTGGAAGAAGGACACAAAAAAACAATATGACCCAAGATTTGAGGAGCCAAGAGATTGTTGCCAGTGTTTTCCAAGTTGATCCTCTCATGTTGAAAGATGCAATAGTTTTGAGTGATCCAAATGCAACAACACATGGAATTTGGCAAGGGTACTCAATCACTTCGCTTACATCGCTTCCGGAATCGTTCAACAAATATTATATTGTTTAGGGTTCCTTAAGATCAAGATCATTTAGTTAAAAAGGAAAGATGAAAGCAATGAAGAAAGTAAGGCAAATATAATATATAAAAGACCAGATGCACAAAAGAAAATAATTGTACTTTTCATATTTTATCCTTATTTGAAACATGCCCATTCTTCTTCTTCTTCTTCTTCTTCTTTGTGAGAAAGGATTGGAGATTTTTATTAAAAGAAACCCCCTGGATAGAAGGAGACGAGGGATCTCCTTAAAAGAGAAAGGAGAAAATGAAGAAGAAAAAATACCTAAAAAATTGGTGGGATACCCCCACAAAACAGATTACTTCACCTCCGAACCCATAGGGAACCCATAATAGAAGAGGGGGATCATTTACCCAAAATGATGGTGACCCAATCTTTAAGTAGAGAATAAAACATCATCCAAGTATTGTCCAAATATATTCTCTTTCGTTGGAATATGTGATCAATGCAAGTGAACCAAATGCTCCAACACACCGCATGTGGGACTAGCCATCGGATCTTGGTACAATCGCTCCGATCACCTTTTTACATCTTTTGCTCTCCCTATCATTGAACGAACAATGGACAACAAGAGCTTCACCCAACTTTTTCCCAAATTGATCCACTTAAGGAACACCCAAAGAATGGATGAGTGCTCGTCTCCCCTTCCAAGATGCAAAGATCACAAATAGTGTTGCCATCATTCGGCCATTTGACTCATTATGCTTAGTGAGGATCTTGTCCAGGGGAGCAACCACACGAAGCCTGAATCTTCAAAGGGGCTAGGGATCCCCAAATAATACCTCCGAACTGTGAATGAGGTTAAGGAGATGGTTCTTATTGAGTTTCCTATTAGAGGAGCACACAGAGAACCCGGCGCGAGGGGCCAATTTCCAAACCACATAATCCTCTTCTTCCAAGTTCAATTCCACCTCCTGAAGTGCTTCAATAAGGGAGGTAAATTCCTCCACCTCAACATCGTTGAGACTACGACGTACATGTTTTGTACATTCTGCATCTTAAAATTTACATTCTACAAACTATGTACATGTTTTGTAAGAGCTTAAAATCTGGACCAATAACTATATTTGGTTCGATCGTCTTAAATATTATTCTTGATCATTATTCAACAATCACACAACTGCTAAAATCTTCTGGGATGGGACTTCTAGTGTTGCATAAATCCCTGCTCATTTTCATTTTTGTTTCTCTCTGTTTTTTTTTTCTAGTTGGCTGCTCTTGGGAAACCTCTTATCTCCCATATTTTTGTTACTTTATTTCCCTTTTAAGGATGGGCTAAGGACACCTCTCTATTTTCTTTTGGAGCATGCCATCTAGTTCTTGAACAAAGCTCTGGTGGTGCACTCTCACATTTTGTCCCCCCACCCCCTCTCCCAACACATAAAAGCAAAAGAAAAGAAAAGAAAAAGTCACATGTCAGCCCGAAATCATGTAAGCAATCCATCTTATAGGTTGAGTCCAATTAGAAATATCTTTCTCAATCTCCTCATCCTTCTTTATATGGAAGTAGACTTGGTAACATATCTTATATTAGTTCCTGCCCATCGATATGAAAATTATATATTGGGCAAGTTTACCCTCATACTGAATGAGGCTCTATATTCTACATTAACTAACTCTCATATTTAGCCAACATTAACCTGCAGTCATATAAGAAACAGCAGAAATTTTCAAATTCTTGATGGGTCAACAATCATCCCGAGTTTACATACCACACAATCCCAGCCATGTTTCTCAGCAAATTCCTTCGCAGCCTCTTCACTGTCAAAACCAAGTCCAGCATCACCCACATTAGCATATGGGTCCCCTGTGGATGTCCAGCCCATCAAAGGATTTTCCCACCTATATACAATTAAGAAAGTAACATTGTAAAGTAGTATTTCATCATTCATCATGATATTAACCAGTGTTTCGTTAGATGTGAAATAAATGAAGAAAAGGATGCGCTTTATTAGTTCATTGTATTTTGGTGGGCAAGCGCTGAAAATTAAACTAAAACTCAATAAGAACCTAATCTCAAAAAAGAATCTGTAAAAATCTGTCTACGCATTGTGCAGACTTACAATAGAAGTGAACAATTAGCATTTGAGCAATTCTACCAGGCATTCAACCAAACAAACATTCAATAGATTGGTCTTTCACCAAGACGTTTGAATGGGCATTGAATAGCATAAATATCTTCAATAATTTTAAATGTTTTGAAATGTCCTTTGAACATCTTTGAACAGTACATAAAGATGCTAGCAGATTGAAGTAGCATTTGAACAATTTCGAACAAAATATGGTCCACTGAAACAATGTTTTGTAAGTTTGAGCAGTTGGAACTGACACCCAAACTACTGCGATCTACAGACAACGAATCTGTGGATGTTCAAGCGATCTTTTGCGAGCATTCAAATGGTGTCAAACAGTTTTAGATAGGTTCAAACCAAAAATTGTTTTTACTACCTACAAACATGAGCAAGAAAGAAACAGCAACTAAAATGAGCCAAAGCGTTGATACTGACAACCTTTGTGAACCCTCTAGATATAGTAAAATATTTTATTGTTCATGTTTCACACACTTTCTATGTAGTTTCTAAGATTTGAGAACCCCGTGATCCTATTTTTACTTTCAACCTAGAGAGACCTTCCATTGCCACCATTAAACAATTGTTGATTCTATTGCTCGCGGATTTGAGTGTGGGGTCGTTATTGATCTTTTTTTTTTGAGCGAAAGATAGACGCTTTCTACCATGATTTCTATTCCAAAACCGAAGTTACAATGTCTGAAGTGGTGGTGAGGGGAATTAGTTTTAAAAAAAACAAAAGACATGGAGGGGGGTCCCTGACATGGCTTCAGTAGTAGAGGTCACTACCGGAGCCGATGAGGTCCCTCACAACAACCAATTACATGTCGATGCCCAGTTGGCCACCACGCATGCACACTCCTCTCCCAGCTCACAATTAGATCTTCCAATAGTGCCCACAGGTTTTCGAAATAAAACGTTGACCCATTGAAAATTATATCATTTCTTGTCCACCAAATCGTCCAAATTGCCACTAGGATTAATGCCCGAAGAATGTTAGCCGAGATGCCCTTGTCTTCCTTCTTCGTTAAACCCAACTTGCTGCCCACAACTCCTCAGTGTTTTGGAAGCCAATGCGCAAGGAAGTCATCTCTCAATCATCTACCAAAGTTGGGATATCACCGGGCATTTGCAAAGCAAATAGTTAACTGGTTCCGATTCCACCATGCAAAGCACACACATCATCGAATCATCCGGGCACCATTTTGATCTGTAGACCTTGGTGAGGATGCGTTTCTGATACACAAACCACATAAACCCTTTCACTTTATTCAAGATTTTTGTCTTCCATCTTGCTATATTTTTATTTCATTAGTGTATTTATGGGCCTACTCCTTTGCCACATATGAACCCTTGCTTGACTGAATTACCCACATCTGGTTTCAAACCCCCCCCCCCCCCCCACCCCCTCCTCTAGGTCTTGCGAGAGAGAAATTTCAAGGTGGTTTGAAATAGATTCAGAAATCATGATAAAATTGATTCAAAGCATAAAAAAAGGTCCCTTGGAAAACCAAAACACTGAGGAACAAGGTAGAGACTACTGCATGAATGGCTTATCACTCATATAGAATGAGAAGGTCACAAAGCTGCATATTTCTTTGCAAGTCTTAGAAACTCAGTGGTCATCACTAAAATTCCATCAAATTGCATGTCGCCTCCTCTACAATACATCATTGAAGAAGACCTGAAGGAATAAGGATATGATAGAGTCAAAATGAAAATTGAGCCTTTTTTATTCTTGATGTGAAATTTGACTTTTTATTCTTGATGTAAGTCATGTAAAATATCCTATATTGACTGCTGTAGAGATTCTTGTAATTGTTTACCATCTTAATACAATTCAAATAACTTACCCACCAAAAAAATCACATAAACTTCAATTTCCAAATTTTCTATTCCAACAAGCAAATATGTTGAGAAGTAAGACATATACCTTTCAAGAAATCTGCATAAGCTTTTTCATAAAACCATATCTACCCATTAATGTTATGAACATTTAGCTTTCTATTAAGACCATTCATGGCATTTTACATAACAATGAATAGTCAGTTTCGCAGAAAATCACATCTACGGGGATTGTCCGGTGACCCATAGGACACAATACAGGAATACCCATTTATAATAAGATCAATATCTCAATAATGGACAAGGATAACAAATGGTTGTTGGAAACATGGAATACATAAAAATCTGTCAAGTAAGCCTGATAAAAAATTATCTGAATGGACATTACACAATAATGGACAAGGATAACAAATGGTTGTTGGAAACATGGAATACATAAAAATCCATCAAGTAAGCCTGATAAAAAAAATTATCTGAATGGACATTACACAATAATGGACAAGGATAACAAATGGTTGTTGGAAACATGGAATACATAAAAATCCATCAAGTAAGCCTGATAAAAAAAATTATCTGAATGGACATTACACAATTATAAAGCGCAAGGGAAACAAAGAGCACAACAGAATGCGTATAATGGAGCATACTTTTGGGTCGACATGAAATTGATCTTCCACCTCCCAAATTTGCCCGAACCTTGCTGTGATGCTGTTCGAGCAGGCGAATATATAACAACCTGGAATTAAAGACCCAGATAAAAGTCAAACAAAAAAATGCTCTCCGCCTACAAAAACTCAACATTTCCCGATCTTGAAATATTATATTAAAAAAAATATCGATTTATTGTACTAAACACAGCGAAATTATCAATCGAGATACATAAAAGATGGGCAATACAAGTTTTGTGGATCTCGGAAGATCCAAACACAGGGAGTAGAAAGACCAACCCTTCGTCGTAGGTGTTCTTGGGGGATTCCAGAGACGATCCCGATCTCTCCCGGTTGGAGCTCGACCAGAGCCGCCGCGTCCGAACTCATCAGCCTCAGCTGGGACGGCATAGCCCCCCGGAGGAGCCCAGCCGTCGATGGGAAGGTCCGTTGAAGGCGAGAGGACGCCATTGTTGCCGTTCGATTGGTGGTCCCAACGAGACTCCCCTCGTCTATATACGGGAACTGAACGACCCTTCTATATACGGGGGGTGGGGGCGCGGATATCCGCACCCCGGGTTTGTAGAAACCCACCCTGTTTTTTTTATAAAAAAAATTGTACTGTAGCAGTAAATGTAAACCCATCCCGAGATCGCCAGTCGCCACTCCCTCTGGCGATGGTGGTAAATGATGGTCACCAGAGGTTCCGGCGAGTGTACCAACCTCGCTCGGCATTCCTATTGACGACGGTGTTGAAGCGTGGTCGCCCGAAGGTCCGACGAGCCAAAATAAGAGAGAATAAATTCAGATTTTTACAAGTTTCAAACCAAATAGACAAAATTCACAGTTAAACACATATAACAGACAGTCATAACGGCATTTAAAATACATTAAAAATATGATGTTAGTATTTATAATACCAAAATACGATGTTAGCATTCCATAACAAATTATTCATATTACTACACAACAAAATACATGTTCAAATTATTTTTATGTTTATTTTTATTTTTTGAAAAAAAGAGTAATTTTTTTTATTAGATAGGTTATTTATTTTTATATATGAAAAATCAATATAGTCACATGAATGGTTGTAGAATTTGAACATGTATTTTATTGTGTAGTCATGTGAATGGTTGATTATGGAATGCGAATGTCATATTTTTATGTGTTTTAAATGCTGTTATGACTGTCTGTTATATGTGTTTAAATGTGAAATTTGTCTATTTGGTTTGAAACTTATAAAAATGTGAATTTATTCTCTTTTATTTTGGCTCGCCGGGCATTCGGACGACCACGCTTCACCACCGTCGCCAGAGGGCCTGCCGACCTGGGTTGGTACACTCGCCAGAACCTCTGGCGATCATGATTCACCACCGTCACCAGAGGGATTGCCGACCTCAGGTAGGTTTCCGTTTACTGCTACAGTACAATTTTTTTTTAAAAAAAAAAACAGTGTGGGTTTCTAGAAACCCGGGGTGCTGATATCCGCGCCCTATGGTTAACCCGAGTGAGGGTTGCGATTTTAAGTAAAAATTGTTTGATAAAAAAATTATTAATTTTATTCTTATTCATATTTTCAAAATTATGATAAAAAGCAAGAATAAATGTTATTTCACCTTATTAAATGAAACAAGAAATTAATGTTTTTATTTTAAAATTAGAACAACTGTTCACACTTTATTCATAATATTTTTTATATCAAAGGGATAATTTGTCCCCCTCACTTATCCCCACAACTATCTCTTGTCAAACCAGCAATTAGTGTAACAAGATATATAACTTGTTAAATTTTTATTTTCACATTTTTATAAATTTATTCAATGCATTAAGTAAACACTTCACCATTTATAAAAATATATATTTCATTAGATGAATTATATGTTTTTCTAAAAAAAATGAGGGACTCTGTTTTGTATCGTAAAATTAATTGAGTGTAAAATAATTTATTTTTTGGGTTATGATAAGCGATCAAAAATAGAAAAATGTTACACTTTCATAATCCAAAAGGCAACCCCCCAATGTTTTCATTATTTTTATAAATAAAGTATGTAATTGTATGAAAAAAGTGAAATATATATTTCAATTAATTAAATGGTATATAAAACATTAAAAATTTCTATGAGATATATATCTCATTACAGTGAGTGGAAAGAGCAAACAAAGACATCGGATTCATTTGATATTGTGAAAAAAGATTAATTATAACATGCTCTAAAAAATATGATCAATTTTTTATTCCAACACATTTTCTAAATCAATTAAAATGGGACATGTGATACCATCATTCTTTTGTGGGGTTTAAAATTATGAGTTGTGTGTTTTATTATTTTTTGTTTTTTAGTCATATTTTTTAATTAATTGATCTTTATATTTTCAGGATAAATATTCTATGACATTGTATTGTAATACTAATGAACTTAAAAACAACTTTTCTTTAAAAACTTAATTAAATTAGACTTGTTAAACGACCACTCTTATCTTTGGTTCATCATTGGTATAGTATGTGTATTTTTAAAATAGTAGTTCTATCAATAAATAAAATGTGTAATAATCTAAAAGAAGAGATGAATGGTCACGGACATTTTATTAATATTTAAGGGACTTAAATATTATATTATTATTAGATTATTTATTATCATTAGTGGTTTATTATTACAATTACTACCACTAGCAATAGTAATATCATATTATTATAATTATTAGAAGAGATGGATTAGGTCTATTATTATTATTATAATGACTATTTATATTGATAGTAATACAATACTCACTAGTAGCGATATCAATCATTCTTAGTAATACTAATATTAGGTATTAAACTATTAATTACTGAATAATAATAATAGTTATTTTTACCAATAAGTAATATTTAACATTACTAATACTTATTAATAAAATATTACTAGTACTTTAATATTGAAGGGGTGTGAATCCCCTCAACCAATGCTAACGGGCTAGAGCTCGTCTGGCGAACGGTGATATGGCTATCTGACGGTCGAATGAAACCTCTTTGACATTGGTATGGTGTATATCAAAGGGTCTCCATTTAAGTCAGTAAGAACTCTAGGATTTTTCAGAGATGTATTGATAGAAATTGAATGAGATATTTCAATTTTCTTAGGAGACCATCCGAGAAAAAAATATGAGCGTAACCGATTCTGCTGATCTGACAAATATTCCACGTAAGAGAATATTATTCGAGATGTGTCGCGTAAAATAATATTTTATGAAATTCTTCACGTGGCCACGCGACACCTTTCTAGGCAGGCCTGAGGAACTTGTCAGTCCCTGTCAAGTCGAGCATGCACATTAGCAGTTATTCTAGATAAAACGGGCCTTAGTTGTATGTCGACGTACCAAAGCCACTGACCAATCAAGTCTGTTCGATAGTGAGCCTTTATAGCACTATCTACAAATTAGATCCAAGACTAGTTTAAGAGTTCCTCTCTCCCAACCAAACTAGTCTTTCACCTCTCTTAGGAAGGCTGTAAGAGTGCCTCTCACTGTGACCTAGTCTAGTCTTGAGTTATTCGGGCAAACATGATTTGCAGTAGATTTTTTTATAATACCACATGCAATCATATATATTTTACGGTCATCCTAATATAAAAAATACATAATAAAATGAAGTACATTATTTGAAAAAAATAAAAACTTGGGTTGACTCAAAACGGGGATCGAATTCGGTCAGTATCGAGCTCGGTCAGTACCGAACTGCACCATGTTCAAATCGAACTGCATCATCTATAAATCGAACTGTACAATCAATTGTTGGGTATATATTTCACTCTCTTATTGGATACTGATGATACTTATGAATTCATATTTTCTCCAATAGCTGATTGTATCCAATAAGAGAGTAAAAAATATACCAACAATTGATTGTGCAGTTCGATTTATAAGTAATGCAGTTTGATTTGTACGTGGTGCAGTTCGGTACTGACCGAACTGATCCGAGATCGGCACTGACCGGATCCGGTCTCCTCAAAGCGATATATCACTCAATAACAACAAACTTACACTTTCAACCATCGTGTTATGGCAAGACGAATTGTTGTCTGGTGCGAGAGTGGGGAGAGGGCAAAATGGAAATGCTGCTCCGGGGGGGGGGGGGGTGGAGGGAAGCTATAGTCTGTTAAATGAGGGTATATTCATCATTTTAGTTGGGTAGGGGTAAATTCATCTTTTAGGATGATAAATTAATTAATAAGATATTTTAGATTGGATTATTAGAAGGGCCTGTCTATCCCCACCAAACAATTTCCCAATCCCACCGATAAAAAAAAAAAAAAAAACGGTGTTTGTCTGTTCCTACCGATTCAGTTCGACCGAATTCGATCGCCATTTCAAGTTTTGGGCGACCGTAATGGGTCGTCATTTCAGGTTTTGGGCGACCGGAATGGGTCGAACAGGGTTCAGAATTATATCTACTTATTTTTTGTAAACAAATAAATTTTTGGATTTATCCATCATATTCTACATTTATTCTTTCATTCAAACAACAACTAAGGGATTAAAAAAAATGTAAGTAGATATACTTTCAATTAATTCAAATTTTTATTGAAAAATATCTTATTAGACAAATATATATCATTTTTAAGCTTCATTTGAATTCGTAGTTAAGATGAATTTTTGTTTGTAAACAAACGTATCAGTTGATTCAAACACATTTTATATTTGGCTTTTGAAATTTGTGTGTAACTTATGTAAAAAAAATTGTTCTTATATTCTACATTTAAGAATAATGATTTATTCTCCCTACATTACAACTCAGACTTGGAGTGATATGAAAGATTCAAGGAGGATACACGTCGTGAGATTATGTTTTCAAAAAAAAAATTTATAAATTTGATTACAAATCCTGTTCGACCAGTTTCGGTCGCGCGAAACCTGAAATGGCGACCAAATCCGATCGCGCGAAACCTCAAATGGCGACCAAATCCGGTCGAACGGGTCGAATTGGTGGGGATAGCAAAACACCGATTTTTTTTTTTTTTTTATTTAATTGGTGGGGTAAGAAAATCAGTGGGTGGGGCTAGACGGCCCCTATTAGAATTTCAGGTGATTCACTAATACAAAATTAATAAAATAAAATATTCCAGGTATACGCTGTTCTCAAATGCTTAACCACATATAGAAGTTTGCATATGGATATATTAGGGGTCTATCTGTATCTTGAAAGTTCATGAATTTTTCCATAAAAAGTAGAGGGATTTATTTGGATATATATATTTGCGCACGATGCTTTATCATATATATAAAGTATTCGATAGGGTGTTTTATGAAAAAAAAATCCCATTTTCAATGTTTTTGTTTTGTTTTGTTTTTTTTGTGAATTTTGTCTTGTACTTCTCTCGCGGATTTTAGGGGTCGAGAGCGAGCGAGTCCGGGGGACGAAAAAAAGAAGGAAACGCCCTCGACGAGATGGAACCCTCCATTGTGGCTGCTCTCTTCTCTTCTGCGTTTATTTTTTCCGGAAACACCAACTTCAGAGACAATGAAGACCTCATTGTCACCTTCTACTAGTTGTTCAGGCTTTCAAGGTTATTGTAAGGTGAATTACTTAAATTCTTTATCATGATTCTCATCCGTTTGATCAGATTAAAAAAATTGGATTTTTTAAAAATAAAAACCCTAGTTTTTGGTTCATTTCCGACATCGTGTATAATTTTGGATTTTTTTTTACTCGATTTGGACTCTGTTTTCGTCATCTTGATTAGAATGCGAGGATGTTTTTTTTTATTCATTTAATATTTATTACTAAGGTGCATCATGGTTTTATTTGCCTGTGCTTTGAAAATCATATGAAGAACCTGAGAAATCGATCTATGCCTGGATATTTAGGTTGTATACTTCATGGTTACGTTGCAAATATGTATTAGACTTCAGAACATTTAAACCTATGCATTGAACATGCTTGCTTTTGAGTTAGAATTTGAATTAAAAAGGGTAACATAGGTTCGTAGAATATTATGAAAACTACGTTTGTCACTTAACAGACTTATGATAATTAGGTGAACATAATTTCATGGATGGAGATCTGTGCACTTAAAAAAGAGAGGAGGATAGGTTTTGGTTGGATCTTAGGTGATTGTTGAGCCCCTTGGTGTGAGAACAAAAAAAAAAAGTGGCTCGCTCTTGTTATTTTCTATGTAGACTCGGTGGAGACTGCAAAGAGGAGAAAAGTAATTACAATGTCACGGTTCAGTTGTAAGCTGAATGGACATTTGAGTTACTATGGTAGTGAGACACTCTGCTTGAAGCCATGCTGCTCTACTTTTAGAACTGATGTGCATTTTAAATATTTGGTTATCTCCGAGTCAGACACTCCAGCAAACCGCACGAGGTATCATTTGTGAACTTAAATTTTGCACTCATGTTCCCAGCCTTTCTTCGATCAATGAACCTATTTCCAAATCTTTTTTGGATTGCCCTAGATGCGGATGATCTCGTTTGTGATTCCTCCAATTGTGGCGAAAACTCCATTATTTGGACACCTTGGCTTCGTTGCAATTTTAGTGCTATTGAGGAGGAAGAGCTTACCTCTGTACTAGAGACTCTTAGGATCACGTGGTATGGAAGGAGGCCCTACGTGTCGGCTTCTCCATGAACTCCTATAGAACTCTGAACAAGAAACCCCCACCAAAGCTTATCGCTTCTCGGTTTGGTAGCTTTATTTGGGGCTCAAGATTCAAGGCTTCATGTGGTTGCTTTCCTTGATAAAATCTTCACCAAGCAAAATTGTGCCAAATGGATGAACAACGACAATACTTGTTGCGAGCTTTGTAATTCGGAAATGGAGTCTAGAGATCACCTATTCTATA
Source organism: Acorus calamus (assembly GCA_030737845.1). NCBI lineage: Eukaryota > Viridiplantae > Streptophyta > Magnoliopsida > Acorales > Acoraceae > Acorus > Acorus calamus. Next base: position 4,498,957 of record CM060859.1, on the reverse strand, counting down.
CTTCTGTTTTTCAAGGAAAGATTTGGGAGAAAATGGGTGAGGCGCCCTTGGATCTCCTTGCTCTTTCAATGATACCAAGAGCATGTGGAGGTGGTTCCAGAAAAGATGCAAATTGGGCGATCGTAGTAACTTAGCCAAATTCGAATGGCTCATTTTTCATGTGGTGTGTTGGAATATTTGGCTGACTCGCAAAGAAAGTGCTTTCCAACATAAGAGAGCCTATTTGGAAAATACATGGGCTATGATCTACTTCCTTCTTCGTGGATGGGTGGCTATTATTTTAGGAGAAGGTTCTCCTTCATCTATAATGGGTTCTTTGTGGTTTGGGAAGTGATGTGGAGGGTGCATTGTATTGGGTCACATCTCTTCCCCCCCTCTTGTATTTCTTTTTGTTTCTCTCTCCCTCTCTTTCCTCTCTCCTTATATTGTTTGGAGATCCCTCATTTCGTTCTATCCAGGGGTTTCTTTTATTATATAATCCCCTATCGTCCATAAAAAAAATCATAATCATCCACATCATCTCACCTGCGCATATCCTTTGTATATAGAATCATTATATACGAAATGAGGGTCAAAAGAAAATACGGCAGCCAGATGTCTAACATGGTGAAATGGAAAATACCTTTCCTCAGGAACCCTTAGGAAGCTCATGCAAAATCTGTTGTAGGCATCCTTTGGAAACTACGGTGCGAAAGAAATGGTAGGATTTTTTCCAGGGAAAAACTCAAACTTTTTAAAGTTAATGCAATACAAGCCCTTATCCAACTCTCCCACTAATTCACACCTCCAAAGCATTACCTATGTCAGACACAAACATGCTCTTGACACACTCTCAACACATGGTAGACACATTCCCAACATGCACAACAATTGTTTTAGAAAAAAAATTCCAATTAATACACTACATTGAGTCTGTAACTATCAAATTTAGGATGGACATGAAGAACATAAACTTCTAATATGTCAAATTGCGTAAGATGCTTTGGTGAAACATGATATATAATGGTCACCTCAAATTCTTTGTTTTTTTTTTTTTGAGATGAATGGTAGTTATTTGCCCTCAAATTTTATAAATTAGAGAGAATGCCTAAAAGGGAAATACAACAAATTAAAAAGAAAACGCAAAGAAGGCCCTGTTTGACCCAAGAAGAGATCTGTACGTAAAATTCCATCGAACTCAACACCAAAAAACCAATTAGCTCCATCTGAATCACCAAACTCCCGCAATATTTACAAACCTCGCCCCTGCACAGAATTGTCCCCAATCCACCACCTCAAATTCTTTTGAGAGTTTTTAATTATTGATGGAACTTTATGGTTTATGTCAGTGTAAATAAATGGCATGTGTGTCTGTCATGATGCAGGTTTCACAATGCACCATTTTTATGGGTAGTTTGGGAAAGGAGGTTATAAAAATGCTAGAAAATCAGGGGAAAAAATAAATTTATTTGAAATTTTAACACACAAGAATGTAGTCGCTTTAGTGCAATGTCATGTGTACTTGTGTAAAGTGATATAGTAAAAATGCGATACATGTGCAACAAAGGCCTTTAGCTACATATGATCAATCTTTTATGAGCATGTTAGGAATCCTATGTTCACCAGAACTCCAAATTGGTTATCATTTTGTATATGCAAACAAGAGATGCTGGTGCATGCTATGGGATTATCATTGCATATAAAAATTATTTATTGTTTTTACCTTCTCAACTCAATTCATTTGTAATGGAAACTGATCTCTCTTTTAACAGATACTTTAATTGCAATCAAGCTAACATAACTTGTTTGGTAGGATGGAGGAAACACTAAATAATGATGGATCCTTGATCAATCGTATTGAACAACTTGAACGAGGTGTGCTTCTATACCGTCTTTTAATTCAGTTGTCCTTATACTTCCATTACATTAGGTTCTTGCTCTTTTTCTATTTTAAAGAAACTAATATTTACTCGTAACAAGATAATTGAACAAAAACCATTTAGTAGATAGGCCTATATTTTGACAAGAAGTACATTATTGATATATTATTTTGGGGAAATTAACTATGGGTCCTTCAGGTCACCCACTTATTATTTTTAGGGCCCTGGCACTTTTGGAATTTTTTTAAGTCCCCAACTTTGTGAAACATTTTTTCTAGGTCCCTACAGATGCTTTCTGTTAGTAACACCGTTAAATATGACCATTTTACCCCTTCTACCTCCATTGTCTTCTTCCCCAAATCAAGTTTTTCAAAGTAACAAGTAGATGTAATGGATGATGAGATGTCAAAAGTAAATGTCAAAATAAGACACAAATAAAATTATTTTCCAAGTGTCAAAGGGATAATTTATTTACTGGTACTAACTTACCAATGTGACTCATACACACGACGTTTCATAATACACCGTTTGTAATGCTTTCAATGCTTTTGCCGATCAATAATGCTCGTCCACAAGTGTTCAAAATTTTATTGCTTTTTTGAAATTTTCTATGAATTTCTAGATTTTTCTAAATTTTTTTTGGAATTATCTAGAATTTACTGGGATTTTTTGTATTTTTTGGAATTTTTAAATAGAAAAATAGGGTGCTGATGTGGTGGATGAAGGTTCACATTGTGGGGGGTGGGGAGTTTATATGAGGTTGGCGAAAGTTGGGACGACCATTTTTTGTTTTTTGAAAATTTTGGGTGGGGAGAAGAGGCTACGTGGGGTTAAAAGGGGGTGGGTGGGGAGAAGAGGCTACGTGGGGTTAAAAGGGGGTGGGTGGGGAGAAGAGGCTACGTGGGGTTAAAAGGGGTGGGTGGGGAGTAATATGAGTTTGCAGATTTGTTTTGTACTTCATGGGGCAGGTTGTTTGTGGCGACTGCGACAATGATGGGGCGGCATAGCACAGCGACGACTGGATGTGGTGATGAGGAAAGAAGGTCATCGATAATGGTGGCAGTGACAATGACTTTGTGATGGCAGCAATGATGGTGGCAATGATATGGTGGAATATGTATGAAAGAAGAAGATGAAGATAGAGAAAGACTCGAGACAAAGATACCGAGAAAGAGAGATACCAAGGAGGAGATAGAGAAAAAGAAGTGAGGAAAATTTGGATAAAAGCCTTGATGCCAAATTGATGCAGGACCAAATAAGAAGAGCTAAGAAGATAGAATAAAGAGAATAATAAATTGTCAAATCCTTCAAAAATATTGATGGATCCCCTGATGGGTAAAGAAAAGTTTAAAATAATAAAAAATCATTTCCTAACGAATTAAATCTCTATTGTGTGAAATGGGTGATCAGCGAGCCCACTCCTTGGTTTATCTTTTGTAATAATTGACTTGTTACTGATTTAATGAATCGCGATAGCTAGTCTACCCTTTCCCTCAAAAAAAATATATCACATCCTACCCAACTTAATTAAATCACATCCTGACAAATAAAACCTATACAAATCTCTAAATATAATCAAATCAAATATTATCTCTAGTCATCCATGGCATGCATCCTGTGATATATCATTTTTTTCTTGAAAGAAATGTTGCAATCTTATTGATTATAAAGCCCCCAAACAAAAGGAGATGAGTGATCTCCATAAAGAATTGAATAAAAGAAAGGAAAAGGAATACAAAAAAGGTCCCATCAAAATTAAAGAGAATCCCTATGGTAAATTGGTAATCTACGTGAACCACACATTCCCCATAACGGAACTTGAAGAATACCTTTTTAAAAGACATGAAAGGAAGGCCTTGCAAGGCAGATTCCTGATATCCTTTTGATGATTTGCATTGTGGATACTATGGAATCCAAACATGTTATAGTGTAGGTATTAAAATCCGAACCTGACATATTGTACATACATTTAATTAATATAGGATTCTACAAATAATATTTTTATGATTTCAAAATGTCATGACAACAAATTTTGTTTACATTCACTGAGAGCTGCCTTTTCTTTGTACAAGATGTTTATTGGGTTCTTCCAATTGTCTAAGGACACCTCATGTCTGGGTTTGGAACCATGTAGGATGCATCATACTTGTGTTGTGTTCACCAGCTAGACACGTGGCCCTAGTGCACTGGGTTTTTAACTAAACTGTGCTGTATCCAGCATTCCATATCAGTGTCATATCTGCATGGGTTCTAATTCTCATGTGGTTTCTTGACGTCTGGTTCTCTCATGATTTCTAAACTGTCTTGGAGCTAGTCTATAATATGAGAGAATATACTTATCTGTTTGGAATATGTCCATACTATATCGACATTGTTTGGTTTACCAGTGACTGTGATCTTGCAAACTTCCTCTCACGCGACTTTGAACAAAAGATGGTAGGGAGTGTTTTAAAAGTACAAGAGGAGAGCCATTGCGATAGGTTTTTATTAATATTAAAATATGAGTGGTATACAGCATTCATTCATGCCTTCATGGAAGGAGGTATTTTTAGAATGATGCAAATGGTCTTATTTGTTTCATGGGAGGAATTGAGGCAGACAGATCTTTGCTGCTTTTTTGGGTTTGGTGTGTGTGCTGGGGAGGGGGGGGGGGGGATTACTCTTGACATGATGGCAAATTCAGGGGAGGCTTATGTGTTTTTTTGAATCTATTTATGCTGGAAGACTGATGATGAACACCGTCAAATTGAATGAAATTTTTTTCTGTTGATATTTTTAAACAAATCTTCTTATTTTGTGAACTTGAAGGACTAATGATTGTGATTGTGCAATGCCTTATGGATCATTCTTGTTCCGCAGAGCGTGACCAACTCCATAAAGACATAGAACAGTTGTGCATGCAAAACTCAAGCCCAAGCTATATTGCTGCTGCTACTCCTATTCATTTTCAGAGGTCTGCATTTGGTCTTTCCATTTATACTATATGGTAGCTGGTTTCCCTATTGGAGTTCTTTCTGGCAAATAAAATCGTTTGATATTCTATTAAGTCCTATCAGGATAGCTGATTTGGAACTGGAGATTGGGAACCTAAAAAAAAAGTTAGCTGGTTACATTAGGGACAACCATAATCTTCAAGAAGAGCTTTCAGAAGCTTACCGAATCAAAGTATGGCTCTTCTTTTCCTCTAGAGTATCATTCTTGTTAACCTTAATGTTGTCACATGACTTCATTTTTCTTGTAATCAGAGCCAACTAGCCGATTTACATAGCGTGGAAGTTTCTAAGGTAACACATTTTTTTTGTTGGGGGAATTTCAATATTTCACATTGATAGATTATGCATTATTCTTGTGTTTATCATGGAAGTGCTTTGGCCCCTTTTTTTTTTTTTGAGTATTTTGCTTTCATATAGTACTAAAAGTATGAGTCTTATTGTGTTTCTTATGTAATGTTTCCATGGTTGACTGATGATGAGATTATGGGGCATTTTGTGACATAAAGTGAATTCCAAAGGTCGATGAAGGTCATCACATCTCCCATATAACATGATGTTGGGAGAGCAGAGACGGTGTTAACCTTTGACATTTTTTTGCACAAAGTGGCCACTTTCAAGACTTAAACCCAATTAGCCTTAAACTTTACCATTGCACCAAGTAATGACTCTTTTAAAGATTGATAAACTTGAACCATATTAGTACCTGTTGTTGTGGCCATACATGTCCTATTCTATGTGTTTTTTATAGTGACATGTCACAAGTACTCTTTATATTCTTCGCATATTTTGATATTTACATAATGACACACACACCCCATTGACATATGACCCTTTAAGGAATGAGTATTTTTTTTTACACACACACACGTCATTGACATATGACCCTTTAAGGAATGAGTAGCCCCAAATAAAACATGCCATTTGGTGAATAAAATGATTCATCATGGTTCTTAATTTGAAAATATTTTTTCGTGACTGACCGTCACCTTCAGTTTTTAAAGTTTTGTAAGCACATGAAAAGCTTTCATTAAGTGTTTTTGGCATTTTATTCCATGATTTTTTTTTGGATGGAAAATGGGAGCGCACCACTTGTATTATTCAACAATAGTAGGTACACTTGGTAAGGGCAATAAATCATAGCTTATCCAAAGAAGAAAAAGAAAAAAGGGGGACACAAGGATTTCTCCAAGAAAACGGAGTAGAAAAAAACAGCAAACAGAGAGGTAGGCAGATCAGCCTAGGACACCGTGAACATCCTCTCCCTGCTAGGGGCCAGAGGGCATTCTGGCATTGTTAACACCCAAAACCTTTATACACATACACACACGTCCCCAGTGGTTACAGCACAACGGTTTAGGGCTTAGCGGTGTTATCGATAAGTCCTGGGTTCGAGTCTTGGCGCTGACTTACCCACCTGTTTGTTGGCGATTATTCGAAAGAATTTTCTGTGGGATCGGGGCAAACAGGCGGAGGTAGCCTTCCCAACTTGACCGTAAGGTCAGCCATGGGGGGTCCCTCCGATATAAAAAAAACAGATGGAGGTAACCTTTATACACATGATACCTGTACGGAAAGGTTGGCATCGGATGCCCGGAAGGCGACCAGCGAAGATTTGGTGTTCTGGTGCCTGGCACTAGGAGAAAGGACAGTAGAGTGCAGAGATCCCCTGAAGTGTTGGTCTTGTGGTGATTTGGGGCACAGGAATTGGATGTGTGTCCATAGAGGGTGGTCAAGCAGTGAGAGGGAGGGAGTTAGGTGGCATACAGCAAAGGGTAGGGTGGCTGGGGAAGTTGAGGGCGTGCAGGGAGAGGTGCTCAAGGGAGGTAGTGAACCCCTGTTCCCTGGAATTGAGTAGGAGGGAGGCCCTTTTCAGGCGCATCATTAGGTTTGGGATTGAAGGACATTGAGAATACTTTGCGTGAAAGATGGAGAGGGGTGAAGAAATGAGACCTCTACAAGGTTGGGAGGTGAACTGTTGCTGGAGGAGAAGTCGCTCAAGATGGTGAGGGAGTCAATTTTCTTCAAGATTGTGACAATATGACAAGCAGATTGGGGAGAGGAGGTAGATTGGTCGTGATAGAGATTAGTGGTGTCCCTCTGTTGATGAGGACGATCGATGTAGTTCGGGTGGTGGTACGTTCTTTCGGGCACTTGATGTCCTTTGGGGAGGAGGAGTTGGTTTTGGAGGAGTTCTGGGGGCTTAGGGCCAAGTTGTGGGTGTTGTCATTGTCAGACATCCCAAGGAAGGTGATGGTGGTCATAGGGATTTGGGTTAAAGAAGTGGAGTTATGGATGACAGGGAGGCTTCCTCTGTATGCAGCAGTGGTGAGTGGTAGGGCTGATAAGGTGTAGGACGTCCAAGGGTTGGTTCAAAGGCTGGATGAAGCGTCAAGGGGTGAGGGTGGGATGTATGGGGAGTATGTGACAGTGCGGGTTGGGTCGGTTTCAAACGATGGGTGGAGTCTGGTGAGCAAGAAGCATATGGGGAATAAGATGGAGTTCACCCGGGATGTGACTCCGCGTTTGGGTGGGTCGACTGGTCAGGACGAGTCACTCAGCCAATGACTCAGGGTAGAGGGTTTCGAGGTGTGGGGACTCGGAGGACTCGGTTGGAGGGACGCACGGATTGCGGCCTCGGTGTACGATGTGGAGAATCTGATCGGTGTGAAGAGGATGGTGGAACAAACCGTACCTGTTACTCTGCAAGCCGACAACAATAATACAAATAACAGAATTATGGATGAAAAAGAAAATTAATCTTATAGATCTTATAGTTAAAATTCCTGGGTGGTTTCCGCCTAGGCTGCAACCACCTAGGAAGGGGGATTAGGCCCTAAGCATTGTTGGATGAGCCCACCTAGGCCTAGGCAGGGGATTAATCGCCGCCTTAATGGGATTTTTATAACAATGGTATAAGTAAGGGTCAGGGAAACTAGGGTGGTGTTGCGTTATATTAGTATTTGTGGTGAATCATTGATGTGTCATTGAAATATGGATACAGATACTTTCTTAAGACTTTGATTTTATTTACTTTTCAAAATGCATTCCCTTTTTTTTGTTGTTGAGCATATTGTAAGTATTCTTTTCCTTTAAAATAGTATATATATGTCACTAAAGTGTAAGAGTGAAAAGATTGTATAAATTATTTTGCATCAGAAAGACATTAATCTACTGCAAGGATGTTATCTTTCTGTCAGAAAGTTGAATTAGCGCCCCTGAGCTCCTATGTGATTTCAGCAATGCTCCATCATTTCAATATGAAAAGAAAAGGAAAAAAATATAAATAGCTTCTGCTACAGTCTCAGGACTAGGGAACCTGCTTTCACACCCCCTCAATCTTGTGGCCTTGTCTTGGTTGGTTACACACCATGTAATACTTCATCTCCCAGTTCAGAGTTAAAATTTTGTTTTATCTAGGTTCTTGTTTTGGTATTAACAATGACATGGAATATATTTTAAAACTCACTTAATAAGCTGCTTATTGTTCTTCTCTGTTGTTTTTTTGGCTTTAGAGATGAAGGGTTCCATCTTTCATTTGATCTTTTATGTTATTTCATTTGGTTTATTCATAGAAAACAATATAATATTAACTGCTCACCTTATGTGGCTGTTGCAGAATATGGAAGCAGAGAAGCAGATTAAATTTTTCCAGGGCTGTGTTGCTGCTGCATTTTCTGAACGTGATCAAGCAATAATAGAGGTTTTAACACCAAATTTATCACTCTTTTAACACCAAGTAAATCACTCTAGTATCCTGTTTTTCATATTCATGTAGCTTTAACAATATTTTATTCCATGAAAAAGGCTGAAAAGGTGAAGGAAGGACAGGAGGTCATGCAGCAGAAAATATGTGATCTTGAAAACAGGTAATTGTTCTGCTAAAACATCGAGGGTTTTAATTAAGATGAAATGGAAAAATAATGCAAACTTGTTACTTAGGGGCTAATGTAGGTTGCCGCTCCAAAAATTACTCAAGAAGATACCAATCATCATTCCTATATCATGAAATCCCAAAAGAACACCTCAAATCTCCATCATTCTTTGCATAATACTAACACATTCTGTATTCAAGCAATACACTATCATTGTCAATATTCTAGAATTCCATAGGCGACGTGTATAAAAACCCAAATGAAATATATGTCCAAATCATTATCTCAATAAGCCCCTCATGTTCTTGCGGAACACTGTTTTGATCTTATATTACATGATCATTACTAAGTGCTAAAATTATCTTTTCAATGTCTCTTATGTAGGGTTCTAGTTCTACCAATGATTTACATATATAAGGTTCTGGTCTATTAATATTTTACATAACCTGCCAAGAGTCTTGGTGAAAAAGTGATGCGGTGTGGACTACACATGTGAATTAAAGCAGCAACAAGTGGAGGAGGAGATGACTACCATATAAGATCCGTCAACCTTGGACAATTATTTATCCTTGGTCGACGAATCTGTGGTTGTTGTCTCCTTTGGTTTTTGCTTTGTTTCAGATGTGCAGTCCATACTGCATGGCAGACAACAACCCATGGGGCGGCATGCCTTCCTTAACCATCAGAAAACAATGACTTACTCCCCCCCAATCAGTTCCGAGGATAAGTAGTTACTTTGTTTAGCCATTTATTTGGATAATAATTTCACGTATTTGTAATTGTGGAAAATTTCTTCTGATTTGAATTTTGAAATTTAGTTTTAATTGAAATTCATGGATTAAAAGGTTTTTATAAATTCGATATAATTGGTTGCTTAGGTTGTTAGGTTTAAATTTGGTCGCTTTGGTGGTTGTTTTTGTAAAGTTCCCAAAGGTGTAGATTCTTGGTTCATTTTCAAAACAATTCCACAGTAAACAAATACCAACCATTCATTCATTCATCTCAGTAAGAAAATGACATACAATAATAGAATGCAATTTATCCAAAACTAAATCATAACTGTATATTTATTATTTGATTTTGCACCTTTATTTGAGATTGGTGAAAAACAAGGATGTAATATGTTTATTTTATCATGCAATTGTAGTGATTACCTTTTGGTTTATAATATAAATTGTGTCCCTGCAACAGATTAGAGGAGCTTCAATTGGCATACCAGGAGGAGCAGAAAGTCCATGATATTGATCAAAAGGAGTTGTTCAGATTTAAAGAGCAAAATGAAGCTTTTGAAAGGGTTAGTTGCTGATAGACATTCTTAAAATGTTTAATCATGCAATTGTCATCTAGTTAAATACTCATTTTGAGAATATTAGTATTCCTTTGCAGAGTTCAAAACCATGTGCAGATTGTATATGCGGTGGGGTTCGCACATGGCATATGCGGCCGCATGTACCGAACATGCGGTCGCACATAGGGTAAGGTAACCGTTCGAACCTCCTTTCGAACCCCCGTTCGAACTAAATTCGAATGTCCTCTGGACATTCGAATTGCGTTCGAACGGCTTTCGAACGGTATGTTGCCGTTCGAATTACCGTTCGAACGACAATCCGTTTTACCGTTCGAAGTCCGTTCGAACTAAACTTCGAACGCCCTCTTACTGTTCGAACGGACTTCGAACGTGCGCCACATGTTGGGGGGAATGTGCGCCCGGGGGGCGCACATAAGCATGTGATACGTGCGGCCGCACTTCAAACTATGTTCCTTTGTCACTTGCTTGTTGCATTTTCAAGTCGAGTTCTTTTTTTGTGGTTCAAGATTTTGAGGAAACAATTATGGGAAAATATATGGTGCCGGTTGCAAGGTTTGGGGGGATTTATTGTTTGGTTGATGAGTCACGAGCAAGTGGAAGATGGTGCCATTCCAATGGAAAACATCAGGGGCTCGTGCAAGGGATAGAGAGTAAATCACTGTCCGCCAAAAGTGATTTATTTCTTGTTTTTCACCCACTGTGCATTGTTGATTGATCGAGGGATAGATGGTAAAGCAATGTTCACCAAAAGTCAATGGGTATGTGGTTTGTAGCCCATCGTGCACTGTTGCTCTATAAAATTGCCAGTATGTCGTCCCAAGAGTGTATTATATTCATCCATGAGAATAACATAAAAAAATGAGATTCATCGTTATAATGCTCAATGGAAAAGGGATTTTGGCAATGTTTTGTGACACGTACCTTAAGTTGTATCTATCTAAGGGAATATATTTTCTTTGGTGTGTGTGAAGACATTGTTGAAACTTTGAGATCATGTGTTAAATGCCCTTTCAAGAAAGGGTTGTGGAGAAGGGTCAGAAGAGCTTTGGGGAAACCACTGAGGCTGTCATCTATTAAAGCAATGCTGTGGGGCTTGCTCAAGCAGATGATGAAAGGGGACAGGAGCAAAAAGAACAAATTTATTGCTCTGGTCCCTCGTGTAGTCAACTGGGCAATATGGTGAGTAATGATAGGTTGTTTAACAGGAAGGAATATTATGGTGAGAACAAATGGGATTTCATTTCTGTATTTCCTGAAATATTTTTAAAAAGCAGAGAGAATCTAGCTTCCTTGGAAGTGATCTTATATATATGTGTAAGAATATAGTTGTAATGGTTTAGGTTTTTCTGGGGACGTTCCTGATATCCTGTCCTTTTGTTTCTTTTTTTTTTCTTTCATTTTTCCTCTCTGCTCCCTTTTATGCTCTGCTCACTATTTCTTCCCCCCCTCCCCCCATATATATATATATTACTGGATCCCCCGTTTGATCATCCTTTAACAACATGAGCTTTTGCTGATACTTTCATGCCACATAATGCAGATAAGTTATATGTTCTTCTAATTTAAATAAGCTTTTTAAAAGAACAAAACATGTCCTTTTAATTTCAGGTCATTAATAAATTCTATGAGATTAGACAAAGCGCTCGTGGGTATTCCGAAGATTCAAATTTGGAGGACAAATATGCATGCCTTCTTCAGGATCCTACAGAAAGATGGAACTTTTCAGACAATAGGGAAACTGCCACCTCAAAGTACATTGTGAGTTGATTCTCCTAAAATATGCTCTCAAATGCATGTTGATTGAGCTTGTTGATGCATTTCCAAGATCACACTTCTATATGTATCTAATACTTATTCCAGGTAGTTCTGCAAAGATGGAAATCTGGTACTAGTCTGGAAGCATTTTTAATTATTATTTTTATTTAAAACTCGTGAGTTACATTAAACAGGCATCTTTAGAAGAAGAACTGAAATCGCTGAGGTACATGGTGGAGAATCTTCAGAACAATTTGCGAGTGGTATGCAGTGGTTCTTGGGGAATGTAATTTATTAATTATTGTTTCTGTGCTAAAAAAAATTGATATAAATATTTTTTACTTCCATGTTTAGGGAGTGGAGATTGAACGCCATTTAAAAGGAAAAGTTTGTTTACTTGAAGAAAAGCAAGTAAGACAATAAATATTGTCAATTATTGCTTTGCATTGGTTTCTTGAGTTTAACTTGTGGACTTTTGCGTCATTCTGAATTGTAGATTACCTCTGATTACATGGTGAATAAAGGGTTATCAGGGTTGCGCAATTTCATACCCAGAAAAAAAATGAAATCATGAATTTATTGGCAGAAGAAGGTTCTCGAATTGGCTCCATGCTTGTTGAGGTACAGGAAAAGATGAGAGAATTTCATTTGAACAAAGACCTTCTTGAGGGTCATGTGGAATCAACATGTGATGACACTGAATGCAGGGATGTTCATATTTCAGTGATATCAATGCCAGCATTGGAACTGAGGTTGTAGTCCACTGACCATGTAAAATTTTAAATTTATGCATCTGCAGTGTATATTTCATGCTTTACATTGAAGGAGAACCTAGTTTGCAAAAAATTATCTAATACTAGGGAAATATTCATTGTTGCTTTTGATATCTGCTGGGGTCATATAGGCAATCTGTAGAAGAGTAAAAGGAAAGTTTTTGGGTGCGTTTGTGAAGCCTTCTCCTGAGTTCTCCCAGGCGGTGGATATAGCAATCTCTTCTACTGTCTAAGGCTGCAGAGTGGTTCATTTATCTTTTGTTTATAGGGGCATCTTAAGTGTCCTGTTTATCGAAAAAAGAAATCCCATTCATTATGAATTATTGGCTCACCCTTTATCGATCCAAACCATATGGATCGATCTAGCAATGATACCCTCAATGGTTTGTGTAGCCATAAATCCTATTGCATTCATTGGTTGAGATCTGTTGACTTTGTATATGTTTCAGTTCGCCGGGTTGTCTCTTGCCTGCCCATGGATTCAGCACCAGTTCGAAAGGTTGACGGGATAGGTCTAAGCGGAGTGAAAAGGGTTTTCCACGAGATGGGGTTTGTGAATAAGTGATTGTCCAAAGTATTCCAACGATCCCCACGATCCGAGTCCAAGCTGGTGGAATTGGAATAGGTTCGGCAGATGTTTCAGATTTTAGGAATGAATCTCGGTAGCATGTCTATCTTGTTTCCAAAAAAGAAAAAGAAAAGGCTGTCTAGAAGGGTGTCCAATCTCATATCTGTTAGTTGAGTAATTGACTTCGACTTTGTCTTCAATTTTTTTGAAAAAGACTTTTGACTAAATGGATAATGTAGTCTTCTTGGTATAGCGATTGATAGAAGCCAATTCTGGTTTCAACCTAGTTTCCCAGTGTGTGAGCACTCTAGTCATTTCTTCTGTCAACAACTCATAGAAGGTTAGAGTGAAGCGAGTTAGAGTTGTCGGTAGTTAAACTGTGGCAAAGAGTGAAGTTCAGTTGTTGTGTGAAAGATGCGGTTTTGTCAAAGTCCCTGTTCATCATGATGTTCAACTCTTCAATGACAAAAGACAAAGGGAGGAGGCAGTGTTCTAAAAATCAGGAAAAAGCGGCGCCTAGGTGGTGCTTTAGGCAGAGGTGGGTACTGCCCGCATCGCCCAAGCCATAAGCGGGCTTCCTAGGCGGCTGGGCCTAATCGGCCGCCTAGGCGGGCCTAGTCGGGGTCTGGTCTTGAATGAGACCGACGGGATGAGCCTCGAATTGAGGATCCCAGCACAAATCGACGATGAGCGAGACAAGGTCGGAGTTGCCGCGGGACTCCACCATCTTGATCAAGGAGACGGCGAGTTGCTCAAATGTGGAGTCGGAGGAGACGACCTTCTCCATGAACTCCACCATCTCCTCATAACGCCCCGCCAGCTTCGCCATGTTTGAGTTGTGTTTGCTTTTCTTTCTTTGTTTTTTTTTTTTTTGGGTAGGGATGACTTAATTGGAGGAGCTGTCATGACGTAATTGAGGAGTTGACAAAGTGACAGGGATGACTTGATTTGTGTTTGCTTTTTCTAAATGGTGGGGATTTTTTTAAAATAAAAAAATATGAAAGCACTTGAGTGCTTAAATGTGGAGAGCCTTTTATCTTTTTATTTACGTAAGATGCACGTGAGAGTGTAGGGGGTTGTAATTTGTATGTTTACATTATTGCATTTTTAATATATATTTTTTGAGAGAGTTTTGATTTAACTTTGTATATGTTTAATTACGGTCTTTGGATTTCTATAATTTCACTCAAAATGTCAAATTTACGTAAATCCATGTTTGAATTTATTGTGAATGCATATGAGATATTTGGATGAGGATGGTGAAGGATGAATGGATATGAGAACTGATCACTCTATGTGCGCACACATAAATACACACACACACACATATTATTTTTTTATTATTAAAATAGTAGCCGATTAATCCCTAGTTCCCCCTCAACCGCCCGACTAGCGTCTAGCGCTTTTTAGAACACTGGGAGGAGGTGTGTTGTGACAGGTTTCCTTGAACTTGAATATGATGTTTTATAAGTTGTGTTTCTAAGTTTTGGAACATGGTGTTCTCTTAATTTATATTTTATATTTTCCATGTCTTGTAAGTTGTAGTACCCAATTTCAAAGTATTGGAATGGGTCCTCTAGTTTGCTCTTAAGGCATTAGAAGACGGGTAATCAACATTGAGTTTGTTTCCCTTTTATGACCCCTGCCCCCTCTATTTGTCTATATAACATTTCTCTGTTAGATGTAAATGCAAGTCAAGTTGTATTGAATCAAATTTATCTATTGTTAGCTAAGAACGGATTCTCTTGAATGAAACTATAGCGTTGTTGTTATTGTTGTGAAAGTTGTATTAAATCATGTTAGCTAAGGTTGTGTGCTGCTCTATCTTGAAGTGTGGAATTCTCATCTCCATCAAAATCAATCATTAATTTTATCTAATTGTACATGTCAATTTCTATCTTCATTGATTGGGTGCAAATTTAATTGGGTTACATGATTTCTTCTAGGTTATTGAGACCATTTTGTAGTTTCATCCAAATATTTTAATGCGGTGATTTGGCAGACCCAGTATTTTATGTTAGCTACAGTGAGCGGTTTGCTCATATATATATTTTTCCTTTACATGCCGGTGTTTACTAAACCCTATTTCGCTGCTTGTGGTGTGGCAGAATATTATTGGATCTCCATATGCCACTAGAAGACTTTTTGATTCCACGGATGCCTTCTCCCAGGCATTGCAAGGAAAGGTTTGATTCATCTGTGAGACTATGACACATCTTATATATATTCCTTCAAATTTTTGTTTTATGTTCAATTTGTTTTACATGAAAATGGACTTTGCAATGTAGCCACTGTTGGTTAAAAATATTGTGCGCTTCATTTTAGGTTTCTGCACTGTTGCTTCTGTCACAACAGGAAGAAAGGCATTTGCTGGTGGAGGATGTGAATATAGCTCTTCAAAAAAAGTTGGAGGAACTCCAAAGAAACCTGTTCCAAGTAATTCATGTTTAGCCAGTTCTTTTATTATCATATTTCGTAAAATGATTATTGGCATTTGGATTTGTCATTATTTTGAGTGCTTTGTGATAATGGCACGGATGCATGTGGGGTTGCAGACAAGGACTGAACCTCTGGAATGCTTAGTACTAGAAAGATACCATTGAAGAAGTTGAGGCTGATGTATATCTTGCTCTTATTACTATAAGTTCAACAATGAATATTTTTTAGTTGGTTTTGTCATTATCATTGAAGTCTTCCCCTTGTCAGATTTATGAATACATAAAGCAAACTGACATTTTTTCAATTGATTATAATGATAGATGCCAGGACGTGCTTCTTATCCCATTTAGGATGACTGTCTTTACATTGTCTCTGTTTCTCCAGATTCAATAAAAAATTTAGCTTGAATCTTAAGCTGGAGATATTTTTTTTGACAGCACAACTATCTCATTTTAACGTCTCTTAATTTGATGTGCACATTGGAATGGATTTACATTATGGCAGGGTAGTATTTCTGTGATTCCAGAACTACCAAACAGTGTGAATTCCCATCACGGGGACTTGTTTCCAGGATTATTAGATATGACTGCTCAACAAAATCAGGTCCTACATAATAGTTGATTTCTATTCTATGTTGTGCATCTTTCTCGATGGGATCTTATTTGTCGTTCCAAGAAAGATGACGGGATGGGTGTTCTTGACCTATGAAGGCTCTTTTGGGCAAGTGGTTATGGAGAATGCTCGCTGATCTGGAAGCCTTGTGGTCTAGAGTGGTTCGTGAAATATGCTACTTGGAGTGCACAAGATTCACTCTTCTTCTGCTGCATAGAGTGGCTATCTCTAAAGTTTTGGAAGGATGCGTGGCTTAATGGGTCCTTACCGGCAACACTCTTCCCTAACATATACCGAGTGGCTCTTGATGAAGATGATCTCATTTGTGACTCCTTCACATGTGGTGAAAATTCCATAATTTGGATGCCAAGGCTCTGGTGAAACCTAAACGATGGAGAATCTGGGGAATTGGCTTCTCTTCTAGCAACTCTTCAAGTGGTGGCATTGGATTTAGAAGAGGAAAATAAGGTAATTTGGAATTTGTCCTCCCCACCAACCGGATTTATTGATCTACCGGATGCTTAACAAAAGACCACTCCCTCTTCTACTCACATCCCGCTTTGAATGCATAAATTGGGGTGCTATCTCACTGTTGAAGATAAGGGGTTTCATGTGGTTACTCTCCATCAACAAAATTCTCACAAAAGTCAATCGTGCGAGACGGTCAAATGATAGTGACTTAATGTGTGGATTGTGCGGTGCAGTGGAAGAAACTAGAAATCACCTTTTCTTGAAATGCTCCTTTAGCACTAAAATATGGGAGAAGGTGGGGGAGGCCCTCGGTTCATCGTGTTACTCTTCCAACAGAGAAGAAATATTGTGGTGGTTCCAGAATCAAAGGGAGATGATAGAAGTAACCTTGCTAAGTTTCAATGGTTTGTTTCTTATGCTACTTGTTGGTGCACATGGCTCGCGCAAAAAAAGAATCTTTCTACACAAAAGAATATATTGGCTAAAAACATGGGCTATTATCTCCTCAATTAAGAGATTGGGTCAAATTAATCTTGGAGGATTCTATGCCTTGCGCCATAATGGGTTGCTCTTGGTTTGGGAAGATTGACTAGTTTATTGTGCTCAGGGCTTGCTCCAATTGGTTGTATTTTCCCTTTTATTTTCTTTTATTTCTTTTGATGTAAGGAGATCCTTCGTCTCCTTCTTTTGAGGATTTCATGCAATAGCAATAAGATTCTCCTATATTATCTAAAAAAAAGGTCTCCTGATCAGAGATGGGTCCATTTCCTTGATCAGCGTATTAGGTTACTCTTGCACCATTCTGTTTCATTCAAAGACTAATGGCCATTGAATTGACCCATAAGCTAGATGGATTGTGTTAATTTTCTGATACTACAAGGCCTTGAGTTCAGCATGTTTTTGGGGAAGTTGGTAAGAAGACTCCATGCATATATTTATATTTATATTTATATTTGTATTTGGATTGATCTTTTGTTGAACCATGTAATTCAAATAATTTTACCCCAATACTGATTTTACAAATGGATAATTCTTAATTAGTCGTCCTAGATCTATCTTATAACATTCATATTCCAATTTATGTACTATTTCTTTACCTTTATATCTTTTTTTAATTGTTTTGTAATTGTTTTCTTTTCACTGTTATGTTTTTTAAAATGCAGTTTATATCATAGCTTTTCCATGACTTGGAAGTCCATTTATGTTACACATAGTAATAAAATATGATTTATGAATATATACTTTTAAATGAGCAGTAGAACCCTTTCTGTCTCAAAAGTTTTAGTTATTGGATATGGTTTTTTCTCTTTGATAAATTTTTTGTTTCATTTTTGTTCTCCAGGTTACTGATGAAAAGGTTAAGGCTCTTATGGAATTGGCACAATTAAAACGAGACTATCAACTTCTGCAAGAGTATGTCCTTGTCAGCACTAAAATCTGATGAGTAGCTATCGCATAATATTTTGATGTATTTTGCATGTTCTCCCTTTGCAACATGTGATGCTTCTTGATGCAGGACAGAGGAAGTAGAAAATAAAGAATAAGAGAGGAGAGAGAATAATATTATTTTCAAATTCTGATTCCTCTCCCCAAATGGGTAAACATTTTATTAAATAATAAAATAAATTAAAGCATAACCAATTAAGACACTTCACATCCTCAAGTAGGTTCGAATCCTACTTGGGGAGATTTGATGAATTCTGAATTCTTTAATTCAAATTGAATGAAAGGCTCGCTTTAACCGTTAGGAGTAGGTAGCCCGTTCCCTGTCTTTGTTTCTATTGCATTCTATCTCATCGTATCACATTCTGTTCTACGATATTTGAGAATCACCGTCAATACCTTGGCATAGATCCGGGATAATCCCTGGATTCTCCCGATAGGCCACAATTACCGCGAGCAAACACGAGGAACGCATTTTTGCTATGCTACTAATACTTGTACTTGTCTGCTATTCTGCCCAAGCCTGGCTGAGGAAGAGTTACGGGGAGTAAAACCCCAATATGCTGATTCATACCAGGTGTACTATATGTAATGATAAAATCATTCACGGTCACATCATAACCAACCATATCTTAACAAATCAAATCTAAACAAATATGTAAATCTAATCAAATCATAAAATTAAATATTATCTGCCCCATTTGGATACAAGTTTAGGTAGATTCTGCGTTTGAAAAACTAAAAATTCTCAAAATCAAATCGAAACACATTTTCAATGCTTATATTTTCAAACTGCCATCTTCCTTTTTTAGATAAAAAAATCTTGCGGTTGAAAATCTAATAAAATATATTTTTTCAAAAGTCGAGTTTGAAATACAAGATTCTAAGAATATTAGTGTTTCAACCTTACATCCAAATGCAGCCTTAATTAAGCTTGGTGCCTATAGTTTTGATGGAAAATTATTTTTGAAAATGATGTGGATAACTAGGATTATATTTAATTTTATGATTGATTTAGAGATTTGTTTAGATTTGATTTGTTAGGATATTGTTAGTTAGGATGTGATTTGTTTTAGTTGGTTAGGATGTAATTTGTTTTATTATTTAAACAAGTGTTTACCCCTGTGGGGACAGGAATCAAAATTATTGAAGAATTTGAAAATAATATTATGCTCTTTTCTTTGTTTTCTTGTTCTTCCTACCCTTTTTGAATTATAAATTGTCACCTCTGTATATAGTTAGAATTTGATAAATATATGAGGAATTATTTAACGGGCAATTTCTACAGGTGGCCCCATTTTTTTTAATTTCAAAATTGGCCATGGGTCTAGTTTTGTTTGCAAAACTGCCCTGGATTAGTTTTGACTATGTTAGTGCTGCCACCTAAATTTTTGTTTTTTCCGGTACATAGGAGATATCATTGCACATAATGTATCCTACTAGAATTTTTTAAAAATGAACATATGCTCAAATTTAGATTTTTTTATAGGTTTTTTAAATATAATTTTAAATTTTAAATTTGAACTTTTGAGTTGCATTAAATTTTGAATTTTATCTAAATTACATTTTTGAATTTAATTTGAAATTTATTTTGAATTTGAATTTCAAATTTTCATATAAACATTTGTGGATAGATCTTATGCATTGATTTATGGATAGATTTGACAAGGATTTTATAGATTGTTGAGCTCCACATATACAGTAAAAAAGGGATCGATTCTGTGAAAGATGGGATCAATGAGTGAATTTAAGACTACTGAGATTTCATCTTGTGAATCTTTCCATCATATCTATGCATATATGATAATTTTAAATGCAACCCTTTTTGCCCCTACAAAAGCTTACTCCACGAGTTCATCCATTATGTATACCGACATGGTGTTCGAGATATAAAAATGTGACAAACAATCGATAATTTTTAACCCTTCTTTTTAAACAAAGGAGACTTGTCATCCAATCATATCGATAGATTTGATAAAGAATCTATGGTAGCCAAGTGAATCTATCCATCAAATCCATCTATATATATATATGACAGTTTAAAATTTAAATTTTAGATCTAAAATTTAAAATTAAAATAAGATTCAAAATTTAAAATTGTGATAAAATTTAAAATTTAATTCAATTCAAATTCAAATTCAAAATTCAAAATTTAAAATGTAGGATTAGATTTTAAAAAGAATCTAAGAAAAATCTGAATTTAAAAATATCTTCATATTTTAAAAAGAGAAATCTTTAATTACATGTGATTTGAAATCACGTTTCGTAGAAGGCCTGATTAGAGATCATGTCTAGTTGATGTGATTTGCAATCACGTTTTTTAAGTAATTAAGAAAAAAATATCCAGGTCCGTGCTGAGGTGGTAGTACTGACCTGGACAAAATTAACCTAGGGCCAGTTTTGAAATAAAAGAAACTGGGGCCAATTTTAGATACTGCCTTTATTAACTCTGCTTGAGTGCCTGTAGGTACAAAAATTTGATCAAAAATGAATTTCCATATTTCGTATATCAATTTACTTTCAATTGTATGAAATTGGTGATTCAGTCACACATAATGGCGGGAAATAAAGGTTAAGCCAGAAAAGTCTAACCACTTTTTACTTTTAACTACTGCAAAAGCTATCGGTACAGGAATTTTGTACTAGAAACAGTGTCATCTTCAATTTGTTGTGTCAATATAAAAATGAATATCTGATCTGCAATCGGCAAGTAGCAAATCTCAAAAAACTTGTTGCAAACTTTTTATTAAAAGCAAGATGGGGTGCTGCAACATGTATACATGACCTAGTTTAAAAGCCCTACTGCACTTGAGGGGAAAACTATGAGTAAAAATTCCAAGTGCGCATAAAATGGGATTTTCTTCTTTTCTTTTAGTGGTGATGCGATTTTCAACTGGCTATTTCATTTCCAATTGTTATTCTTTTTCCTGCGGAAGTGCATTGTTTTGTAATGCATGTGTATATTCTTTTAAAGATGCAATATTCTTCCTGTATTACTGTAGTGATTGAAACTCTAATCATTTCTCTATTTACTCTAGAACCCATCTTCCTTCATATATGCTGTTAGTCTCATCCTGTGCATTGATTCCTGCAGTAGATTCAGTGATGGCGAGAAAGGAAATTTTTTCCTGAGAGTACTGGAAAGAATAATATCGCTCGTGGAAGTGATGGGAAAATAAAAAATCTACTAAAAAGAACATACCTGAGACACTGGATTGCAAAAGATATTGGTGAAGGAGAAGCTGATTCCAATGTGAATGATGATAAAGACAATCTCAACATGGGAAGAGGCAACTGTATGGATTTTGCAAGGTTTGATCTATTTTTTTGTGGTATCTTGTTATTCTGAGTTCCATATGGATGATGATAGTTAATCTTGATATAGGAAGGGGCCACCCCATGGATTTTGCATTTTTTGGCTATTGTATCTTGTCATTGGACGATTTCTGGCTACAGTGGAGAGTTCTATACACTGTGTCAAGACCATGCTTCCTTTACGAGTTGAAATGCGAGTTTTTGTTTACCTCCTGTCGTATCTATCTGAATCAATGCTTTAATGCTATCTCAATCCATTGTCTTGTCTGAATTTCTATTATTTTTGCCACTTTAAATATCAATTTTAGCATCTCTTATATGCTGCATTCAAATGACCATTTACATCCTCTTTGATGTCATCTCTCCACTCACTTTGATGTCCACTCTCCAGTAACTTCTTTGTCTCTTATCTCCCATCAACTATATTTCGCCACCATGACTATACATACAGTAGGCCTACTGCTTTTGTTGATAATATTGCTCATGTTATGCATGTGATTTTTGATGCTTACTTCAAATCCCAATTTGTATTTTTTGGTCCTTCATAGATGACTAATTTTCTTTTCAGGGATTAAGTCTCTATAACATTTTTGGGCATCTAGGGGTGCTTTCTTAAAATTCATGTTTACTTAGCATGTCTATTTGTCAAGTGAAGAACAGTCCAATTAAATATTTTTGCATTTTATCTACATGTCTTCAACTTCTTAAACTTCATGGAAGCAATTGTTTGCTAATGACTGTTATAGTGGCCTCTTCAACATTTGTTTTCTAGATTCTCATATTTGTTGTCTGATCCACATGTTGTAGGTTGAAGGTTGAATATGCCACCCTGCAAGAAAGCATGACGAATATGGAGCATCTCACTTTGACAGTCCACAAGCTTCGCATGTCACTACTGAAGGTACGTGCTTTTCCCTTGTTTCAGTTTTTCTTTTTTGAAAAATCTGGGTTTCTTTCCCCTTTTTCCATTGAACCATCAGATGATGATTTACTGCTATCCATTAACACATGAACATTTCAAATGGATATTATTCTTTTCCTTTGTAGCTATAGGTTTTATTAATGGAATGGATAATAAGTTTGTTAGAACCTTTTAGGATTAGGAATGGCTAGGTTCATAGAATTATATTGAGATGTCAGATTTTTAGGATAATATTGGACTGTTGAGAGTGATTGGAAATTAAGATTAGATTTTTATCCAATCTCAACAAATTCTAAGGCTTATAAATAGGACCTGAGAGGCAGTATAGTTTAAAACTATATCTCTTGAGTTTAAAAGAACATTGTACCTCTCTTTTTAACTTGTAACCTGGCTCTCTCTCTCTCTCTCTCTCTCTCTCTCTCTCTCTCTCTCTCTCTCTCACGTGCGCATGCGCTTTCCGCCAATGATGCTGCAGCATCTAGTATTAGAGCTCAAGCTTCCATTTGTACATGATGAGATCTAGGTGAGATCCCTACCATGACGAGATGGCAAAAGAGTTTGATACAGTGACACGAATTGTGAAATCAAAGACCTGCTGATTGAGATGGTGTATATCAAATGGGGGCAATTGATGCATCGGTGACTGAGCAACATCAACTAGACCCTCGTAGACATACAAGTGTCCCGACAACATTGTGAGGTAGTGCCCGTTAGGGGTGCAACTTGGGTCTGTTAAACTGAATCCAAACCGATTAAAAACATTTTTTTTTTGGTCTAGTTTAATATTTATTTGGTTTGGTTATGGGTTGAGAAATTTAATAAACCAACCTTATTCGGTTTGTGTTTGGTTTCACATTTTAAAAAAATTGAATTTAACTGAATTGAACCAAACTATAATTAGTTAACCATATTTCTCTTCAAATTTCCATCCTAGTCTTTGTTGTGACCAACTCTTTACCCTTCATTAGATTTTTGTATAAGTTCCTTTAAAAAAAATATATATACTTGTGATGATATGTTGTTTGAATTTGCATGTTTTAGTGGGACCAAAGAAAACATAATTTACAAATTTGGTTCAGTTGGGTTTGATTCGGATTTTGACTAAACAAATTTGGTTAAGTGTACGGGTTCAATGATTTTGTGCAGTTTGGGTTTGGGTTGGATGCAATGGTAGTTCGGTTTGGTTCAATTTGACACAACTGAATCAAACGACCAAATTACTCCCCTAGTGCTCGTCATCTTTGAGCCCCAATTCATATACGAGTTCATGCCTTCAACCTGAGACCCCCTCACGGTGACGCTTTGGGAGGGATATCATTTTACTAGTCTGTCACCATATCCACATAAGAAAAGAAGAGACAAAATTTTCACATGTCAATCATATAATGATGACAAATGATCATGCAATGGCATCACCTCGATTTGACTTTAAAACAACCATATCTATTCCTCGTGAGGGTAAATGACCTTTGTTCAAGGTCTTCTCACAATGGACTGTTTTCCCAACCGTATTCATGCAACATTTTTTTTATCACGATGAGAAGAGGTGAAATGCATGCCTACCGTACCATCCTTGGAGGAGCGAAGTGGGTCAACTCGAATTTCGGGGAATGCGAGTATTGGACTCTTTGAGATGAAGTATCACATTGAGGAATGATGTGACATGGACATCAACCATGAATATACATTCTAAGGATCTCGTTTTAGTTGCAAGTCATGATGTCCCCATAGTCGATCGCTCACCATGACAATGACCTATCGAGAGGAGTCATGGAGAACAAGAAATTGGTGTGGACTCCCATTCGAGGTGAGCCATGAGAATGAGGAGATTGAAACATTCAATAATTTACCTCGATTTGATGAGTCTTCAGAGTAACATCACATGATAACAAAATCAAGTCATGGTATCATGTTGGGGATGCATTATTATAGCTTAGTTCATAATCTTACCGACGAGCAAGGAGTAACCTTTATTGAATCAATAAATGAGTTACAAATACACAGAGGACACTTACTTCGTCAGTCCTGACATTACAGAGGACAACACAGAAGACTTGTACTCATCAACATTTGAGCCGGACGAATGCATCCACAATCTCCTATCTCTTCCCGCTTTCGTTTTGTTACAATGGAAAATCCTCCATGTAGCGTCAAAGATGATGGGGAAGCTCTTTGATCATCAAGATTCACCCAAGTCATGTTGAAACTAGCCGACCTCAAAATTCATCGACTGATAATGCCAGCATTTGAATTCAAGGATGAACTCTCTCCAATCAAAAGAGAACGATGCATGCCAAATAAAGGATTGTTTGATTTTTTTGATAATTATTTTGTGGTTTTGCACTTTGTAACCATAGATTAATTTATGGATTGAATAATAGGTTTGTTAGAACTTGGTAGGCTTGGGAATAATTATGTATACTTATGTTTGTTAGAAGTATATTGAGCTGTTAGGTTGTTAGGGTAATATTGGGTTGTTGAAAGTGGTTGGAGAAATTAGATTTTTATCCAACCTCAAAAAACTTTGAGGTTATAAATAACTCTTTTGTTGAGGGGGAGAGATGGTCATGTTTTGATTTATTTCTCCACAGTCGTAAAGAATCTTATTCTGAAGCATTGTGAGTCTCTCTTCTCTTCTGGGTTCCACTGACGACGCCACTGCATCAAAGATGAACTTTGAATTCTAACTTATTGACTATCCAAGCCCAATCTCAAATTCTTTTCTTTTATTAGCGCTCATCCTGATCCATTTCAAATTTTTGTCATTTGTGATCTGCATTTTCTGAACAGAAACTTTAGATGCTCAAGTTGCCAATCCTGATAAAGAAGTGCTTTACATTTGATAAAAAAATCATTTTGTGAAAAACATGAAAATAGAAATTGGGTGCTTTGAGATTTTCATGGTGCTCCTCTGCCGAGGTTGATTTTACACAAAGACCAATCTGTAGTTTTTTTCATTTGGGAGGCCTTTACAACAGAAAATGAAATCCCAGTATATGAGTTTTGTTCGCTTGTGCATTACAGTACGGGTGACTTTAAAACTTTCTTCTGGGATAAAGAGAGGGAATAATTGCACTTACCATTTCAAAGTGAAAAGATACTCACTCAGTAAACATGCAATCCTATTGTCAAATTTTGTTCCTCTTATTATGCAGTCTGTAAAATCCAGGTGAAAGAAGCTGTTGCTTTGCCTGCACCCAGAGAAAATGTAATTGAAGATCTCAACAAAGTGATTGCTGAGGCAAATACTATAAAAACAGCTCTCAGTAGTTCACTTCCTGTCAGCTGGTCAGCTGAGATCGAGCCAGAATGTTCTGACAAAAATCCAGACGGAAGTACTAATTGTTTAGATGAGTCAGGACATGAGAGATTAGACCCTGTTTCTGCTGCCGGATTTGAGATGATTGAGCTTCTGATATTGGCTGCTCAGTTCCAGAAGGTTATTTTGATTGAGGGTTTTCAGACTCGGGTTTGATGTACAGTGTGTGTGTGAATTGAGTCTTTTTTAATTGTTTAGTGTATAATATATAACTGTTCATTTTTTCCAGTGTAATATATAACATATAATTGTTCATTTTTTGTTTATATTTCCCAAACGGATCTTGCTCTGTGCACCCCCCTCGCCGAAAAGTGTGTTCACCAGTCTCATGGTAACTGTCATGGTAAATGTGTGTACCACATTAAATATACTCACTAAATGTGTGTTATATATAATACTGGAATGCCCCTAATGTGCCTATCACATTGTATTTATGCATACTCTTAGCACCATCCTGACCATCTCCTATTGATCCACTAGTTCATCTCAACCACATTTGAGTATTTGACAGGAATGTGACAAATTGACTTATACCATATGTGGAGGTTATCAAATCTCTGTCTATGTACATTTTGTTATTTTTCATAAAAAATTAGCATCTGTGAAATGAGAATTTGCAAGAATTTTTGTTATCTCAGTCTGACATTCTGGGAAAACAGCAGGTTCAATTTTTATGGTCATCCCAGTTGGTTGATATTCAGGTTCACTTTACTTATTGTCTTCAAAAATGAACTTGTCTAGCTTACTACATTGAGTGAATCTTCAATGGAATACTCTATTTTATAGGACTCAACTTTATATTACAGGGTCAATTCCATTTTGCTGAAATGCTATTCTACCCCAATGTTTTATTTCGCTAACAATTTTATCATAAATTTAAATTTTCCTATCAAATTTAATATCTTATTTTGTAAATCAACATTTGATTAGCTGGTTAGCACTCCCATCCCTGAAATAAAATTTTCATCAAACTCCACCCAACGCTCTTATCTTCATTTTATTTTACAATAAAATTTATCTACCGAATTTAATCTCTTATTTTCTTCTATAAAACAGAAAATAAATGTAATAAAATATCAATTCAATCAAATCAATATTAATAAAAAATATATAAATGTAATTAATTATAATTTTATTTTTAAATATAAACTAAATGCATTCAATATATTTTCAATGGCACTCAATTTGTAAGAATTTGATTCATTTAACAAAAGTTATGTTATTTAAAAAAAAAAGTCACTCCAAACTTGAACACCAAATGATCCTTCAAACATGAAAATTATGTGGTCCCTAAAATAGAGACCCCATAAAGAATATGATTTTGAAGCACCACTAACCTTCATTTTTGACGTATGATTGAAGATGTTCTTAACCGTGAATAATACGGTAACTTATTCATGTTAATCACGGGTCACAAGATTTTAGGGCAATTTTGAAACACGTTTGAAAAATAAAATTCTGAATAAAGTGATTTAAATGAACTTTGATTCGTGGAAAACGTACTTTCTGCATTTTTTAAAAAACAGTTCTTTTACACTAAAAATTGAAAATAACTTTTTAATTAAATTGATTTTCTGAAACCTGTTTGATAACACATCCTCAGTGGTGTTACCAAACATGACAGCAATGGGGATTTAAGATTCCTAGAATGCCCTACAATAAGGAAAGAATGAATTAAATGTTGGCAATTAGCACTTTTAACCCTGAAAATTGAATATTTGCAAAAATAGTCCCGTGGTATTAGAAAAAACTCCCCGGTGAGAGATTATACAGGAGACGGCATATATACGCCGTCTCCAGTATTTATTTTTTTTACAAAAATAGAGATCCCAGAAGGGGAAAATGGAAGGAGACGGAATGTATATATACCGTCTCCTGAAAACGGCATTTACATACCGTTTCCATAGAATTTTTTTTTCTACATTAAATCTTGCGTGAAAACTTATATATATATAATTTTCAATATGTTCAATCACTATATTTCATTACATCACTGATTTTAGTCAAACCTTCTCATTTTCTGGGTGAACATTTTTCAAAGATTATATTTTCTCGTGAATTTCAACTTATTATTCATGTACGGAAAATTCGATCTAAGTAAATTCGTAGGCTCCTACAAACTCAAAACAATTTTAAAAATAGTAAAAATAACTTTCAACCGGATTTGCTCCAAGCGTTTCAAAACTCCAAAAAATGGCGTAGTGGCAAACCATCCTGTAGGGCTCGTCGATCGAACGTGTGGGCAATTATAATAGTGATTCAATCTACGGTTCAAAAGTTATGGCTTTGAAGTCGGTGCTCTCGATCGTCAATTTTTTTCTTTTTGTTCCATTTGATCTCGGCCGTCCAAATTGTATGGCTATTCCTCCTCAACTTTAATTTCAACATGCCATCTTTTACAAGAAATGATAAAGCAAAGACTCTCCACCGTCTATGCAAGTGTTTGATTCAATATAAAACAAACATTCAATAGCAAGCCTAGTGGAGACGGTATATATATATACCTCTCCTGATGTGTTTTTTAAGAAAAACCCTAAAAATACACAGGATATATGCCGTCTCCTGTATATATGCCGTCTCCTAAAAACGATATATACATGTCGTCTCCTGTGCATTTTTTTCCTCTTGATCTTGGTTTTTTTTTTAAATAAACATTGAGAGATTAGATAATCTCTCTCCGGGGCTAATTTTTGTTAATATTCCACGGAAAAATTTATCAAATTTTAGACAAAAGTGCTAATTGCCCATTAAACGAGAGTCTCTGGTACTTGCATCGCCGTGTTTTGAGCTTTGAAAAATATACAATGATATTTTAATATATTATTATAATTTTTTATAAAAAAAAAGGATTTTTAGTTTTAAGTCCCCGTAAATTATAGAATTTAGCCCGATCCCTCAATTCTTCATATTTAGGTTTTAGTCCCTATATTTAAATGATAATTTAGGAATAGATAATTTAGGAATAGGTCCTCTCAGGGACTAAAAAAAAATATCATTTTAATGTAGAGATTAAAACTTAAATATGAAGAATTGAGGGATCGATAATTAAATTCTATAGTTCACGAGGACTTAAAACTAAAAATCCAAAAAAAAAAATATACGTGGGCTAAGTACTGTCAAATCCAATCCAATTCAATCGCATCTCGCATCGTCGGATCAAAAATTCCTCGCCGCCTCAAAAGTCCCAGCCCTAGCCCTCGAAAGAAGGCGAGAGAGAGAGAGAGAACCACAAGATGACAACTGAGACCACATCTGTAACTCCCGGCGGAGGCGGAGTCTCTGGTTTCTACGACCCGGAGGAGATCCAGCTCTGCATCCTCTCCTTCCTCTCCCCTTCAGACATCGCCGCATTCGCCGCCACCTCCAAGAGATCTCTCTCCTTCTGCCGCTCCGACGCCTCCTGCGCCTCCGCCGGCCTCTGGTCCTGCATGTGCCATCGCCGCTGGGGCTACCTCACCCAGATCCCTCGCTGGGGCGGCGGCCGCGTCTCCTACCGCTCGCTCTACCGCACCCTCGATCGTTGGGAGAACCTCATCGGCTTCTGGCGCCGCATCGGTCGCGGCCTCCCCTCGGCATCCCCGCCTCCTCTCGTCTTCTTCGAGTGGGGCTCGTCTTTCCTCATCGGATCTAGGGTTTCCCCCTCGTTGACTGGCTACGGAGTCCTCAAAGTCCCCTTCATTTGGATGGGCTTCTCCCTCTCTGGCGAGCCTGTCAGCTATCTCGACCCGGAGCGCCGGTTCGACCTCTCGTCGGGGGAATTCGTCGAAGCCATTGATTCCGATCTGGTCCCGGTGAGTGTCGGCTTTGTCGGAGGGAACCACTTCGTGGTTGAGGAGCGTGGGTTCGGTCGGAAGAGTTCTAGCTCTGATGAGGAGGGGTCGGTGGTGGGGAGTTCATCGCCTCCTGACTGTCTGATGTCAGATGTTTATCAGTATTTCGCGAACCGGACGAGCACGGGGAGGAGGCAGAGGAGGAGGGAGAAGCAGGGGAGGAGGAAGCTGGACCCGGAGCATTTCATGAAGGTTGCGAATTGTTATCCTACTCCGGACCGGCCCCTCCAAGGCCTTTGGAAGGTTCTTTTGCTTCTTTCCCTTCTCTCTGTCTTCTTGCATAAATTGGAGACATTTAAATCATTATTGAATTGGAAGCTATATGAAACCACAATTTTTACTTCGTGTTATTCACTTAAATAGGCTCATGGTGATTTATATATCTTTGATAGTGGAAATTTTATCACACTTGATAACATCATTCAACTCCTATAATGAAAGAATTCCTGGACCATGATATAAGAAATGTGTCAATAATAGATTCTTGTGAAATAGCTCAGAATGTCCCATTGGAAGTTGCATGACAGGGTTAGAAATGTGTTCATATATGGAGTAAATTTAGCATTCACATATATTAAATTGATTACAGTGGGCAGAAATATCTTTTTTTATTGTGAATGTTGCACAAATCCAGAGTTTTTCATTAACAGTTTCTTCTTCTTAGGGGATATGTGATGATATGAGGCTGGAATTCTATCTTGTTACATACGATGACATTGGCGGCATAACATGTCGAAGGGTTGGGGAGTCAGTCGAACCATTTTCAGGGTATTGCCCTGTTTTTTGGACATCAAACACTACATTTATTGAGCCTCCATTCTCTATTGAAGAGGAGAACATATACCAGACTCGTGAGCACATACAACCTCTTGATCCAAGCTGTATCATTGGGAGCTCTCTTTACGAGAGAATAGTCGCTCGCATTCTTCATATCAATTCAAGTTATGATCTAGTGATCCCAGACTTGTCAGGCACTGCTACTGACCCCCGGAATGTGGAGGGGAGGATATGGCAATACAAGGATGGGACTTTCGGATTTGGATTTCTTCGGAATAATGACATTGTGGACCTTAAGCATATTGTGCTGGATGGGTGTCTTCTTGACACTGTTTAATGATGCAGTTAGTGTGCTGTTGCTTATTTATAAATGTGCAGAATAATATTTTATGTGTCATGTTATTTTTGGTGGATGCCATTTGGCAATACAAGACCTCTACATCTTAACACCTCTATGTTTTTAGATTGTACTTTATGAAGATAGAATGGAGTCAGGCTGATTGTCTGATGATAGATTTAGTACTTATTTCAGCTGTTAATTACATTTCCTTGTTTTGCTGTGTGCCGACTCCTGACTGTGTAAAGAGCAAAGAGTATTCTATGATAATATTAATAAGAAAGGCATAAAAATTTATATACACTTTTTATTGGTACACTACGAAGCTGAGGGATTTTGGTATAGTCATGGTGAGAATCTTCATGAAAAACAAGCAGAACCGGGATGTACTGCCACTAATGGAACTCATCATTTACTTTATTAATTCTGTCTGTCCTTTTCATTAGATAATTTACTATGAATGAATTCAGCATTGCACTGCTTAACTGATGGTGATTCTTTCACCAGTAAAGTGGGTCCTTTTATTATGATTTTATTAATTCAATTATGGATTCAATTTCATGAACTTGACAAGCTATTTTGCTGAAGAGAACTGATAGTGGTTCTATTGCTGAACCGTTTAGTTATGATTTATTAATTCAATTGTGGATTCAATTTCATAAACTTGACAAGCTATTTTGTCACAATCGTTCATTCCAAAATATTATGTGACTCTTATTACAGTGAAATATGCTTTCAGATGAAGCATGATGTAGAAAGAGTGACTGTTGAGAATTGTTGAATAATTTAAGTATTTAACTAATTGTTTTGTTGAATGGTATCGATATATATATATATCACCGTTATGGTAGAATTTGATCAAGAAGTTTAGGGTTGATAACCATGTGGTCTTGGTTGAGAATTAAAATTCTGAATGTGGTAATGTTGATTAAATTCATAAAGAAAAATATTATTTGGTGTTCTAAACTCTGAGAAGGATGTAATCACTTCCTTGTGACCCTCAAACTTCCCAAATCCCAAGGAGAATGTTAGTAAAAGAAGAGATGGTTTAAATGGTCCTTGGAAGTCATTGTTACCATGCGGTCGTAGAGTTTTTGATCCATTCCTGGTTTAACCCTTTTGTTCTCTCAAATAGAAGGATGGATGTTTTGGTCTAATGATCTGATAGCTTATCAACTTCTTGTATCAAATATGTGATCATTCATCAATCCTAGAAATAACAGCCTGTGATACCTCGTAATGGGCAAGAGAGGTGTTGGAAGTAGATGAATTCTTCAGACACCCAACCAACAGCATGTTGTAACTTGTGAAAAACCGTCATTCTATAGCTTCTTTGGGTGGATTGTCTGAACTTGGACGTGCTAAATGACTGAATCACTTTGTTTAGATCTTTGTGTTAAGCTTTTTCGTCGAAGTCCTCTTCAAAGAGCAACTCCCCCGCTAGAACAAACTTAACTTCGTTCGCCTATCTTTATACGGCGCTTGGGAAATAGTATTTCTTGGGGATTAAATTTATTAGGGATAATGGTTCCTGGAAGTGTTTAAGCAGAGGACTTTAGTTTCATCCTCTACTTTGGTTTTGGCAAATTCATACTCATTTTGATTCTAGCTTATGACAATAAGTGAGAATGTTTTATACCCACTAAACAAAACCAGTGCTACTATAGAATCAAAATTACAAGTTTCAATGTTTTATACCCACTAAACAAAACCAGTGCTACTATAGAATCAAAATTACAAGTTTCAGATTTGTGAGATTCTAGTGCTGACTTTGCCCCTGTTTGTGTGGCAGAATAAGGGTGGAATAAGATGGATTAAGCTTAATATCCTGTTTGTGTTTGTAAGGGAATAGGTGGTCCGCTTATTGATACACAAATTTCTACAGTGGTTTGCAAAGGAAAAAGTAGCACAAACTTCAGGTACAAATTGGTGTTTTTTTTTGGGCTAGGCCCACAAGGGGGCAGGTATAACAACTGGGCACAAGGCACATGGAACAGCATAAACTACTCCCCAAAAGGGGTTGAATGCTATCATCTCCCTTCAAATGATGGAATATTAATAACCTCCCAAAAAAAAGCGGATGTAAGATAGTAATTTAATTAATTTTTAATTTTTAAATGGTAGAATCATAATCTAATTTAAGATTTTTGGTAGAATTTTAGATTACCATAAAAAAATGTAAAAATTTGATTCCATCCTACTTTCTCATATGTCATTATTCTAATTTCAACGAGGTTTATAATTATCATTAAGATTACTATTAATTAAACATTAGATTTTATATTCAAAATGGATAATTGTAACCCTGTCTCAACTCCGGTAGAAAAAGGATTAAAATTATCTAAAAAGAATTCCCCGGAAGATGAAAAAGAAAAACTAAATGTTCCTTATGCTCAGGCTGTTGGCAGTCTTATGTATGCAATGTTATGTACAAGACTTGATATTAGTTATGTTGTTAGCCTTGTAAGTAGATTTCAAAGTAATCCCGACCAAAAACATTGGCAAATTGTAAAAAGAATTTTTTAGGTATATAAAAGGAACTAAACATTTAAATTGTGTTTTCAAACAAATAATCTTGAGGTAATTCGTTATTCTGATGCTGATTTTGCTGGAGATAGAGATGATAGTAAATCTACATCTGACCATGTTTTTATTTTTGAAGGTGCATGCATTTCTTGGTCAAGTAAAAAACAAGGTTTTGTTGCTCATCACACACAAGAAGCTGAATATATTGTATGTAGCATTGCATCTACTTTTCCTATTTGGATAAAACATTTCATAAATGATTTGAAGCTTGACATTGTTGATAAGCCTATTCATATTTTATGTGATAATCAAACTACTATTAGACTTATACATAGTGGAGCAAATAACTCTTATGGGAAACACATTGATATGCAATATCATTACATACAAGATTTGGTTGAAAGAGGTGAAATAACCCTTAGTTATATGTTTACTTTTGAAATGATTGCGGATCCATTAACTAAAAGTATTTATGTAAATAATTTTTTGAAATATGTTGAAATGATGGGACTCAAAGATAAATAAATAAGATCATGTGTAATATCCGCTATTAACAAGAAAAATCACATGGAATATTTGTAATGGATAAAACTACAACATGGTGGTGTAAGCCTTACAACCATATAAATGATGGTGAAATCCTAAAATAATGAGAGTATAAACCTCATTTACAACAATATAAATGATGGTTAAATTTTCAAAATAGCGAGAGTATAAATCTCATGAAATATGAAATATTATTTTAGATGTTAGTTTTATATGACTAATAGTGACCATAAAACATATATATAGCATAATATACACATATGCAAAGTTGAATAATTCAAAGAGTTAGAATATTTCTTTGGACCGTTTCACCAAGCACCTGATATGTGTGGACTCGGTGGTTCAATCTCCGGATATGTTGGAAGTTGTTGCAAACTTTATCACCTATTATAAATAATGACAGATGAGAAGGTGATATGTGATCAATCATATAATAACACAAAAGAGCAACACAAAATCGGCTTCCTATCCGGCGTTCTCGATCTTCCCTGCAGCTCTTCTTCATCGGCATCGGCGTGATGGCGTTATCCTCTTCGGTCTTTCAAAAACTTTAGGAGAACACAAATACTAGCCCAAGATGATTGGATTTTGATGTGTGCAAGGGGAGTTATCTTTTTCTCCCCTGTTGCTCCCACACTTGAACTTCTTTACCTTTTTTTGCCTTTGGTTGTCATTTGAGTGATGAAGAAAGAGAGGCTGAGGGGATCATTTTGGTTATATTCGCAGCAGATATGATGTGTTTAAACAGATGCGGAGATTCCAATGAAGCGTAGCTTAATTTAGGGAAAAATTCATAACCCCCCCCCCCCCCCCCCAACATACGTAAATCCATATAACCCTCTACAAACACAATGAAAATTCAAAACAGCCCCCTGAATTAATTAACCGTAGACAGAATTAGAGTATTCCAAAAATATTCTGTTATCTTAATCCAAGTAAAATGAAATAATTCAAATAAGTCCCTGTACACTTAGAAAAATCCAGATAACCCCCCCTGTGAATCACTCCGAAATCAAACATCCCAACTTCCTCTCCCACTTGTTGTCCCTGTCGTGCAGAGAGATCACCGCGAAGAACAAAAGCAACCCAAAAAGGATAGTGGGCTTGGGAGGAGGAGCGCTGCTAGGACCAGCGCTGCCGTCAGGTGGACGGCGAGGGCGGCGATGGTCGGGACGGCGAGGAGTGACTACGCCGTGAACGCCTTCGATGGATTGACGGCGCCGTCATTGATTCCGTCGTCACGGGACATTCGATGTGGACGGAGAGAGATCGTAGTGAGTGAGTGAGATCGTCGTCACGAGACATTTTGGCGTTGGTGATGAAATAGGATGATGGGGAACAAAGGCTTCGCAATGAAATGAATTTCTCCCTTTATTTTATGATAGTACACGAGGGACTACAACTATTATAGCAATCAGTGACACTACAACTATTATAGCAATCAGAATGATCACATATTATTTTCTTTTCACTTATTATGTGAAGTGCTGTTTTCAGTTTTCACACGACAGACCAAATATGTAAGATGCATATACGCAATGTACGGGCATCCTTTTATGCAAACTCCACCTGATCAACAGACTACTAGGCACAGCAGAAGCAACGGAGCATTATTTACAGAATGGTTTAAGCGGATAAAGTTTACTAATATCTGAGATTCCACCTGTTATAACAATAAAGATGACCATACAGCACGCTGTTCAAAAGTTTAAAAAGATAGGCTTCTAAGTATAATGCTCAAAATTTACTACCTTTTACACAACAGAGACAATTGTCTATTAGACAATCACAAATGACTAGCCACTCAATAGAAAATGAACCCCGAAAAAACGATGTTTTACAAGCAGAATTATGATATGGCAAATAACAGCTCTCATAGAAAACAACCTACAAGAAAACTTTCAACGAGCACGTCAAAAGAAAACTATATAGAACACATGTTCACTAGGGATCCATCAAATATCCAACAAAAAGATGGCAAAACAAGAAGTCTGTTGATCTGTCAACATATGAGCACTGTCATCTCATTACAGTGAGTCAAAGCCAAAGGCATTTTTCCACATTTCAGAATTCTTCTGACAGAATTCAGCTTCTGAATACGTGGAAAATAAAACCTAATGGCGAGATCTTGGGATAGCGTTTAACCTGTGCCACTAAATTCTTCATATGGATGTCTGGGTCTGGAAAGGATTGCAGGACCAACTATTCCAAGAAAACTGCATTGCGTAATAGGTACCTCAGAAGCCCCAGTAGAACATCATCCTCGCAAACTCTCTTAAGGTAAGACATAGAATACTCTGGCAGCTCATCCACTCCATCACCTTCATCATAATCACGATCAGAGTTATCATCAAAACCCAGGTATTCCAGCTTATCCTCTATACTTTTCTCTTCAAATTGCAGATCAATCAAATTAATAAAAGAAGGGAGAATAAACCTGCATATTTAAAGGTACATGGATGCAGAGCTTCTCCAAGGAAGGGAGGCCCCCAAGGTTAGAAACAACTGTGCAGAGATCATTGAAGCCAATTTCACAATGCAATTCTCTGAGATTCTTAAACAATGTTGGTCCTCTTTGACTCACGTAACCTTCATTAAATTTCACAATCTGCATAAATGGAGTTTCTTCAGAAAGGGGAAGGCCTTAAATCAGGCGGCGGAGGAAGGAATGCGACGCCGATCAGCTTCAGAGACGTGACTGAGACGCAGGAATAGATGGACTCGGGGAGGGGCTCGCGCTTTCCGAAGCCGTGGCAGATGGTGCAGACGCGGAGGCCGAGGTCGCGGACGGACCTGGGGGAGGCGGAGCGGATCCAGCGGTCGAGGTGGTGCTGCTGGTGAACGTCGATGCGGATGGCGAGGGGAGGGGAGGAGGTGGAGAGGCGGAGGCAGCGATCAACGGCGCGGGCGAGGATTGTTTGGGAACGAGGACCTTCGCAGGAGGTGAAGAGGTTGAGGATGTGGTTGGTGGACCAGATGTTCAACCATTTGCGGGAGAGGATGGAAGTCTTGAGCTGGTCCTCGAGAGGGAGGAAGGAGAGTGCGATGGAGGAGACATTCCGGCAACTCGCTGATATGGTTCTTAACATTTAGTTTTATCTTTGTTTGAGTCAATGTTTATTTTCTCTGTTTTATTGAGTCCGGTTATATATGTTAGATTGGGATCTGATCCCTATCGTTTAAGAGTTATTCTGTAATATTTTATCTTATTGTTTAGGGGTTTGAGTCTGTTATTCTTCTATTTAAGGAACGAATAGAAATAAGAACGACAGAGAGATTACTATTAAGTCAATTGCTGTCAGCAATAGGAGGTTAATCTATCCTCGAAATAGATTATTTTAGAATCATAACTTGTTTTTCAGGTTGGGTTCTATCACTCGCTCAAACGATCCTCCATGACTTCCGATTAGGGTTTTGTCAGTTACTTTTTTTTTTTTAACTTTTACTTTTTACCAACCCATACAGGTTTGGTTCGGCGAAGGGTAAAAATTGCAGGGCACGGATACTCCGAAGTCCTACCCATTATATTTTTTTAGATCATTTCGTTAAAATAAAGGAAAATTATTTTCGCTTGTTATCTTTAGATCTATGATAATTTTATAGTTTTTCTTAAGTTTTCATATTTTTTTTTAAGAATGGTAGAAATTTGCTACCCGATTTCATTTTTTATGTCGAATTACAAATTCTGAAAGGGGGAGAAAATAGTACACTATAAATAGCAAGACAAGAGAGTAAAAAATGACTCTCTTCTCCGGGTTAGAAAATGCATCTAACCGCGAGAAGAGTCTTGCTCGCGTGTTCATCCCGCGACTCGCAAACTCTCATCGTGAAAGTGGACGTCCCCTGCCTTCAGATCCCCACACATGTTAGTGAAAGATTTTTTGTTTTTTGTTAATAACACTGATGCATGTGATTATTTTGCCCCCTATGATCCATGATATATCGTTTACATTATTATGCTCTCTCGATATATTGTTAATGTCTTTTGATACATTGTTAATTTTATACAGTGGCTGTTTTGCGATGGGAGGTGTATTTGAGGGGGAAGATCTCTAGATCATGTGAATGAGTGGAAGAGAGGATGGGAATGAAACATATAAATGGTAATGAAGGGTAGAAATGGAATAAAATAGAAAAAAGATAACTTCATATGGTGGAAAGACCCAGTGGTCTGAGAGACTGATAACTAATTTCCCCTTAAAATAATGTTAAATCCCTCTATAATGGAATAATCCATAATGCCAAGTCTTCTTCCCGCAATGATCTGAATCTGAATCAGAAAACCCACTGGATTGCAATCCCACCCTGATTTTTTTTTTGGAATGAAATGAATCAGTAAGTTTGAATGAAACGAAACCGTTAATAGGTTGTCCAGTAAGTTTAAATGAAATGAAACCGTTGATAGGTTGTCCATCCATTATATTATGTTATGAATTATAGGTGTTTGATGAAATGTGTTAGTGAATTAGTTTTGTTTTTCTTGTAGTCATCAATTGTTAGTGAAGAACCAATAGAAGTGTTTAACATCAATGAGCCATTTAGGAGGGACAGATCCGGGTAGGATCATGGCGATTGAGTTAGTCATTGGCCTCTAATGCTTTCTCATCCTTCATTAATGATTGATATTTCTATACTTGGTCCTAAGTTTTTTTTTCTTCTAGGATTTTTACAAAATAAAATCGTTTGCATCCTATGTGATTGCATGTGTGCGGTTGATTGATTTTCAATCTTTTCATTATGCAATCTATGATGTTTCTGAAATGATTGTTTGAAGTAAAAATTTTGTGATTGGTTGGAACATAAAATCAAACAATTAATTAATCAAAATCTCAAAAAATTCTTGAAATCCAGAATTTTTTCTAGGATCGACCTATCCCCCCTCCCCCTGGAGTCGTGCATCTATCCTAAGCCATCCTAACAATACTAACATGAAGAACCAGTCACACTCCTTTTGGACATCTCCTCGTTATTGATTGATGGAAATAGAACATTTTCCTTTTTTTTCCTCATGGTCTATGATGATTACTCAAATTTCCATATAAAATAAAATGTTTTTGGAGTGGATGGATATGTTGAGATCATGAATTCATTTAGACAGCTTAACATAAAAGTCAAAAGTTATTGATTGTCTCTGACCTTATGGAGTGCTTAAGACGGTACATTTATATTTTAGAAATTGGTGTTTGATACTTCATGCTGATTTTAGAAGCAATTATTCGTATGTGTACTGTTGATCATAGCATTCCTGTTCGCATTTAAAACATAAATTGAAAAAGGTTCAGTTGTTTAATTGAATAGGCCAATTGGAGTGTGTTAATTGTTAACAACTGAGATAATTTGCTTTTTAATAGTGTTGGGGTTGTCCACCTTCTATTCTTGGACTAAAAACATCTGATTTAATAAAATTCAAGTGAGATACTATCTCACACCTTCATTGGTTCTTATTAAAAAAAAATTGCTCTGCTGACATTTAGCATACAGATTTAGGTTTCCTATTCTCACATAGATTTCATAAACAACAATAATAAAACCATCTGCAAACAAATACAGGAAACACATCTCACACATAAATCCCATTACCAGAAGCATGATATATGGTTCTCCATGACATAAAAACAGACTCCACAAGATAAAATGATTCTGTGTATACTTTCATGTCTATGCAGTTGCTCTGCTAGACGCAGCATCAACAGAGATATTTTCGTGGTCGCCTTCAAGTTGGCTTAAATTCCCTTTCTCCTTAATGAGTTGAGAATGATGATGCTTGCAGTAAAGTCTTCCCTCGTGGGCAATGTAGTTAGAAGGGCTGATGGTGCAACCACCATGGCTACATTTGAAGCAACTCTTGTGGTATGGGAGTCCATTGACCGTTACCTGTAAAAGAATTTTTAGAGGGAAATATCATCATCTTGTTAGAGGAGAGGTGAATAAGGAATAACAAATGGCCATGAGCATGGAATGAGTTGTCAGGTTTCAGATCCTTCATGATGTATTTAGCAAAGCTATTATAGAAGACTTGTCTATTCCGAGTAGTACTTATTCCACTATGCATAATTTCTGATTGTTAATGCAGATGCTCACACGGAGGGCACAAACGAACATGGACAGGCAGCGGAGACAACACGCGGACAATGGTGGTAGAGATTCTTTAACATCTCCACCACCATTGTCCGCGTGCTGTCTCCGCTGCCTGTTCGCGTTCGTCTGTGCCCTCCGTCTTCTCCTTGAACCTCCGTGAGCCCTACGTGCGCCATCTAATCTAGTGGACCAGCAATTCCGACTGACTCAAAGAGCGGGAGCGACTCTGACTACTCAAGAAGAGCGGGAGCGACTCTGATTGACTCAAAGAGTGGAAGCGACTTCGACTGACTCAAAGAGTGGAAGCAACTTCGACTGACTCAAGAAGAGCGGGAGCGAAGTGATGGATCCAAGAGTCAGATGACGATTACCAATTCACAAAAATAAATTGGAGGTGTTTAAAATAAGAGTTTTAGTTTATCATTTTTGTGTAAACTCTAAGGGTACAACCCTTCAGAGTTTAAGAGAGGGTGTTAAAGATATTAGATTAGATTTATTATTATCTTAGTTTGTTATTATATTAGTTTGTTATTATCTTAATGTGTTACACGTATAATACCACATTGTACTATTATATAAATGGCTTTAGTCCACCCTCTACTAGAAAAAGAGTTTTAGGGTTTCATTATTATTTTCTCTCTCTTATTTCGCAGATATATGTTCCAGAGCAATCCCAATAATAATGTTTGTACCTTTTCAGTTGGGTATGCTGTTTTCTTGCATCCAACACACTTGTCTCTGGTGCCAGCAAACAAGTTAGATACTTTGTTGGTTGTAACATTCTGTTCAGGTGGACCAGAAAATCGATAATTAGCAGAATCAAGAGGATATGAGAATAGTTTTCTAAGAAATTATCAGCTACCAAATGCTAATGAACAGCTTTCAGGACATCACCTCAGCATCAATGGGTTTCTCAGGTTTGACAATTTTGGGGGTCCCTGTAGGAGATTGATGTATTAGAATTTTATGTACATGATAGAAAGGGAAAAATAATCTCAAGATTTGTTGATTTCAGATCTTGATCACCTTCGAAACTTTTGTCGAGGCTGCCTGTCCTCTTGAAGAGCTGGTCAAAGTGAGGCCTGCAGTACAGAACTCCTTCGAAAGAGTTGTAGTTCCCGAGCTGCGCATGATAAACATGAGGAAACAAAGGTGAAAATGCTCTGTGGTAGAGTGGACTATCAGATCTTCATGGTTTTTTTTTTTTTTGAAGTTTGTATCTAATTGATTTATGGACATGCATTGCAATGGAAGGATTAAAAAGTTATGAAATGCTCTGTTTGGATGTGTCAAAACTACATTACATCAAAATAATTATTTGCCTATTATTTTCTCGTAGCAAATAAAACAGATCTCATGAAGGGAAAATCCAATTTGATGATGCAGAAAGTGTTTTATGTTATACGATCTGCATCTGTCGCTATCTGCTGGATCTCCCGATTTATGTGCAAGAGAAATATGTCCAGATCTCATGTTAACACATGTATCTTCTGCTAGATCAAATTATTTGCATCTATCAATGTCAATTATTGGATCTTTAGACTGGGAGACGGATAAAAAATAATTTCAGATCCTCCCAAACTGAAAATAAGGTTGTGACAACAAGATGAATATGTAAACAAGAGATATACTAGAGAATGAGGAGTCAGAGGTACTGCTGTAATGGTAAATAAGTCAAAAGGAATCTATATATATATATATATATATATAGAGAGAGAGAGAGAGAGAGAGACCTTGAGGGTGGACTTGCAGTGGTGGCAGCGGAAGCAGGCCTTGTGGTAGATGCGTTTATCAGCGGTGAGCTGATCGACCAAATACACCGTCTTCTCACACGCCATGCATTTCTGCGTCGTCCCTGCGAATGTGGCCATCTCCAAATGAGGATTTTATTTTCAGAGAGAGGAGGGAAGAATCACCCAAAGAGTTTCACTTTCTTCTTCTTCTTCTTCCCTCTCCCAGATCTCCTCTCACATCCCCCTGCCTTTGACAAAGAGAGAATGTCAATGATAAAGGGGGAGGGCTGAAAAAGGAAAGGGGGGGTTGTTAATGCAGCGAAAAACTAAAAAAAAAATCTAATAAACGTTGAGATCCTTCAACAAACACAATTCTTAAAGAGAATATTAAAACTCAGAAAATATATTACAAGCCTCCTTTTTATAATAAGGAAAAAAACTTATAACTAATTTTAAGGGATAACTTATAACTAATTCTAGGGGATCTTAGAAGATCGTGAGATTTGATTTCGGTCAAATCTGAATTATTATTATGAAGGCGATACGCTAAATCTAAAAAGTTATTAAAAATAGCAAAAATGTCATTTTGAGGGCCGAAAAATGAGAAAAATTGAAAAATAAGGATATGGCGTAGCTACAACTCTTGAAGATCTCCTCGATATCTATCTCCAGTAAAAATTTCAGGTGATTCTGAGTTCGAGACGCTATTTATTTCTACTAGCCGATTTTTCTAAATGCGTCGGTCACCCGTTCTGCATCAAGGGTGGGAGTTGGTTGGTTGCAAAGGAAAGCAAAGGTAATATATGAAATTATTATTAGACAATGATGTTACCGGAACTTAACGCATTGACAGTGAGACAGTTCTAATGTACAGGTTTGCTGCCCTCAAGTTTTAATCAACAACGAGTCTATGCGCTTGTCAGTGCTGATATTTTTCATGGACACAAACAGTCTTGTGGGGTTGGTGATTTTAAAATGTTCAGCTTGGCCAAGCTGTGCCCCTTACCTGTTCTTTCCATCCACGATTGGCCAACTTGCACTGGCTTTATCTATACTGATATTATTTATCAAACCCCCTATCTCAAGACATCATCCCTGCTTTATCACTAACTAATGAAGTGACCCTAATAATAAAGGAAAACAACATGAATAGAAGATTTGTGGACTCACTAGTAGGGAGCGTAAATTAACCATGATGTTCTTTAGTTATGATTATAATAAGGTGGTTAGACGCAATGTTTTAGTATGTTGGTGTTGGAAAGTATCGAATATAAGAAGAGCTCCATTGTACTCGATCATTTTTACGATTCAAAATAGAATCTTATATGTTTTATTAACTATTTTCACTCATTATATCAAGATATATACATTGTTAAATTTTTTTTATATTTTTATAAATAAATCAATAAATCTAGTAAAGTATATACTTTATAATTTATAAAAGCACAGGTCTTATTAGATGTGATATATATAACTTTTAAAAAAATAAAAAAATGTACAGTATGTATTTTAGACTGATTGAGTGTAACATTTTTTCATATAATAATAGGTGGGGCCCAGTGGCCTCAGTTGGGCATGTGGCTAGTGTTTGAGGACTTGGTCGTTGATGTGGGTTCCTGTCACTTTTTTCTTTCCTTTATTTTGGGTGGGATTGGTACAGTCAATGTTAGGTGTTTGTGAGTTGTAAGGTCCCTCATTATTGAGATTTTAAAGCAAGAAAGTCTACCATTCAATCTCACTCAAGAAATGAGGCTACTTTTCTCGGCTGACTTGTTAAAATAAACAAGGAGAATCTTACACTCAGTTCATTTTACATTGTAAAACACAATCCATTCATATTTTATATATCTTAAATCATATATCTCATCTAATAAAGTATTGTATTTTATAATAAAAAAATATAAATATTTATATTCTGTTATAGCAAGTGGAGAAAGTTAATGAACAAAGTATATGAGATTGCATTAGGGAATGTACAAAATATTGAGTGAAACGACAATCATTAAACTAGTACATGCAAATTAATCCAGCCGGAGATGTTGTATGTTTGGTTCAGCTTAGCTCAGGAGCTTGTTCATCATCTAATTTTCTAGTTGATGAATCATTCATGTCTACCACCAGTATTGATTTTTTTAGGGGTGTCCTTTGCCAACTTCTCGCCCATTAAGG
Organism: Acorus calamus; assembly: GCA_030737845.1. Classification (NCBI taxonomy): domain Eukaryota; kingdom Viridiplantae; phylum Streptophyta; class Magnoliopsida; order Acorales; family Acoraceae; genus Acorus; species Acorus calamus. The sequence goes on along the minus strand of CM060859.1, from coordinate 4,455,311 downwards.
TGGTAGAAGACATTCTCCCCGTCTGGGAAGTCTCAAACCCTGCTATCATCCCGTATTGGGATGTGACAAATATGTTGACTATGGCCTATGGGCCTTGAGCCCCTATTATGTAAGGATAATGTTACATCGAGCTCCATTTTCAGTTTCAATTTCAGTTTTCATGTGCTTTAAATTTTTTAAAAATAATATATCTCATCTAATGAGTTACATGCTTTTATAAAAAATGAAACATATACTCCAATGAATTGCATGGATGCATTTAGAGAAAATGTAAAAAAATTATTTTGAAGCATATGTCTTGTTAACGTGAGTATCTGCGTCGATAGAAATCTATCGACACATATAAAACTGGAATTGGAGCTGGAATTGGATCTGAGTGTAACATCGCCCATTATGTAAACGTCCCTTGTGGGCTTCTTTATCAAATAAATAAATAAAATAGAACTTAGTGGGGTGTCCTTGTCCACACCTCTCATCACATCATTTTCTACAGTTTTGATTTGTGGGAAAAAAGAAGTAGATAGAGGTGTGGGATCCAGTTTCACGAAATGAAAACCCAGGCATTCTCCATAGCTCACATTCATCTTAAGTGGGTTCACATTCATTTTAAGTAAGATTTATTCAAAAAAGATATGCAAGTTGGATGTTTAGGAAACACATGAGACACTAATAAAAATCATATTCACCATAATTTAAAAAAAAAAAAAACACACACACACACACAAGGTGCTAATAGAAATCCCACAATGGCACAAAACCATGAATATCACCATTAATTTATCCCTTATCAAACCTTGTTTATCAACAGCTAGCGCACCTGATCTTACCTAAGCAGTGTTAGTTGGGGTTGTGAACATAGTAACAAAGTTCGTGTATTGCAAATATTCAATCAGTGTCGTGTTCGATACAGTTTGTGTATATTTGTAAATCATACGGGATAAATACAGAAAAATACAGGGATAAGTAGACTATTTTTTAGATAATTTAAGCATTAATATGTATTAATGAATTTAATATGCATTATGTTCGATACGGTATGTTTTGTACGCCTGACGTCTAATCGGAGTACTTTAACGAATATTTGAAAAAGTACGGAGTACTTTATTACTATGGTTGTGAACTAACCACCATGGGGAGGATTGTCGGGATTCGAATTTTGCCCGGTTGATATGAAAAGATTTGGCTAGGAAATTTAAAAAAAAAAACATTTTTTCTCAAAAGATAATAGGATCTTTCATTCCAGTTATTTTTAGACCCTTTTATAATTGACCTTGTTTTGTGGATTGTAGAAATCATTACAGCTGATTGTCTGCCTAATTGTGCATGAAATATGTTTTTTTTTTCTGCATTGAGAAACTATTTCATATGTGTAAAATTAATGTACCCGAAATTGAATTTATCCATTAATGTCTCTGCAGCTTAAATGGAGTTCATAGAGTCATTAAGCATACAAGATGGGAAGAAGGGCCCATCTTGCTCAATGCGAATGCTAGAAGAAAGTCTGTGGTCTCTAGAAGGATTGATTTTTGAGTCATCAGCGGGAACATGAACCTTACAGGACTTTTAATTATTGTTGTTGTTGTTGTATTTTAGTTTCTTATATGTGGTGGAAAATAAAAATAGCTACAAGTATTAAAAAGATTCAAAGATTGTTATGTAATAGGTTTCAAGTGGACTTCACGAAGCCTTTTCCAAAGAAAATGTCCCATCCTTTTCCAAGGTAATAGGATTCAGCGGACTTGGACTTCTACCAAGAAATGATTTCTTTGGTAAATATGATCCTTTACCCAAAAAATGGTATCATTTAGGCACAAATTTGATTTTTACTGACGAAAGTTTTCGTTAGTATTTTTTTTGTCAAGGAAACATGCTTTATTGGGAATTCTTTTACTATAGAAAGTGAGTTTTTATCAGTAAAAACAGTTACTGTGACAAAATTACAACGAAATATTTCCTTGACAAAAACCTATACCAACGAAATTTTAATTTTTATTAAGATAGTGTTTGAAAACACATATTGAAAAGTAGCTTTGATAATAAAACATCTTTTAACATACTTTTTTACTATGCTTTTTTTTTTATGATTTTCTTTTAATCTAAGAATCATGTTTGTTGCTCATAACAGAAATTGCTTTTGTGCATTTGAAATCCGAGAAACATATTCAGACTGCTTTGAAAAACATTGATATCAAGACTTAAATCCATCTGCTGATCCTAAATTAATCTAGCGCATTCGGCAACCCGTTTGTTGATATACTGAAAAGCATAAACAGGTTGTCAAATGCATCCTAAGAAATCCCCCCCAAGAAACACTTATCTGTTACAGTGTAAAGATTACAATTAAGCACAACCCTCTAAGATAACAATCCATAGGACCAGAGTTTGCTAATTGACTTTCATTCGAAGATCTTCAGTGTCTATAACCTAATCCTCAAGGCACTAGATGGACAATTTCCCTAATGTCAATATATAGTTACAAAATTCCAGATACTTTTCATGACACAAGATTTTCTAAATTCACACTCACTGAGAGATGAGAGATGACGAGGTGGCCAAAAAATTGAAATATGGTTAAAATCTAGAAGATGGTCCCACATTTATCTCTTCCCCAAGCTAACTAAACAATGGCAGACCCATCACAAGCTGAGGCGAGCATGTCATTTATTTCTTTCCAGGTCGGGCACGTCACAGTGATATAACATCGTATATACTCACAAAATTCGAGTCACTATTTCTTTCTGATTTTGATGGAAATACCATCAGACGAAATCAGGACCGCTCATATTGCATCTTGTGCGCTGATCAATTATATTCTACTGATCAGACGGTGCAACGGTGACGTGCTGCGATGCTGGTGTGTCAGATGCAATTTGAAAGGCTACTTATTAATTAAACCCACGGAACGCAAACATTTCCAACCTTTCCCTTTCGATAGACGACAGCACTCACATGGAACGAGCCGAGAGAGCCGGCTCATTTATATTTAGGTTTGACTTGAGTTCGGACTCGAGCTCAGTTTGATTTGAGATTGGACTTAATTTTATGTTCAAACTCGACTTGTTTGACTCGTGAAAAATTTGATTAAAGCTTGATTAAAAACGAATTCAAGCGCAAGCTTGAATCAAGGCTCGAGCTCAAGCTCATTGAATTTTAAAAAAATCATTTAACAATTAAAGCATGCATTAAACAGATAACATGTCAAAAATAGATAATCGTATTAAAAAATCATCATTAAATAATCATATTTGAAAATAGACAACATTTCACGCTTTTAAGTAAACAAGCTGCTATAAGCTTGTGACTCTGCTCGGGCTTAATTCATTTACAATCGGGTTTTAAAAAATTATTCAAGTTCGACTCATTTGTCTAATCAAATAAGCTCGAACAAGCTCCAATCAAGTCGAGCCCGAGCAGCGCGACTCGTTTATCACCTCTAGGACTGATTTCACCCCATAGTTCAATATTTATAAGGGGGCTGGTACGTATAGTTTTTTTTTCGGCCTCGAATACAATTCTATATACCTCTTTAGTTATGTTAATTTTTTATTTTTATGTTTATTAAAAATGAGTCATGCAATTCAAAATAGAACGATATACATTTTTCATCAAAACATATATTTCATTATATAATAAAAAATTAAAACATGTGATGACTACATTTGGGGTTGCATTTAGAACTGTACCTAACATTATCATATTTGTATTAGAGCACTGATATATTGTGTTAGTTTTATAGTCCAGTCTACAACCTTTACACAATGATAGTATAGTATACGGAATTCTATCACAACGTATAGAAAAAATTTATTTATTAAAAAAAATTATTATATTTTAGTATATACTTCATTTCATATAACAATATGTATTTCAATAGGAGAGTATATAATTATAAGAGGAAATAAATCAATGTTACATGTGGATGATGTTGCACAGGGACTGTGCATATCATCTCTTTATATTAATATAAATATCATCAAAGACTAATTCAAAAATAACCTCATATACGCCATTGCAGGTCCTCCAAGCCATCTCAGGGAATTACACCCTCTCTCTCTCTCCCCCCACGTTCCACAAGTCAACAAAGGAACACAAATAGAAGCTTCTCCTCTTATATTAATATCCTCATCAATTCATTTGACTTCTTCCCATCATCTCCTCCCCAAGTTTTGATCAAGTCTTTGCAAGAGACCAAGAGATCCTTCGTTTAGACCAAGAGAGATCCATCCTTTAAATACTTGGTGGTACAATTATGTTCCATCAACACAACCCAAATTAAAACCATCACAATCTTTCATCTCTCTCTCTCTGCCTTTTCATTATATGATACATTCAATCATGTTCTGCGGTGGCGCAAGCCTTACACACATGGATGAGGACGATCTATGGGGGCCATCAACGCCAAGGGGCGGCGGCGGGTCTAGGAGAAAACAAATCAACAAGAACCCGTACTCCGCTCGAGGCCTCGACAAGTTCGAGAAGGTCTTAGCCGAGCTCGAAGCGAGGCGGGAGAAGATCGTATCGCAAACCGGCTCGCAAGGCCCCGTCCCCGTAATCCGCTTCGTCTACTCCAACTCCCAAGAGTGGGTCCCTATCATCGTGAGACAGCCACAGCCACCGCCGTCGCATCCCAATAAGAAAATGCAAGAGGAACTACCGATGAAGGCCGCCAATCCAAACCAAAAGAACGAAGAATCGGTGGTGGCGGTGCCTGTTACATTGGATGATGGTAATAATAATAAGAAGAAGATTATGAAGAAGAGTCTCTCAATGAGTGAGAAAGGAGGAATTGTTGAGAATATGTTGAGGTGGAGGTTTTCTTATTATTGGCCAGTGGTGATGATACTGATATTGCTGTGCTTGGTGATGTCGGGGAGGATATTTGCGATATTCTGTACTTCGATATGGTGGTACATGGTGCCCTCCATTAGAGGTGGAGGGAGCTATAGTAAGAGGAGATCGATCTCAATGAAGAAGAAAGAGTATGGGAGGAGGTTGAGTGAGAAGAAGCTTGGTGGGGATGTTAAGAAGGTGTCTGCCATGGCTTCCGTCGATGGATTGGCTTCACCTCGAAATCATCCAACAGGGAAGAAAGGGTGATGGATCTTGGTCATTGGTCTCTTCCCTTTCTTTTCTTTTTTTTGTGATTATCTTTTTGTTTTTTTAATTATTAAGAAAAGAAGATCATCCATGTAAATTGTTTTTGTTTGGGGTCTTGGTTTTGAGTTAAGGTTGTAGTTGATCATATGAAATGATCATCATGTAAATTGATTTTGGTGAGGGTGGTTGTAAGTCAATTTGTGCACATCCACACCTACTGTATTTTGAAGTGTTCAACTTATACATTTTCCTCTTTTTCCTTGTTGTGGAAATTATAAGAAAGAAACAAAAACAATGGGAGATTGAACTTGTGGTTGTAGGAAATTTTAATCTTGTAGGGGTCCCTAGCCCCGATGGATTGTCATGTGTCAGTCAAATCAGTCATTAAGAAAATGTTGAACAGATTCATACACGTATGGAAGACTTAAACAGGTAACATCACCGGGATCAAATACTCGTCTTAACTGTTGGACTTAATGGGATCTAACAATTAAGGGTGGCCAGATTTATGGGAACTCAGTGATGACCGCCACGAGAGACGGCGGTGGACGAGCTGTGGAAGCAAAAAAACTACTTCACTCGACGAATTGTTCCATCAAATGTGAATAACCCTCACAAAATTGAGCATTTTTTTTAATAACCTTTAACCATATCACCACCATCATCGCCGGTTGTCAGAGAAATATCATGTTCCTAAACATTAAATCGTTGACCAATTTTTTTCATTAAATCATTTAGTTTTTTTTTTAATGTTTCCTTAGCTTTCAAGAAGAGACTTGAAATTTGGTTTTAGGCCGCGGTTTTCCTATTTTTATATTATTAAATATAATAACATGCCGTCCTTGTGCTTGTTCTAGAAGAAGAGCTGATGAAAGGAATGACCTGATGGATTTGTCTAAAATCTAAAAAAATGTGAGATCGGGCACCATAACTGACCACAGCAGGGGTCACGTGTTCGAAATTTGAACTCAAATTTGTTGCGATTCCCACCAATATAACACTCCTTCAATAAAAGTGTGCCGGCAAGATGATGGTGAATTGGTGATGCAACGAGGTTATGAATATTGAGTAAAACAAAAAAAAAAAACTGTCCGACCTAATGAGCTACCAGAAAGAAAACGAGCTGAAGATGATCCTGCAGGCAGATCGGCCGGGGCGGACGACCCACTGGAACAAAGATAATGTGACGGTATAATTATTTTTCAGTCTCAATTTCAATTTCAATCTCAATCTTAAAGATTGCGTTGTTACGTGTTCGACAAATCGCTCATGTGACCGGCAGGATAACAATAAAGCGAACAGTGTTGATCAGTCCCAAGATCTCCAAACGTCTAAGGGACAAGAACTCTCCCAGCAGCCCACATTTCTTCAGAAGGAAGGGATCCAATGAATGGCTGCCTCCACCGCATCTCGGAGCTCTTGATTATTCTAAACCTTAATTCATAAAATATTTACAAGGACACTTGTGACTTCTTTTATATTATTTAAAAATCTAACATAATATTTTTTCGCTATTGGTGTGCTCTTTAAACGACCCACTCAAAACACTCCGAACTATCCCCTATGTAAGATTATGGATCTATCCCCTAGACCAGCCTAAAAGCTAGATTCCTCTAACAAAATGCATTGGAGTGGTAGAATTATTTCTTAAGTAAAAAAAAAAAGTATTCAACAGCAAAAAAAAATCTCATTGACTAATAAATTTGGCAATGTTGAAGTAACAAGGAGATTACTTTAAATTATTCTAGACCTAATCCGAACGAAAAAATATTTTGAAATAATCAACCAAGTCAATCACGGATCGATGATGTCATTCCGAGGGAACTCACCCTATCGCGCGTAAAAGCGTGTGGTGAAGGAGTTAGGTGAATACAGTTGAAAGAAAATGTGGTGAGCGGAGAGTATGTATTTAATAATTTTAAATGAGCTATGATACAAAAAAGAGAACGCGTAATTAAAGGTCAAAAACATATTCAGATCCACAACCACCTCCCAAGACTCAATGGAGAATAATAAGGATTTGTTGCAGCAAACCGAATGTAGCATCTTAAAATCGTTCCAAATCTGTATTTGTAGTCACCACAAGTAATATATGAAAAATCATAATGTAGCATGTACTCCACTATTGTAATATATAAGTTATTACACAAAAATATAAAAATATATACATTCAATTCATACAAGTATATCATTCATTTTAATTTTAAAAAATATATTTCATTAATCAAATTATTAATTGAAAAAAAATCAAAAGATTTGCATACTGCAATTCTGCAACTGATTCCCTTTACCTTTTTTCAACAAACCGTTTATTATTGACATCTAACAAACCCTTTGCAGGCACCCACTTTATCTCAAAAATTCAGGTTTAAGGGGGGTCCATATGACAGTCAAACACTCCTTTTTCTCAGGAAAAACAAGACCAAGTCAACATAAAATTTGATCAATCTCAGTGTAGAGAAACTAAAATTACATTAATGCATCTGTGTACCGTTTTTAATCAATGGACGAGTGTATATTTAAAGAAAAAAACAGAAGACGGTATTGCTCACAGGGTTGGGCAAATCATTTTCCAATACCTAACTTCCTATCACTATCAGATGTTTCTCTATTATTCTCTAGCAACAGCAGCACAACGTTTTCAAGATGGTGCGTATCAAAAACCCTCACGACAAAGCTTCACAGAGAGATGGATACAGAGTAAAAAAATGCAACAGACAACACACAATCTCTAATGAGTTGACTATGAACTCAAGATGGATACTGCAGGATTCTCTACAGGGACATATGACAGGACATGGAAGCACCCTGACAAAGGAAAGCAATATTGGGTACTAATGAAGCTAATCCAGAGACCTGCTCTAGAAAGATGGCATCTTAAAAGAACAGCAGAAATTTTGAATGTGACCGATCCAAAACATGAAAATAAAAAAAATAAGAAAGAAATGCAGAACAAGGACCAGCCAGCTCTTGACATGGAACCACTGGAATGGGGATCACTTTTCATCTCCCAAGTTGCATTGTAATATTCAACACTTAAAGATTATCAACAAAACCATTGGGATTATTCTTTATTACATTTTACTTCTTTTCAGAATGAATTCACACAGGCAGAACATCAAACATTGTCTAATAATTTTTTCATTTACAGCCTAGATATGGCGATGTAATGGTAAATGCCCACATTCCGTATTGGGTTATTTCTTCTATTTAAGAGAAGTATCTTTCCATTTCATGAAAGAAGAGAAAAGAAGAAACTTATCAAGCCCAACCATAATTTGCTATTTTCTTGACTTTAATAAATCTAGAGATATCACCAGTATCCAAAGAAACATACAACAATATACAGCACAGTTTCATCATACCTATAATTCAAATCTCTCTGAACAACCATGCAATATACTGTGAAGTCTTGTTGGCAGTTTAAGCTCGCCCTCTAATCCTGCAAGCATTCAAAATTGGATTGTTAAGCTACTTACATTTGAGAAAATGATCAAATTATGAAACTAATTTTCTAATAAATTACAGAACTAAAACCAGAGAAAGCCTACCCTCCATCTTTTAGGACCGACTCTATCATTATTACCGCTTGTAATCTGTGATTTAACTCTTGGAGCTTCCACCTGAGTTTGCCCTCTATCTTCATGTCTTGGACCAAGCCTTTCTTGTACATGAATCCTTGGGGCAATTTGTTGTGTGCTCCGGAAAACATCATCTTTATCCCAAGTTACTTCATAGTCTGCTTTAAGTCGGGACCCTTGCTGCTCATGCACTCAAGAAATTAGTTAACACACAAATTGGCTCATTCCTTTCTAGGAAAAAAGAATAGAACATAAAGGAAAAATGATACAGGAATAAAAATGGAAAATTAAGCAATACAGATTTTTGACTTTTGAATCAAACCTCATGTATATGCTGGTCATGGCCAGTGATTCAGTACTAGGTTAATTTGACCTACAATGACAATTTTTAAGGGAAAAATAATCTCAGTAAACCTGTTTTCCCATCTCTGCAACTCTTATATCCAAAAGAGATAGCCTTTCTTTGGGTCTAATTTGACAATGGGCCAAAGCAATATGAGAATTTTGAAGCAAAAAAAGGCCAGAAAACAGGTGGCTGACAAATTTCACTAGCCTGATGACAGGTTCCAGATATTTTCAATGTAAAAAAGAAATCAAAGTACCTTAATTTTTATAAATATACTAGTGAAGAGGAGAGTGTATGCTGGGAATGAAATATCTCACCTTCTGCATAGAACGTCCACATAACAACTTCAGTGCATTACAGAAGTCCTCATATTTCTCAAATTGAACCCAGACCTTAGACTGAAGTCCGGAGACTATGCCTCCCTCTATTGTCTTACCTAGATCATCGTCTGCAGCAACATTCAGTTTCCTAATTGGGGTAGAATTGCAGGTGTCAAGATTCAAAATGTATGAGCAGGTTGGCAAATAAGCAGACAAAGCCAATGAGAGCAGGAAACTGAGTTCACCAATAAGGAAAAGACATCTTCAAAACATATATAATGAACTACTGAACTCCATGAAGCATGTTGCAACGTAGGTGTAAGTTTTACAATTAGAAAAACAACTCTCAATAAATACCCTCGAAAAGGAGAAGATGCTTTGTACCCGACTTTTGTCTCTTAAGTGTAAAATCATGGAGGTAATTAAAAGGTTTGTTGATGGGGAAGAGAAATAATATCACGAACAAAAGATCATAGAAACATTTCATAACTATAACTCAAGATGCAACGGTTTTAAAAAATAATTTAGTGGAATATAATAGAAGCAATTATCGTGTACTCATATAAGTTGAATTATCGAGTACTTGTACAGGTTGAATTATCATGTACTTATATAAATCCTCTTCTGAACTTTCCCCCACCACCCTGAGACTCGATCAACCTGAAATCATCCACAATCCTCCACAACCCTTCTCTCCCACCCCCAGCAGCACCTCTGCATAGCACAGCGCTAACCCCTTGTCCACCATTTTATTAAAACAACTACGCCTTTTTGTATTTTTTCGATTAGGAATATGTTCCTTTTCGAATTTCTTTTCTTGTACTTTTATTTGGAGATCCCTCATCTCCTCTTGTTCGGGGGCTTTTGGTTAATAAAAGTTTCTATATCCTTTAAAAAAAAAAAAACTCTCTCCATCCATCCAGCCTCACCAACACCTCCTGCGGCACAACCTTGCCCATTTTAACCCACACCCCAGCCTTGATCACCAGCAATTCCTCCCAATCTACCTCCACCTCTGACATCTCAACCATGTGACCAAACCACTAACAACCTTCGACGTCCTCCATAAAAGAGGAATTCCCTTAAGGAGGACAGCCACCCTCATACCCCCTCCGTTCAATCCCCCAATACCACATTCACACGGGATGAATTTCACCATCTGAAATGGGAGGTGCGGCAAAGCCTCCCCAAGCAGGATATCTCTGCACCTAGGGCTAGGAAGCCGCAAGAAGGTGGACCTTGGACCCAGCGACCAACTCACCATACCCTGGCTGACCTTCCACCTCCTCCGGATCACCTTTTCAACCTCCGTCCATTGAACCTCCCGGACCCTTGCCACACCATCAGAAGACAGTGTCTAAACAAATCTTCCCCGCCAGCCAACTTCAGAGACCATTCAATGTCAACCACCAAAGGCATCAAACCGTCAGGGGACGGACCATCCATTTGGGGCCTAAGAGGCCCAGAACCACCCGCCCACACCCTCTTCCCACCTCCGCTTCGGTGGCCCACGACTCCACACTTTTAACACTTTGGTGGGTCTCTGCAGTCCTTAGCCACGTCTCACCACCCAAGGCAATGGAAGAACTTGCCTTTCTTTGCCACCCTGAGGCCCAAGGTATATCCAGCCCTTCTGTCCTCAATCCCCCACTTCCTCTACTTGCCAACAACCATCCATCCCCCAATCGGAACATTCACCCCTCCTAAGGAAGGAGAATGGCCAATGCTTCCAACACAAGCCCCACCTCCCCCATTCCCTCCTAGCCACTCCCACCACATACTCCGCTCTCACCGCTCATTCTTTTTTTTTTCTTTTTTTTCCCACTTAAAGACAAGGATAACATTTTGCCTTCTTTTTGTCCAGATTTTGACACATGAATAAGTACAAGTGATTTTTTTATCTAAGATTAGGACAACTTATCCTCCTCAAAATGTTATCACATTGACAAACTAACCGGAACAGTCAGATGCCACACGCAAAAATTCATTAAAAAGAGAAGTACCTTATATTGCCAAACACAGAGAATATAGTGTGTGTGACCAGCAAAGAAGCCTTGGACGATGACACCCTTGGCTCTGCAAACCACCGCGTAGGGACCCCTTGTACCACAATCGTGTCCGGCCTTCTCGGCCCTCCCCTCGTATTATGAACCCCTGACAAGCATACAAAACCATGCTTGTTAACACAAACCAAAAAGAACCATTGAAAAAGAAAACACCCTAATTAATCAAGATTCACAGCCTACTTCGATTGCCATTGGAGAATGCATGGAACTCCTCCCAAGATCTCTTCATCGCATCGAAATCATCAAAAGGCGGGGCTGCTACACTCAGACGGAACTTCAAGCCTTCAAGGTTCAGATCGATCCCGTCCATCCGATCCACAACAGAGACTTTCCATTCCTTGAACCTTCCCCACACAGTCTCCCAGTCCTCTTCCCTTCCCCTTTTGCGCTTCAAAAACCCTAGATCACGGACGTAGAGCGTCCCGGATGCGACTGGGTCTTCCCTCTTGTGTTTCTTGAGGTCCCCGCACCTTCGGAGGTCGAGGTCGTCCTCGGGGACAGAGAGGGAGAGGGAATCGTGGAGGAAGTCGAGGAGGGAGCGTTTGAGTTGCCACTCGTCGAGTGGTTTGACGGAAGGGTCAGAGCGGAAGACGGTGAGGAGGAGCTTCAAGCGCTGCGGGGTGAGGGAGAGACCGTTCGTCAGATCTAGGGTTTCGGTAGGGAGGAGGGAATCCAACGGTCGGGAAGGGTTGGAGGCGGAGGGGCTCATGCTTAGGACAGCAGACAGAGCAGAGAGGACGACTGGGACGGGGTAAAGCGAGTCGACCCGGGAAAGATTGTTTTGTTACTGTTGTTTTGTACCCAACCACATCCTGTCGGGCTCAACCCCACGGTCAAACACAGGACAACTCGGTCACCTGTTATAATTAAAAATTATTTCAAGTTATTTTACACTATCAAATCAATTATTATCGTCTTTTATAAATCATCCATCAAATTAATTATCCTTTTTTTTTGTCTTTTATAAATTTTTATCTACATTTTATTCATATTTTTTTCAATGAAACAAAAATTCTATTGTTACGTTTCTCAACCAGAATAATTCAAAACACAATCAAACACAAAATCATTTATTTCACTGCTATGTCCACTTATGCTAGTATAATTGTATGCCCTAGAATAAGATATTTTATATCCAAACCTGAGCTAGGGACTGATTACTAGGTATTTCGGGACTTAAACGATTATTCGATCCAAAAAATTTAGGGGTGAAAAAAGTTTCATGAAGACGACGCACAGCAGAGGAGGCGGGGGGAGGGGGAGGTGGAGAGAGGGGAAAAAAAGAGAAAGATAGAGATCGGTAGGGAGCGGGAGAAGCGGAGGGGGCAAAGGAAGTGGATGGGCCGGGGGGGGGGGGGCGATTGGTAGGGAGCGGCGAAAGCAGGGGCAGAAGAGAGAAAAAAAGAGGGAGAAAGAAAGTGGCCAGGGAGGGGCCGGCCTCCTCGCTACCGCTGTACACTAGCCATTGTTCACCTCCCCCTCTCTGACGTCTGCCCCCTCGCACCGCCGCCCACTTCTCTTCTCTATCTTCCCCTTCCTCTCTCTCTCTCTCTTTTGCTTTTGTTATTATCCCTATCCCGTACCGTCCCATCCGTCTTCCACCCCCCCCCCCCCCCTCCCCCCCTTCCATTTTTTCTCTTGTCCTTATCCCACAACTTAATTTTTTTGTTTTGGATGGAGTATTTAGTGTTTCAGGTAGTGGGATTGACTCCCAAAAAATAAACCCTTTAATGACAAAGGAACGGTAGGCGAGAATGAACATCCTGTCATTCCTAGAAAGAACTTGCTAACTGCGTGGCTCAACTAATGTATACAACTGTAAAACATTGTATATATTTATTTAATAGTTTGATAAATTGGACACCAAAATTCAACATAAGGCTTGCACCTTATAATATTTCATGAACAGAATGGCCTATGTACACGTCTCAGGGCCGGGCAAGATATAATGCTTTATAGACTACATAAGTGTTGATACATTACACATTATAAATAATCAACTATGGCACTAGCAAATGGACTAAATGGTTAATGCTGTTATAGCAGATGAAGCTGGTAAAAAGATTAAAGATGGTATGGGCCAGTGCCTCCTACCATGCTTTCCCTCCATCTCTGCAATATCTCAGAAGCTGATGGTAAACCAGATCCAAATGAGTCCCCAACATATTCAATCCTCGAGTCAAATTCTGTATCAACAGAATTTTGTGAGTCGCGTTGCAGGATAGTGTGATCATCTCCCTGGCTACCGCTAACCACAGGTGTTGTTCTAGACACCATCTCAGATGACTTTTCCAAGTTGTCAAATAGGCTAAAGGTTTTGCTCTCACTGTCAACATGTGAACTAATGAAGCCTTCGTCATCAGTGTGATAGCCTGAAAATACATTGCATTTGTTGTCTATAGATTCATCTCTAATGACACCACCACTGAGAGTCATACCTGGGAGACAACGTTGTGTTTTTTCTCTTGAAGTATTTACTTCCCCATCAAGGAGGCCAACATTGCTAAGGTCATCTCCGTTGGAGCTTGATGTACAGAGCAATTGCAAAGAATTTATAGACCACAGACGGGGGGTTCTGAAGTGATGCTACTGTTTTCAAGGCAGTGCAACATCTTTTTCAATTCATCATTCCCTATCCTATCCCTGCTTTTCCTGAAAACGTCCATCCACTGCTTTTCACTAATTTGCAGTGGCGTGTGGATCATGTATTTCATTAGAGAAAACACTTTCTCATAATTTTGCCGAAAGATAGTTTGGCATATCATTTCAGTAAACAGAGATGGGTCAGGGATATCTCCCGCATCCAGAATTGTATCAAACGCATGCTCCAGCAAATGCCACTGTGATTAAAACAGAAAAAAGAGAGATCAGATAAAGTTTCTCTCTTGCTATTTCATGACACTTAATGACTGGATTAGTCATGGAACTTTGCTTTGTTATTGGATGCCTCACACCAAGTAGGACAGCTTCAGTGCTAACATCCTCAATACCGCAATACATATAAATAGATTAGAAAAAACTCAAAGAAGAGTAAATAAATTTTTTATTTACTGCTAAAATAACTAAAAATAAAACAAAAGTAAACAATAATTAGACTAATTTTACCTTTCCTGCCCGAGATGCTTCAACAAGTAGCCTTGCATGCTTATGCTGATCTAACTGATAATTGCAGAGAGACATCTCCTTGTAAACATACTCAAAGTATTCCCACTGATGTGCGTTAGCAGATGCCTCAAGCATGGAGCTGTAAGTATATACATCTGTAGTTAAGGAAGCGAGGTCAGTATGAGAGGGTTTGGAACACAAGCTGGCCATTTTGGTAGCTTCAAACAAATCTTTAGCCTTAGCAAACATGTCGACACGACCATAGATTTTTAGCATCAAATTTACAGTTCCAATATTGGGGGTACAATAGTCTTTCATGAGCTCAAAAATTGATAGGCAATCATGAACATACCCACCATCTAGGCATGATTGAATCATGCCTGTGAAAGTTACCTCCAATGGCTTGGTGAGAGGAAGCCTTTTCAGCTTCTCAACCTGTAGACGTCAAAAATCATGATTTCCTAACATTGATAAAAATTACTTCCAAAATAAACAATGCTGGTGGGAATGATAATTCTTTTACAGTCTGTTAATGTTGGCTCATTAACTGGCAATGCCTTGTGGAGTTTTCTTCTTTTATTTCTTGGGAGATGATCAATGCCTTTCCAAGGAAAATTTACCATAGATAAGTGATTACATAATAACTAGAATCTAAATCACATTTCAACTGTGGAAACTAAGACAAGAGACAATTTTTAAAAACAATGGAACATTTGTAACAACTGTCTCAATGGACTATCAACCACACTTATAGGGAAGCCTAACAACCAGCCGATATGCTGGCACTCAGAAATGTGACAATGGGAACCATGACAGTAATGAAGCATCATCTATGGCCTGAGATGGCTGAGGCAACTAACAAGGACAAGCAAAGGAAATTTTTGAGAGACAACACAGAGATTAGCTCCTTTTATTCAGCTTCTTTCCTCTGCTATTATATGCATGTCAGTGTCATTAATGGAAACTTGATTACTTCCTATTAACTGACTCTTCTGAGTGACTGGATGCAGCCCAGCAGTCTTCTGTTGGACTTCCCTCTTTCATTGAAAAGATTGGCTTAGCAGAAATGAGATTGAATTGTAAGATGACACTGTAACATTTTTGTATATCCCATTTTATTTTGCAAATAATACACACATACTACCACAAATAAATCTAAACTCATGCATGACAGTAGCAAAGGATGGGAAAAATATTACCAAATGCACCATTCATAAAAGCAAGGGAAAATTAACAGAAAGGGGAAGATGTGAACATTAAGCGAGACCAATCATCATGGTGGTATTAAAGAAATGTAATGATAACCGTACCTCGAGCATAGCCTCCTGCCACCTCCCCTTATTGCAAAGGCAACATGCTAATTCATAATACAAACTGGCTGATCCAACCACTCCCCTCTCTTCCATGTTCCTGACTGTTTGTACAGCTTCATCAACTTTACCTTCTTCCCAAAAGGCTCTAACAACAACTGCCAATGTTTGGAACAAAACGAAGCCTTGAAGTTTTCAAAGAGTGACAAATACAAATGTTGGTCAAAAATTCATACTGAAATACTCTACCACTGACCTTTGTAGGTGAGTGCCTTAAGAGCTAGCCCACTTCTTCTCATTTTTCCGAAGAACTTGTGGACCAGATCATACTTTGCAGATTTTAACATTACCTTTTAAAGAGATATATCTTGTAAGATTAATACGGATGCAAATTGACAACAACAAATTACTTGAAGATAAGTGCAACTCTAAACATGCCACACATTAAAACCATGATAATGCATGTAAAATTTTAAAAAGCAACCTAAAAATGAACAAAAAGGTAGGATAGAGCATACAAAAGCTTAATGGAGAATGGATAAAACTAATATCGAATACGCTTCAGAGCAGCATCACTACATAAGCTTATTAAGAGGTGAGCAACGTCGAATCCAGTATGGAGTCCGCAAGGAATCTATCCATATTAGAAAGGTTCTGTGGGGAGAATCATAGATCATGCAGGAATTACTGCAAGATGAACAAAACAGGAGCACCAACATTATCCCGGCCCTCAAAAAATGGTCTCACCGTAAGATGATGAGCAACAAGCGAGGCGGAGCATCCGAAAAACATCATAGGATGCTCTTGGAAAAAGAGTTGTCACTTGAAGACATTTTAGCACAAGCGGCAACCATATTGTGGAAGCAATGAAAGATAATAATAGTCAATAAGCATCATCAATAATATCAGATACCCTATTTGAATTTATATCTATATTTTGTTTTCGATTTGTATTTCGCTTTAGGTTTGAACAAGACTTCCAAATTCGAATTTTGATATTTAATTACAACTAAAACTTGCAATTTAAGGAGATTATTTAGGATATTTAGATTCTTTGCTTTTTTGTAAGATGGATTTCATATTAAAAATGACATCCCTCAAACAAAATGGAGATGAGGGATCTCCAAATACAAAAGGGATATTTAGATTATTTATTAAGATCAATATAAAAAAAATTGAATGGAGTTCGTGAGGGTGATATGTTAGAGGGGGCATTGAGATTCTTCGAACAGTTGGGAGACCGCTAACAATCAATTTTGTAACAACCCAAATCTTCTAGAAACTGCTCAGGTGGCATTAATTGACTGTCGCATATATAAAACACTCGAGAATAATAAGTGTTTTATCAATTTATGCTTCATTTTTTTTTATCAAAGATAAGGAATTTACAAATTTATAATTGTAATCTTTTAGTTTTCTTTGGGAGAATCTTTCAACTCCCAATAAAATTATAGATTGATTTCACGTTGGAAATGAAATCCTCATACACTGTGTCTTTCCTTCTCTTTTTTAGTCTCTTCTTTTTTTACTTGGTTCCTAGGGATTGAACAACTAAGTTGGAATATCTTTAGTAGTGAAGTAGCATCATTACGACCCTAAAAGAAGTGTAAGAGAAATTTCATATGAAACTTGTTCTGTTAAGTGATGCACATCAGCTGAATTACAAATATCAACGAATATTTTTTTTTGAACATCAACATCAACGAATATTGAAAAAAGAATGCATAT
This sequence comes from Acorus calamus, assembly GCA_030737845.1. NCBI lineage: Eukaryota > Viridiplantae > Streptophyta > Magnoliopsida > Acorales > Acoraceae > Acorus > Acorus calamus. The sequence continues at coordinate 4,437,758 of CM060859.1, read as the reverse complement.
ACCACGGCAAAAAAAAAGGGGGAATGGTTGCATAAATATTAGACAAGCAAGGAATACTGAGAACCAAAACAACATATCCCCATAGCAGGATATTACTCGGATGACAAAATTGAGACATTTCCATCTAGCACCTTCGTTACCGAATAACTTACTATAAACTTATAGCTCATTATGCCCATATAAACCTCTAAAATATGTTATGGTCCAAAACTATTGATTCTGAAAAGCCAAAAAAAAAACAGAGATAGGTTCCAGTTCTAGGAAAAAAATTCATAGTAATGCATATCAAGATATATAATATAGGGATTACCTCCATGGCGAGTCCATAAGTTGTTTCAGTAGGTTTCACACCACTATGCCTCATCTGTTTGAGCACCCAAGATACTCCTTTCCATTGCTGAGATGGAATGCAAGCATTCAGCAACTGGAAAGATGTTTTAGATAAAGCAAGCAAATTAGCCCCTGTGACATAGATTAAACTTTATGATAAAATAAAACTACTGATGAAAGAATGTTCCTTACAGCATTATATATAACTACATCAGGATCCAAGCATGGATCCCAATTTTTGTGTCGCATATTCTTGAGCCTTTTCGAAGGTTTCTGCTTCATGTACTCAATGACATTCAATAATTCTTTTACTAGGCCTGCTTGGCCAAGTGTGACAGCAATGCTGTGATATGCAGGCATGTCAGGATATATCTGGCAGTCTTCCTGAACATTCATTGAACAAGAAGAAACCACTCAAACACTGGAAAATCCAGAATAAAACAAAAAATTGTGACATTTGAATATGCAAAAAAAATAAATCAAAAGTCATTACTCTCATTTTATTATAAACTTGGAGAGCTTCATTGGGCCTCCTTGCTTTCCCAAGAACAGCTAAGAGCTTTGTATATACAAACCTACAAAATCACACACTTATCGATGAATGATGCACTTTCACTCTACAATGGTCTTTTAACAATAGACCAGGAGAGGGACTGATAGTGGAAAAGCTATTATAATTGGTTTTTTGAACAACAAATTTGGCTTTTTTTTTATGGTACATTTTTTTAGAGAAAAAAAAAACTACAGTAAAGTCTTACCAGAGATGGGCATGTTATGAGATAAATAACAATTAGAAGTAGCAAACCAGAAAAATGTACATCACATTCTTCCTAGATGTGCTCTTTTAATCATCAGTTACCGGCTGAATTTCAGAAGACAATACGGATTTCAAAATAAATAAATAAATAAATTTTTATGCCTCCATGGAAAAGAAAGAAGATTAGAAGACAATATCACAGATATTTAAATGAGGAGATATCAAAATGGAAATTAAGCATGAGATACAGGCTGAAGTAGGTGTGCAAAACAGGCCTAATGTTTGTAAATGCAACTTCCTTAATCACATGAAAGAAAATGTTCAGCACAAAGAAGTTTTCGGGTCCTGGATAATCTGCAAACAACAATATAGGAATCTGTTGCATATTAACAAATTCTAAGACTAATTGTGCACTACACTCGTATATTCTTCTTAGATGTGCTCTTTCATTCTTCAGCAATAATAATGTACATCAAAACCAGTCAACTGGTGTTCATAGAGAGGAAGGTCATTTGGATGAATCAGCAAAATATAATCAGTAATCTTCCAAGTCACACCTCAAGAATTAGGTCCTATATCTTCTTTGATTCATTTGTTTAAACACCTATAATGAAGCAAATTTAATGGGAGGAAGGATTTCAGGGTGAAAAACACATATATCCTTTATGTATCAATAAAAACAATCACAAAATAACTAAAATCCTAATTTATCAATCAAATCATCAATTTCAGATATCTCTCACAAACCAAGTCATAAAAATCCCAAAGATCACCTGCTCTGGCTGTGCTTATATTCCTTCTCGGCGTAAACCCATTCCACAACAGATAACGCATGCCTCCACTCCCCGAATTCCCCAAGACTCTCCACGATCCTCAGCATACAAGGTTCCGTGAATCGCAGCCCTGACTGCTTCATCATTCTCAAAAACTTCCAATCTTGTTTGCTGAGGTTTGCTCTTCTCAGTTTGTCAACAAGAAACTGAATCGCATCTTCATCGCTAAATCTCCTCTTCAAAGGAACTCCTTTCACTCCTCCGAACCCCTCCTCCCCACCGTCAATACTTTCCAAATCATCATCGAAAAGCATGCGTTTGATGAACATCTCCCGCAGCTCCTTCAAATGCTCCTCCTTAAGACCTCTCCCACCGAACTCCTCCTCGCCCAATCCAGCGAAATTTTTCCTCAGACCATCATCTGTGTCAGATCGTCCCTCCCACGGCTTCCCCACCATCCGATCCCTGCTCGCGAGCTCCGCATTGAAAACCCGGTACTCACGAGAGATGGTCCTATACAGGGCCTCCTCGTCGGGGATTGGGGTTTCTAGGGTTTGAGAGATGGTAGTGGTTGTTGTGGAGGAGGAGAGGTTTTTGGAGGAGCGACGGATGGACTTTTGGAGTTCTTTCTTGCGGAGGGCATGGAGAATTTTGGGGGTCGGGGTGACGCCCTTGCGAAGGAGCCTCTGCTTCAGGTGCTCCATGTTGGGCTCCGGAGGTTTGTGTGAGCGTGCGAGCGTTGATGGTGTTGAAGCTTCCATGGCGAATGTAGAGAGACACGAGAGGTGGGGGTGGCTTTTGGAGGGAGGTGGTCGTTTTGGATGGATAGTGCGAGTGATATATGTGAAACACTGGCCATAGCAGTACAGCACAAACAAATCATGATTTTACCTGTGTTACATAGATCTTGATTTCGAATCTTAACGCAATTCTCCTATGAGTGGTGATATCCAGGCCCCAACTCATAAGTCCCATTCATAGACCCCATGAGTTGTCATCATCTTATTAGTTGATTTGTTGACTTTTGAAAATGAATAAAATGGCAAAATACATATATGCCATTTATTAAAAATAGATCTCATCAATCCAAATCCCCATTTTCTCTTATTAATATTTCACATTAATTTGAATTTAAAATTTATCTATTTTAAAAAAATATCTCTCTAAAATTTGACTATTTCAAAATTTGAATTTTTAAAATTCTTATAAATTTTACACCAAAACTTACCTAACTTACATAAAAATCACCTAAATTATTTTTCATCAAACTTACATCAAAATTTATCTAAATTACACCAAAATTACCTAAATAACACAAAAAAAACGTTCTAGTTTTTTTTATGATTATAACTATTACAGAATGTAACAATGTTGCATAAATAACATTATATCGTTCCAAGACTGTTACATTTCAAATGTAAATACAAAAAACAATACACACATTTACAAGACTGTTACATTTCAAATATAACAAAATAACAAAAAAATGTGTATTGTTTAAATGTGTCTCTTTCGAATCAAACCGCAATATTCATTAACTGTTACATTTATAAATGTAACAACATTAATCAATACACAGTTTTCACAATGTAAATACAACAAAACAATACATGATCTTGTTTTCGATTTACTTTACCTTCTCCATCTTCAATGGCGACCTCACTTTTGTGGTTATCCCGGTCAGTCGTCGTTTAAAGATAGGCAACACTCCATCCGTCCTCTCTGTCAGTCGTGGTTATCCCGGACTGTTACATATACAAATGTAAAAAAAAAAAAAAACAGATTTTGATAACATTATATCGTCATAAGACTGTTACATTTGAAATGTAACAGTCCCTCGAATCATTCGTCGAGGCGATCGAGACTTCCACAAGTGACAATGGATGTGCTAGAATGATAACCAAAGAGATTACGTTAGCTTTTTAGTATTAAAATTCATGCATGAAATGGAATAGCCACCTGTGTTACCAATTCTGTAATTCTTCGAAGGGATGCTCGTTCGATATGAGCACGGCGTTTGCATTCTTCTTCGAGCATGCCTGTAACCTGATACCTCAATTCAGCCATCTCTTGAGTTAAATCTTCTGCTTCTTCATTGGCCTTTAGTTTTTCATCTCTCAATTCTTCCTTAGAAACAGCAAGAGTACAATGTCAGGGAAGATAAAATTTTATAACATCATGATATAATTTAGAATCGAGAAAAAAAACATATGTTGTACATGTCAGTTTCAACGCTTCAAAGGTTGAAATCTCATCTAATGAAAATGTAGCAGACTCCTCTGCAACAGCAAAGAAAAATGATAAAATGTAACACTTTCACATAATACACTTGTAGTAATACTGTTACATTTCATAATATAACACCTATAGATTATTTACAAGTTTAAAAAGAAATAAATCATTATGACTATGCAAATGACTATTACATTTACAAATGTAAAAAAAATAGATTTTGAAAATAACATTATATCGTGACTATTACATTTAAAATGTAACAGTCTCTCGAATCCTTCGCTGAAGCGACCGAGACTTCCACAGGTGGCGTGTCATCGTCTCCGACACCGGCACTGGCACCGCTGCCACCGCGGACCTTCACAAGGTTCGCGACTGCGTTGGGGAGACCCCACTTCAGAGCCCGGTTCGGATCTCCCACAAAAGCTTCATCTTTGACGAGATCGCTTCGAGCCCTCCTCCTCCACCTCCTCAAGCCCAGGCCTTTCGTCAGCGTCTTTTCCTCATAAACCACGACCGAGGAGGTTCATATGTTTTAATTATATTTTTCTAATCTAAAATATAAAAAAAATAAAAACTTTAATTGCATTTTCTTCTTGACTCAAAACTCGAAAGTGTAGTAGTTTAGGCAAAATATAAAAAATGGTGGAGAAACAACTGATCATCGCCGTGGAGGGCATGGCGGCCATGGGTCCCTACTGGAGGGCCATCGTCTCTGACTACCTCGAGAAGATCATCAGGTCCGTTCCGCCAAAACATCTTTTCAGTTACTGCCGATGCTCAAAATTGTGCCCGTGAGACTATGGATATTGTAAGCAGTGATGAAGAGGGGCACAATGGTAACTATAAGAGGGATTCAAAAGGTAGAAATGGTCGAAAGAGAAGAGTAGTTCTGGACTCTTCAGATGAGGATATAGAAGATGAAAATGCAATGAGTTTGGCCTCTCCTAGATTTCAACAAGAACAACTTGCTCCAGATTCCACATGCAATGCCGAAAACCTGACAGGAAAAAGATGTGTGAATTTGGAAGAGCAAAAATCTATTAAGTTGGAGATCAAAACATTGAAAGAAACAGGGACTTCACCAGTGTTATTGCCGAAAGATGAAATGAATGGTTCAATAGTTTTGTTGGATCTTTATTTTATTTGTTTTACCATTCAAAGATTTAATGAAGAAAAAATCACAAAAAAATAGGTAAATCATAACCGAAAAACCACTTTATAAGGAAATAAATAAAAAATGGTATAATGGGTAATTTCTTGATGCCACCTCATGGGGCCTATTTGGGGCTTGTGAAATTGGGGCCTGAGAATCATTATTGTTCTCCTATTTGTTTTCTTTGTTGACAATTATTCGAAAGAATGTTTTATGAGATCGCGACAAACAATCAAATGTAACATTCCCAGCTTAATTGTAGGGACAGTCACAAGTCATTTTGATATAAAATAATAATAATAACAATAATGTGTGCAACGGTAAGAGGATTTTTAAACAGGTCGTTAAAGGCAAAGCCATGCAGTACACTCAAAGCCATTTTTTTGCTCTCACACGAGACTTCAATGGATCAAAGAAAGGCGAATGAAGATCTTTTGTAGTGAACTTTGGGATGCCCAACTCCTTGTGACTTGTGTGTCATTCAAACTGAGTTTTTCTTATATACACTCACTCTTATATATATGCATACATACATTTGTACAAGGTTTTTGCTTGTAATCTCACATTTGTATAATGATTTTACACACAGTTTCTCAAGTTTTGTTCTTTTTTCCCTCTTTGGCTTTGTATTTGAGTGAATTGTTGGTCAAGATTTTCATACATTATTATTGAGATAACATATTTTTTATGGTGCTGAAGAGCGAACAATTGATGTTTCGAGGATCATTAGAGGAGCTGTCGGAGCGGAAGGATCGCCTAAGACAAAAAAAAGAAGAAGAAAGTTGTGATTTTGACGCTAGTACGGTCCATCTGACACTCAAGTAAGAAATATCTCTTTTCTTGTAGAAATAAAGATTGACTAAGTGAAAATGTGTGAAAGAATCTCGTACCTCGATTTTGGGGGTGTGATCTCTATTATAAATGAATTATGGCATTTCAAGCATTCATCGATGATGTCATCACAAATGCAAGAATCACACTAAAGTGAGGCCACGTATTAGAATATGTAGGATTGAACACGTGTTATGATGTAATAGTGCATACAAGCAGTTAGGTTCGTTATGTATCTCAATGTGGAGGGTAACGTGCTCGTTTATAAGAATTGTGGCCTCGATTGCTAGTCGTGGACAAACATGTTCTGGAACCTCAAATCGGGAGCATAGCTATTTCTTTCTAGAGTCTCTCCTTTAAAGGAATGAATGAAGCAATCAGGCTCCCGTGACGCCTCCTCTTGGAGTCATGCATGCATCCCTTCTAGAGTCTCATCCCGCATGGGTTGAGTAGTCTTCTTCATGACAATCGAGGTTGTCTGTTGAGTGGTTATGAAGATATGGTTGAAGATATACTCCTCCATAGTGAATTTCCAAGGTATTGCTCGTTGTGTCATCTTCTTGAATAAGAATTCTCTTTGCTAAAGTCCTCAAGCTTGTTTTCTGTCATACAGGAAAATGTTGTGGATTTGATCGATATGACAACCCATGCTAAAAAAGACAGCATGTTATGTCATTTATCTCTATTTTTTTTACAAAATCAAAGCATATAATCATCTATTATCATTCCATAACATAAGCTATAATTAACAACCAATTAATTCCGAATCATAGTGAAAGTATACCATCAAAACCTAATAACATAATTTATCATTCATAAAAATTTAAGCAATCAACAGAACATCTAATATGATATCTAGTGTGTAATTGTCCATCAAAATATACATATAGAACACTATAAAAAAATAGGCATGATTTGCTAGATCAATCTCTACAAAAGATCATGTGATTCAAGGAAGGAGATGTCACGTGGCATGGACACTAAGTTGATAGGTAGGCATTATTAAAAGTGTGCATGTCTTTAAACATCTCCAACCTTAGACCCGTACCCATCTTGATTTAAATTTGAGCAAAAATCCATAAAATCCTCAAATGAAAGGAAACTAAAAAAATTTACCCAAATAAGAGATACCCAAATTTTATCTAAAAATTTCTAACTCTTTTTGTGCCACATGAGTAAATAATTGAGAGAATATATAAATTCTTAACACCCCGTTTGGGAAGCGGTATAAGCTAGGATAAGGGTAGTATAAGGGTGGTATAAAAATGGATAGAGAAAATGGTTGTTTATTTGCAGAGTATAACTTAGTATTACTAAGCCAGTTTAAACGAGTATAAAAGAGTATAAGAATTCTAAGTAACCCCTAAGATAAGCTATACTAAGTTTATCTATTCCCATTGGTCCACATGTCAAATCAACTTTTTACACTTTATCACATCAAATCACCTATCAACACCTCTTATACATTAAGGGGCCCACATGTCAAATCAACTTTTTTACACTTTATTTATATTTTATTCTTTATCAACCAAACAACTCAACTTTTATTCTTACGTTTTTCAATAAGAATAAACAAAAACACAATCAAACAGAAAATCTCTTATTTTAGTAAATTTGTTATCTATACTAGTATAGTAATCTATATACAATAATTCAATCCCGTTACCCAAACAGGGACTAAAAGATTTGAGTAAATAGTTTATTAAACGAAAAGTTTTTACCAGTAAGGTTGAAGATGACCAAGGTTGATCGTTTAAGTGTGTAATGCATACACATTTATGCATACACATTTTAAGCGTGTTTGTTTTGCCTACGTGGCGCCCAACCCGACCCGCAAAACCTTGACCGCAGTATGCAAAACCAATTGCCTAAATAATGTGTTCCTAAGATAAACCAGACCAACATCGTGTTTAATTCGACCATATAAAAGCATAAAACCCTAGCCGCCTCTCCAACCTCTCTCGTTGCGGCAATTTTCGGATCAGAGCAAGCTCTACAGAGAGAGCCCCTCCTCCCCAGCCATGGCCGTCGGGTCTGTATCTCCTCCATCGTCTCTTCCATTCCTCACATCTCTCTCTGTCCCATCTTCACCGGTGTTTTATTTATCTGTTTTTCAGGAAGAACAAGAGGATCTCCAAGGGAAAGAAGGGAGGAAAGAAGAAGACGTACGTGAAACGCCAGATCTCTTTATATTCTGTTAATTTTTCTGTATTTTTTGTTCTGTTTTTATGTTTTGGGACGATGTGTTGCAGTGTCGATCCGTTTTCGAAGAAGGATTGGTACGACATCAAGGCTCCATCACTCTTTACCGTTAAAAATGTCGGCAAAACCCTAGTCACCAGGACCCAGGGCACCAAGGTCCACCCTCTTAAAGCCTTTTTTACATCACTTTTTGTTCTTCATTTGTTTCAATTGAGATCCTGATGCGCATTAGTTATTCATATATTATGGTTAATGATGCGTCTTGCTTCTGTGGAATCTTGTGGTTTGCATATGTTTTGTTGTGCATTTGTTGCTTGTTGATCTTAGTTGCACTGTCATTTATTAGGATTGAAGTGAAAGGAATTGGTTTCTATGTTTTATATATATTCTGTCATGTAATTGTGACCATCTCTTTAAAACTACTAGCACATTGTGTGCAGATTTTGTCCTGTTCCAGTCTGACAAGTTTACCTTTGTGTCAGTGCTGTTGAATGAATCCTTTGATATTAGTTGAATAAAAATAAACGAGGAATTGGATTCAAAGCTCAATGGTTGACAACAAAATTTGCAATTACGAGGTCATTTGTTCTAATCTCACCACTTATTTAACAATGCATATAAATAAATAAATAAATGAGGAATTATGTGTTTTCGCTGACCATAGGTCTAGTAGATCATGCTCGGATGCAGTGTTATGTATTGGATGGATACATCAATAGATTCTTATGGTGGAGGGTAACTATCTTTGGTTTTGAACAATTTACTGAGCTTCCATCTTAAGAATGTGAATGATAGAATGACTGATGAAGCGATGATTTTATCAATAATGGGGTTGTTTTGTATGACAAGCTGGCTTGTTACCAACCACTACTACCACACAAATTGTAAACATTGTTTGTTATTGATAGTGCTTCTAATTATTATAGTTGATACATTCAAATTCAATCTTTTATCAACGACTTATTTCTTAAAGTATACATTTTTTATAGGGTTAATTTTCTGCCAGGCATGCTTATGGGTTTATGTTCTGTTTGATGTTTATGTGTTTAATTGACTATATGTTTTATTATACCAAATTCCAATATTATAGGAAAACGAATGTTGAAAGTTTGGGTTCTGGGAGTGGTGGTGCTATCAACCTGCACCTGTTGTTGCTTCTCATATTTTTGTATGGATAGACTTGTCACACTCAGCCCATTATACAACTTCATATATCTTGTTATCAAACTGCACTCACTAATGAGGTATATACCTCATTAGAAATATTCTTACACATTCTATAAATGAATCCATACAATTTGTTGCAGTATATACTCTATATATATATATATATATATATATATACATATTTTACAAAAGTAGGTATACTACTTTTAGAAAAATTTAAATGGATGTGGACTGAAATTGGGGATGGAAATGGGGCTGAGCCTAACATTTTACAAATTTTAAAAATATGTATTATTATTTAAATTTTTTGCTGTCTTCTTTTTTTAAAATTTGCGTGCCACACCATGTCTGTATCACTGTGTCCCGCATTTGTTCTGCATAGTGGACATCTTATCATTCATCCAAAAAATCTTCTAGATTTTATTGAGAAAGAGAAAAAGTTTCTAGTTTGATTAAAAGATTTAAAAAACCTCTCATCAAGTAGCCATCTGTATTCACTTATGTTAAAGTGGTTGGAACTGTAAATGTGCTGCAGAAGAATTGTTTTCTAATGATCCTTATGATATACTACAGCCAGTTCAATTGTGTTTGCATTAGGGCACTGATATACACAGCCCATTTTGCAGCCCTGTATGCAGTTGCTATGTCATTAACGGAATATATAAATTGCCTAATACAATATATACTCCACTATCTCAATAGATGTATTTTTTACAAGAAAAGTAAAGGAAATATGCATTCAATTTATACAAGTATGTATTTCGTTTTTTTAATAAAAGAATATGCTGTGTTAGCCAGGTATATACTTTTAAAAAAATCATAACATGTGCGGACTGCAAATGGAGCTGAAAGCAACATTTTCCTTTGCATAATGTACTCTTGTGATACTTGGAGGCAGCTCTGCGTTATGGGAATAAGCAGAGATGATAATGATATACGAAAATTTCTGTGTTTGAAGGACATAACTAGATGCCATTAAATTTTAATTTCCATGTTAGATTATGAATCTTTTTGACCCTTTATTCCTTGTTTGGGATTTCCTATTAAAGTTTCCCTTTTTTTTTCTTCAAATTTTATAATTCCAATTTATTGTTTCTTTTGAGACAATTAAAATGCAAATGGATTTTCATTCTATTAAAATTTTAATTACCTGGAAGTTTAAAAGGATATTTATAATTGCAATGCCAGCATGCCCATTGATATGTAATTTCATTCTATGAGTACTGATTTTTTTCCCGCTTCTTCCTTTTCAGATTGCTTCCGAAGGCCTGAAGCACAGGGTCTTTGAGGTTTCTTTGGCTGACCTCCAGAATGATGAAGATCAGGCTTACAGGAAGATCAGACTCCGTGCTGAGGATGTGCAAGGAAAGAACGTCCTCACAAACTTTTGGGTACTTTGTTTACATTCTTATCTGCCTGATTCAGTGATACCTCTGATGTTCTCACCTCTTATGTCATGTGATCAACTCCTTCTGTCATCCCCAGGGAATGGATTTCACAACAGATAAACTTAGGTCATTGGTCCGCAAGTGGCATTCCCTGATTGAGGCACATGTTGACGTGAAAACAACGGACAACTACACTCTCCGGATGTTCTGTATTGGTTTCACAAAGAGACGCCCTAATCAAGTCAAGCGTACTTGCTATGCCCAATCTAGCCAGATCAGACAGGTATTTTTTCTTTTTTCTGTCAGATCTTTGATTCACCGGATGTGATTATTGTGATCAAATTCTCTCTTATTTCTGTTCTTTTCCAAGATTCGGCGCAAAATGATGGAGATAATGGTTACTCAAGCCTCATCTTGTGATCTGAAAGAGCTGGTGCTGAAGTTCATTCCCGAGGTTATCGGGAAGGATATTGAGAAGGCAACCTCTAGTATTTACCCACTGCAGAATGTGTTTATCCGTAAAGTGAAAATCCTGAAGGCACCAAAATTTGATCTTGGGAAGCTTATGGAGGTACACCGCAATTTTTTTTTCTACTGTCACATTTTTTCTATAACTACTACTTGCTCTCTGAACTGTAATTTATATACTGTTGCTGTGGAGACTATTGTATTCTGTAAACATTTTTTTGTCTGTGCAATGATCAAATACCTATGTTTTCTTGATACTTAAATATTTCATTCAATAAGATTTCATAACTATCTTGCGCTGTTTTTTTAGGTTCATGGTGATATGACCGAGGATGTGGGGGTCAAAGTTGATAGACCCGCAGAAGATGTTCCAGTGGAAGCTGAAACTGAAGTTGTAGGGGCCTAGATTGGGGTTTGTCATTCCATCCACTTCAGAAAGGAAACTATTTTAATGATTCAGTTGTTATCCTATTACCACCTGTGCGGATGGTGCATGAACTAGGATTTTGTAGCGCAGTTTGTGACATTTTTTTTTTTTGTTAATTTAAGCGAAAGATTCTGAGTGTTGATTTTGGGCAATGTTGAGGTCAAAACTATTGAAGTTTGAATCTGGGGAGCTCTATGGTTCTGATGACAGTATAATTTTAAAGCTTCTACTAAACCTTTCATACAGTTTTTATTGGCTCTTGCTCATCTGGCCACATTTTAGATAAAGTATTACGAGGGTATTTGTATTGTACACTTAGCTTCTTGGAAGCTATTATATCTGTTATTATTTTGAAAAAAAATAAATCAGATTTTAGATTATTTTTTTTTATTTTTGGAACAGATTTTCAAATATTTATTAAATTCTAACATTCTCAATTCATCCTTTAACAAAAACATCTGTTATACTATTAATTAAGTTTATGCATATTTTTAAACCTGATAAATCCATTGATCAACAAAATTAGAAAAAAAATCATCCTCAAACTAATTACACAAAAACTTCTTTCAATCAAATATTATCTAGTTCAACAATTAAAGATTTCTAAAGAAGGAAATTATTACACTCGGTCCTTTTATAGTTTAAAATGTAGATCACACATGTTTCATTATCATTTTATTGCAATCAAACTACTTTTCTATAGTTGCATATATATTTTTACTAAAATACTATGTCTCACATGTATAATTTCTTTATTGGCATCTTTAATTATATATATTTATTCTAACACCACTAGACTCAAAGATTGCATTAAGCAGATCGTTGAGCCATGTAAAAATCACCTGCTGAACATAGAATTAATCACATTCAAATCTTTCATGAAAACCAAATCCAATCAGAAAAAACACACAAAATGAATTGGCTCATGAGGCATTGTGTGCATCATGGTTCACATTCTCTTCAGCCTCTGCGCGCGCATGCTGTTCCATCAGGTCGGAGAGCTCCGACCCCATTTGTTGCGCGATTTCTACGGTGACTTGGTCACCGGGCAAGGGTGACTTGCACGCTTGGAACAGTGAGTGGCTTCTCTTGCATTGGGAAGTTAGGCGCGCCATGGGTGACACCGCTGGCCTTTAGTGCTGCATGAATCAAGAAACGAAAAAAAGAGAAAAATTTAAAGCCATGTCAAATGCAGTAAAACATGACTAATTAGTGCTTTTACCTGCTCTCTTCTTCTGTTGGCTGTAGACAATTATCCCCACCACATCCCAGAAGACTAGAAAACTGGGACTACAGTCCCAACTATCACTCCTACATTGCTTTTCTTCTTCTTCTTCTGATCTTCTTCTGATCAGTAACTGAATCGAACTCGCCCCTGGACTGTCTGAGGAAGATGAGGAAGTTGCGCAATCCTTGTTCGAATGACATAGATTTGGATTGCCTGAAACACTTTGAACAATCATAGAAAAATTGAATACGCGTTAAATACATCAATTTCCAAAACACTGAATGCCCAACGAATAAGAAGGGAATGATGTAACAATAGATGTTCAATTCATAAGTGCTTACTCTAATTTTAACTTCTTGTTATTGATAAGTGATGAAGGTATAGGTCCACTGAAATCATTGTCTGCCAAGTTCCTTCAAAAATTGAAACAGTATCAGAACAATAAGAAATGACAGGATCCAATTAATACTAGATCAGTCTTTAATGAAAGAATGACATGTAGCCTTTATGTTTAACATGTGAGATTAACATGCAATCTCTCAATGACTGACCAGCCCAAACGATTTCTAGCATTTACAGTATCCATCTTCAATTAAAAAAGATATTGATAATTAATGTCTACTCACAGTTCTTTCAGACTGGGGAAGTTGCCAAAGAACTCTGGAATAAGTCCACTGAAACTATTATTATGCAAATCTCTGCCAAAGATATAAATAAGAAGCACAATCACCTCCAAATAACTAGAATAAGTAGTAAATGAAAGAGAGACGACCAACTTATTGCAACCCAACTCACATTTTTTCAAGAGCATCCAAGTCACTAAAATCGGGAAGGATCCCTGAAAATCCCCCCTCACTTAGATCCCTGCAAACAATCAACTTTTGAGTGGGAGAACATGTTATATACTATGAACGTAATGAACATTTGAGTGTGTTGTATATGCTTACAGAGACGTGACCCGAGGCCTCTGATCAGAGCTGCATCCCACCCATTCCCAGTTGTATGAAGCGGGGAGGCAAGGATCGCCTGTCCATGCCCCAAGCACATCAATTTGTCGCTGCAGATTTACCAATGCATCCACTAATGACATGCAAATTAAGCTCGATCAGTTAATCAAAACACCATGAAATGAATCACTACATATATGTAATGTTGGATATTGGATCAGGTTGACCCGATAATATACTAGCGTCCACATTGAAAAAAGAGGAGAGAAATGAGTGGGAGGCGATTAAGAAACCACCCCATCTACATCGGTTATAATAACCAGAGAGAGAGAGAGAGAGAGAGGCGTTAAATCTCTCTGCATCTCTCTCAAAGACAATTATTACATTCAATATCTCCCTCTCTTGTTTTTATTTAATCTCTCCAAGGCGACCATTCCGGGTCTTTTGAATTTTAAGGGTGGAAACAAATAAATTTCTTGTTATCTTATCTTATTCCCGCAGATAAAGAATAAGAAGAGGGCTTGTAATTCAAGGGTTCAAAGAAGTAGTCGTATAAACTCTATATAAGACGTACTATCATTGCTGTTGGTGGTCTTGTTTAGAGGATCACTAATGTGGAAGAGTTCCGATGCGCTGATGATTGGAGCGAGGGTCGAATCGGAGGTGGGTCGAAGAGAGACGACATTAGCCGAAGTCGCATCTTTGATGGTGAAGTTGAACTCAAGCGCGCTCTGATAAGGGAGGCTTATGGCGTCCGATATGGCCGTCTCATCCACGAAGACCTTGAACGACCGCTTCTCAGTCGAGGCGAGTTCGCTCATCTCGGTGAAGTAGAGGTTGATGTAGATTTCAGTCGGAGTGGTAGAAGAGATGATATTGGTGAGGGATAAGGAGCTCGAGGCGTCGCTAGCTGAGACGGCGGTCTGCAGCACTGCCTCTGGAGGCTTGTCTGTGGTGCTGTCCACCGTGATCGTCGATGCGTCGTTCTTCAGCTTGGTTAATCCAGTTAAACTCGTCGCCGGCGTCCAAATTCGATCGTATGGATCGTATGGGTACCTATGTATTTTTTTAATAAGAAAAAAAATGAGAGAATTGTTTTTTCTTTGTTTGACAAAGACAGTAGAGATTTGAATAGTTAAAAAAAAATCTATCTATTCAAAGTTTGAAATCTATTTATGTGAACATTACACACCTCACAATGCTGGGGGCACCATAAGCCATCATGTTCGTGATGAACAGAGCCCGGTCCGAGCTGACCCCCGGGTACATGTCCGAGTCGAGGCTCGTCACCTCGATCGCTGACACGAACGGTACCTGCCCCTGCTGCATCTGTGCCACGCACACGCTAGTCGCGTCCCCATTGATGACGTACACCGCCTCAACCTGGACGGCCTCGTCTGATGATGCCCAGTTGGGCTCCTCATCCTTTCTTGGAAAGTTGGAATGCTCACATCTTCAGTTCTTCACACCATATGTACAAGTTGTGTTTTCTTTTTTATGGGTTGACTTGGACTTTCCACCGTTTCAATCATTCTTATAACAGTGTTAGGCTGGACTAAAACTAAAAATTATTTTCTTCAGTTCTTTACACCATATGTACAAGTTGTGTGTTTTCTTTTTTATGGGTTGACTTGGACTTTCCACTGTTTCAATCATTCTTAATTACAACAATGTTAGGCTGGACTAAAACTAATTGTGCTCAAATCCAATGTCTGAAGAATATGCAGTTAGATTTTGTAATTTAACTCTTCACCATTACATATAATGACATAGAGCAATGTTGCTACACTGAGTTCCTTTTATAATCATAGATTCAATATTATGTCACATTAATCTCATTCACTCATTATAACAAAGTGTACACATCGTTAAAAATTTTCACATTTTTTATAAATAATAACATTCAATTTATTGGAGTATATATTTCATATTTTATAAAAATACGTATCTCAATAAATAATATATATGATTTAATTTAAAAAATAAAATATTGATATACTGTATTTTGGACTATAATGAAATCGATGAGTCTAACATTTTTTTTAATGAAAAAACATGTATGATTCTTTTGCGAAACGAACCTTAAACATTTCTCATATAAACTACGTCGCGTAATAATACACATCCATTCAGTCACACAACTTGAAAATTTTACAGGATCAGGATCAGGATCAATTTTGATTGGATGTCATGAGTTGAAAACTAGTTATTTTGTGGTGGTCCAAAACCATCGTGGTCCAATAACTGTAGAGTGGTATAGCGACGGCTTAGAACCCGCCGTAAACCCTTTGTCGGCAAGATCCGATTCGCAAATACCTTAATTTGTGCTTGTTTAAAAAATTGCCATAGCAAAAAAAAAAAAAAAAAATCTTTGTTCGACAGTTTCTTTTCTGTCGTAAAAATCCGCCATATAAGTTTCATCATGTTCTGGATTATTTGCAATGGTCCCAAACCACCACAAATAATTTGCACGCCTGAAGAAGGCCTGTGTGAGAGGCCACATTCCAAAAATTAAAATTTGAAAATTTCAACCCATGCAACAAAAAGCCCAAAGCATATCAAACAAGGATAATGTTGGGTAGTACAGTCTCATTTTTAGCTTTAATTTCAGTCTACATGTCTTTTAAATTTTTTTAAAAACTTTATCTAATGAGATACGTGTTTTTTAAAAAAAAAATAAAGTTTATACTTTAATGAATTGCATGAATGTATTTATAGAAAATGTAAAAAAATTATCAATGCATATATCTCGTTAATGTGAGTATATGCTCCATTAATTTTCAATTGACGCATATGAGAATGGAATTAGGGTTAAAAAAAAAATTGTGTGTAACAACGTACAAATGTTTGCGTCTTTTGCATTAAATGTTACAACTAACATAGAGAGATCTCTAGCCTCAAATAAGGGTTATCATTTGGTTCAAAGCCCACAAGCCTGGCCCGCTTGGCCCAGACCATAGGGCCTAAACCTGTCCAAAGCCCATTGACAGATCAGGCATGGGTCTCGCTTTGAGGCTGAACTGGACCCGTTCAGGCTGGTCCATCGGCCCGCCCATGGGCCTATGGGTGCCCGGTGGGAGGGCTACATTTATCTTTTTCCTCCATAAAAATGGAGACACAAAAGGAACACTAGTTATTTCATCTCATATCAACTCACTCATCTCTGTTAACACAAAAAAAAACCCTCGAATCATTACTTACTTGAGCGTCAGAGTCGCTTGGCTGGCATCACACTGGTGTTCAGAGGATTCTGAGTACTGGTTCAACCTTCGGGTAGTCGGATCACTACTCAAAGGAGAAATTCTGCCTCATCTACATTGGTTGAGGGGATTTTCACCCCCTTCAATATTTATATACAATCAATTCATTTTATAACTTAAAATGCAATTTGCCTATGTTTTTATTTTTGTTATTTCATGTAATGAGGTATGTATTTTGATAAAAAGTGAAGTATCTACTTCAATAAATTGAATGGATGTAAAAAATGTACATACATCATGGTGCTATTTCACAATCCTTTTACAACCCCAAATGCAGCTTCGTATACCTTGTTAGTCATTCAATGGGGTAAATACTTATTTAGTGAGGTATATATTTTATTAATTTTTTATTACACTTGCTCAAAATGAGTCAATGTAATTTGAATTGAGCAATATACATTTTTATCGAAACATATACTTCATTAGATAAAATTTACTGTTTTTAAAAAATTAAAACATGCACGGACTGTCCGTGAGACTGCATTTAAGATTGTCCCCAATATTATCCAAATTGTTGTGAGTGAAGGGGCTAATAGAATATGTGAGACTACATTTAGGATTGTCCTCTTCCTAACTAAATTTTTTCATATTTTTTATAAATGAATACCATACATTTTATTGGAGTATACAATGTACATAGCTAATCTAATGAGACATTATTTGTAAAAAAAAAAATGATTTGAGTTTTGAAATGTAAAATGTACGCTGTGTAATAATTTTTAAAGAGATCAATTGGAATACTCAATCCTGGTATTCTGATTTTTAACCATTCCTGCCTTCAAAGGGGAATAAGCGGTTTCCATTCAACACACCGCCAAACACGAAGCGGACGCCATGGAATCTGGAGGCGGTGGGGATCCCATCCCGCAACCGTCGTCTGTGTCTCCTCCTCCTCCTCCTCCGCCTCCGGCATCTCAATGGACGACGGCGATGTCGCGGCGGTACCAGCACTATCTGGACAAGTCGACCCCATTCGTGCTGAAGAGGTGGCTGGGGACGGCGGGCCTCGCGTTCGTGTACATCCTCCGAGTCTACTTCGTCCAAGGATTCTACATCGTCTCGTACGGGCTCGGCATCTACATCCTCAACCTCTTCATCGCCTTCCTCTCCCCCCAGGTGGACCCGGAGATGCAGGAGCTCCTCGATCGAGATGAGCCTTCCCTTCCCATTAGGGCAACCGATGAGTTCCGTCCCTTTGTTCGTCGCCTCCCGGAGTTTAAATTCTGGTAATGTCTCTCTTGATCTGAAATGTTTTTGTTCTTTTAGGTTTTCTTGCAGAACATCTACATTCCAAATCTGAATGTTTTTTTTTTTATTATGCGGCGCATTGCGATAATCTCACTCAATAGATCGTTAGATTGGATCACACTTAGTCCAATAAATGGAAAATAGTGATCTCATGAGTACTGTTGTTTGAATGTTTGATAAAATTTACAACCAATAGGTTCTGGTCTTAGATTTCACTGCGTACACATAAAAGATAGTTCTGATGATTTATTTTGTTACCCATCTCTATTTCTAGTTTGTTCTGTACAAAGTTCTTCCTTTTGGTTCTTTTTATGCGGGCTCCCTACAGAAGCCCTCCTAGCGAAAGCCAAACTGGATGTCACTTGGTAGTGAGCACTTGAAACATTGCAGATTGTTTTGAAAAGTGAAGTTTTTCTTTATCTTGCATTTGAGCAATTTGGACTGTTCTTTCAGAACATTACTAAATGGAATTTTTTTTTTTTTTTTTTTTTTTTTTGGGGGGGGGGGGTAGTTGAATAATAATGTGTGTTCTATTAAATTGGTTTGGAGAATGAATACAACTGTGGTGATTTAAAGTGCCTGCTCAAGATGATGGAGCCAGCATTGAATGAAGATGTTTATGTCCTATAAAATAGATCTGGACAAGGGATACAATCATGGTAATTGAAGGTGATTGCCCAAGAATCTAGGAGGTGGGCTTCCCCCCTCAACAGATTCATGGGTATACAACCGTAGAAGATGGTAAATGCTCAGCCAAGTTTCTATTTTTTGTGGCTCACTGTTTCTCATTTGGCCCAGGCTGTTTGAATGAATCTGCTTGTAATGATTGTAATGCTCACCATCTCATAACGTCTGGACGATATAATGTTTCTCGGGTGTTAGGATCTGGTGCTAGGATTCGGTCCTAGCCCGATGAAACATTTCGGTCAGTGGTTCAACACTTGTTTCCGAGCCAATGATCGCAAGTAAATGGTTCCATGTCATGCCCAAGTCCTTGTCATGTTCGGCACAAACCTCCCAATCGACCCTTTGGAAGGTTCCAATTTACTAGTTTGACGTTCACGCGAACAGTCAAGGATGTGACAGATGGGAGCTATGTTTGACCAGACAAATTGGCTCTACAATTAGTATCTAAAATACAGTAAACCTGGCTATCTTAGTCTGAACAGTAGTAGATAGATCCTGTATTAGAGGCAGTTTTCTAGATGACACAAACAAACAGCCTTTCAACTCAAAAATAGGAAGAAAGGAAGGTGATTCTAGTGGATATGGGAAGAGGTACAGTAAAGCTTCATGCTGCACAAACAAACAGCCTTTCAACTCAAAAATAGGAAGAAAGGTAGGTGATTCTAGTGGATATGGGAAGAGGTACAGTAAAGCTTCATGCTGCACAAAAAGTTATGTATTAATTAAAGTAAAATGGAGTAATAGGAATGTGCACGAGTAAAGTTAATATTTTTAAATTTAAGTGCAAAAAAAAAAAGTTTAATATTTTTCAGATGGATTTGTAATATTTAAATGCAAATAATTTTAAGTGGCCATCTATCTAACAACAAGACACGTTGAACACGGCACTTAGCCAAGGTATACTAGTTTATGTTTTGTTTTTCCTGTGTTATTATGTATTTTATATATTGCATTTAGTTAGTCCCATTATGGGAAATTCTCATGCTTGAGTTTGCGGATTTGTAAAATTGTTAACTTTCTGCATGAGTATCCCAATTATCCTTTCCCAGGTTGACTCCTTGGTTGGCATGTTATCCAATTACTCAAAAAAAAAAGTGG
The DNA here is from genome assembly GCA_030737845.1 of Acorus calamus. NCBI lineage: Eukaryota > Viridiplantae > Streptophyta > Magnoliopsida > Acorales > Acoraceae > Acorus > Acorus calamus. Next base: position 4,417,559 of record CM060859.1, on the reverse strand, counting down.
CCCACACTTTTTATCTTTCAAAGTAGATCCATGTGGAGGCACAGGTTTTTAATCCCTTGCAAGAAGTTCACGTTTTATTTATATTTGTAAGGACTGTTTCTGTCCTTGTTTGGAGCCATGTGTCATGTCTTACACTTGGTTACATCTCTGACGCATAACATAGTATCAAACATCTAGATATATGGTGTCTGACACAGTACCTATATTTGAAACAGAAACACACCTTTATCTGTCATTATGGTTAGTTCAATCCTTATGAAGATTAGTTGAGGCAGTTATCAATAGTCACATATTATATAATCACAGGATCTCAATGTTCAGCTTGTAATCTACATTTGAATTTCCTGATCTCAATGATTACAACCTTTAAGATCATGAGGAAATCCCTGGCAAATAATAGCCATATTTGGATATACAACATTTTTACGAAGAAGCTGGGCTGATGATGGTTAGTTTGACACACATCCCCAAAGATTTGATTCCATGCATTAATCCGTGGATAATATTTGAAGCAGTTTGAACTCTTCTTGTGAAAAATATTCTGCTGTTTTTCAGATACATAGTACATGTATACCAATCAGTGCCTCCAAAAATTGATGCGATTTGGTAATATATGTCTAAGATCTTTTAAAAAAAATAGACAAACGAGTAAAATATGACTCATTTATATTATAAGCTAACAGACAACAAACAATCTATCTATTTTATACTAGTAAAATGGAATTTAACAGGCTATCTTTGCACATTGGGGTTTCGAAATGGCTAAAAGAATTTGGTTCATGTCCAGCAATTGTTTTAAATCAATATAAATATTTTTTATGAAGTTGAATTGTAAAAAAATGCATTAAGATGGCGTTTTGTTACCTTAAAGTAGTTTCATGGTTGGGTCTTCCCCTTATGCTTATCACCTTTTATTTTTTTAGACACTTTTTAAGTTTGCTTCCCACATCCCCACCTAACAATGACAAGTGCGTGTGCACGTCATAGAATGTTTTATATCACACCCTTTGGAGGCTCTCATAATTTATTAGGCATGTCTTATCACAGATGGACCTAGAATGTTTAAAATTGTTCCACAATTGGGACACAGAGATATCATGGTAAATAAATATAGTGAGAGAGTTTATTGAAGCTATCATTTTTTAAAATAAAGGTTAACACACCTTCGAAAAGTGGAGACTCAGAGATATCATTGATGCACATTGAAGTAATCTTCTGTTTTTGAGAAGTTTTCATCTTTCCTTTCAGATGAGTGAATCCAAGGAATCATTCATTACCTGGGTCCAACATGGTGGTCTTTGGCATGGATTCGCAGGGTTGAGGTTTTATGCATAATAATTTTGAGTAATATCAAGTTGCCAATGTAATTGATAAAAAATCTGGTGCATGACTGTGGCTCTCACCCCTTTCTCTACTGCTTGTAAGGTTACTGATGTTGCAATCAAGGCAGAAAAGAGGTATCATGACTCATTAAGTTGTCATCCTTCTGATAGAATTTTGGTAACCTTTGAAATTGACCCTAGATTGTGTTCACCTATGCTATCATCATTCAATGTCTTAGAACCGGACATTGTTTGAGAGGCAATCATTCAATGCTATAATAAACAGATTGAGCATCAGACGGATTTCTGCTAATGGAAGTTATGGTGATATTGTATGCCAACACATTGCCTTTCACTCATTCCTTCAGTCGCTTAACTTCATATTTGTTCGAGGAACATACCAGGAATATGATAACTTGCATTTGTTTAGCAGACTATCTTATGTCCAAAAATGGCCTTGCCTGACTTATAGTTTCTGATTAACAGATGATAGTTACTGCAGCATTTGTTCCCTCCCTCCGCCCCCCTCTGGATTTACTGCTGTCCTTAGTTTTCAGTGGTAATTGAAGTGTCTTCTTGATGAGCAAAAAATACCACTTTTCTGGGATGTTCAAGTCTCAGGCTTTTTCCTGGATTGTTTTGAAATTAGTAAAAAAGGAAAAAACACTGATGTTACCTTGTCCAACAGGCAAATGTTTACAACTGTAGTAAGAGGCTTGTAAATGTTATCTTTTTGTCTTGCAGGTACTCCATTACTAAAGCTTTCTGCATAGCCTTTGTGATGACATTCTTCGAAGCATTCGATGTACCTGTTTTCTGGCCTATTTTGCTTTTCTACTGGGTAGTACTTTTTACTGTGACAATGAAGAAGCAGATCCTCCACATGATCAAGTACAAATACGTCCCCTTCACCTTTGGAAAACAGGCATGGAATTTTTTTTCCCGTCAACCAATTGATATTTTTTTAAATATATATATATATTTACATTCATTAGCTTATATTTGTCTTCTTTTTTTTTCAGCGTTATTCTGGGAAACGAGCTACTTCAGATGATGATACAAGCCTTCCATAAAATAAAAGTATGCTGAATTCTCTTCCTATTTTCTTATATATGCAAACATCTAGGCGTACTTAGGGTTAATGTGGACTGCAGTAGAGCAGATGGGGAATTGTTTGCAAGCATTGAAATGCGTGCACCCCAAAACATGTAAGATGTGTTCTTATTTTGAATATCTATGTGTACGCAAAAAATTCAAGGTCTTCTTCATGGGACGTGTTTTTCCTCCTTCCTTTCGCTCTTCTCTTGTGAGCAAAAGGGTTTAAATCTGCTGACATTAGATTGCAATTCTGAATCATTGATCTTGGCGCTCACGGTGATTATGCAGTTGTGGGAGTGTGCTTTAAAAGCATTGTGAATGTATTTTTGGTGTCTACAAGATTGATTGAAAAAGTTGATTTTGGCAATTATCATGCTTCTGTGTTGAGAAAAAAATATGTAACTTCAGTGCTAACTTCTGCATTGATAATTTGTTCGACTTGTATACTACTAAATTACCTTGGAAACGCTCATCACTTTCTGTTGAAGACTTCTCAATATCATAACATCCTCTTAGCTTTATGGTTTGTGAATCCAGGGCATAAGAAAGAGAGGCATTATACAATGGATAATGTTACCTGTTCTTTTTTGAGCCTTAATTTCAGTCTACACGTGATTTAAATTTTTTAAAAATAGTATATCATATTTAATGAGGTATATGCATTTCCAAAAAGTTAATGATATACTCTAACGAATTGCATGGATTCATTTATAAAAAATGTGAAATATTTCAATCGGAGTATATATTTTGTTAATGTGAGTATATGTTTCAGTAATTTTCTATCGATGCATATGAAACTGGAATTGAAGCTTAAAAAAAAATTTGTGTAACAGAACCCATATAGATAAAAAAAAGGAGAAGAAAAGAAGAGATCAATATTACGGTGCAGGTCCTTTGCCAAAAAAAAGAAAAAAGATTACGATGCAGGTCATAATATCCTAATTATAACAATTCCCAACCAACTTATTTTCAAATTAAAAAAAAAAATCCCAACCATATCTACCAAATCTGAAAACTTGCCATGATCTGTGCAATGTCTACGTTTCCTTCCTCATAGCCCAGTGGGATTTCCCCTCTACCTTATCACTGTTTCACTGTTTGGTTGTGCGTTTAGGACGATTCTGTTTTTTGAAAAGCTGAAAATCTCCAAACGCGCAACCAAACAGGACAACTTTTGACGGAATCAAAAGCTGGATTCCTTTTAATTTCTTTCTCGAAATCTGTGTTTTTAAAATCTCAAAAACAACGATTTTTTTGTCGGAATCGATTTTTTGAATTGAAAAACAATTTTTTCTACCGAACATTAAATTTCTTCTAAATATTGATTCCTGAATTAAAAAAAAGCATCCCAAAAAATTCAAGGGCTAGTCATCTTAAAAAACAGCTTTATTTCAAAATCTACTTTTCAATCTATGTTTTCAAACGGAGAGTAAGAAAAATTGGGCATCTGTGCTTTGTCTAGCTGTAGGATCTCCAGCACACCCCAGGCATCCAAAATGTGCGAGAATTTCAATATTCTTAATAATAAAACTAATATGATAACCACCATTGTTGAGGTAACAGATTTTAGAGGTACTGGAGTGCGGATTGTTGATAGAGGAAAATCATCAGAGGATATGAATATTGGATCTGAGTAAGAGTTGATTACATTACATGAGAGGGAGAAGAAGGATGTGATCTTGACACCGGCGTGGTACATATCACGTACCCTAAATCTCACTTTTCTTGTGACTAGAAAATTAAATCTCAGAGAATGAATCATTGTACCTCCATTTTTGAGGTATGGATAACTATTTATAGTTGAATCCTGGCTTGCAAAATATTTTTTAAAGACTTCATCATATACACTCTGTTATACTATGGAGATGTCATGGGGTAAGAATCTGGAGATATCAACAATCGTCACATGGTAAGGACAATTAAGCTTGTCAATAGCATGTGTAACATCTATAAAAAATTATATACTTATAATATGAGAATATACCATTTTTTCAAAATCAAAAGATAACGGCTTCACCAAAAAAAAAAAAAAAAAATCAAAAGATCCCGGTTGTATTAAATTCGTAAATCATCATTAATAGCATTCAGAGAACAAGACCCTAGGATAGCTGAAAAGGTAGAGAACATAAAGAACAAGGGTGAATAAACCCAAAAACTAGTTTGTTCGCAAAAAATAAATGAGCATAGACATGTCAAAATAAGTGAAAAATAAATTATTATTAATATTACAAGTCCCCTAAAATTATATTATTACAATTAATCTATTTCATTAGCATAAATGAAATCCCACATATCAAATCTATTACATGTTATCATCTCTTATAAATCTAGGAGTCCACGTGTCAAATCATTTTTTCATATTTTATTAATCTACTTACGTCTTATTCACTTTTTATGCATAACTTATTCATAGTCAACCAAAAAAAAAAAATTTATTATATTTTTCAATGAAAATAATTAAAAACACAACCATACAAAAAATGACTAATATTAAAATAATTACCTATCCCGGAATAGCTTATTTCACTATTCAAACGGGAGTACGGAGAATAACCACATGTTGCCACCTCTACACGTCATACCTGAGCATAATGAAACTGTCATGCAACTATTATTTTACGGTATAAAGCATTTTAACAAGAATAGGGATACCATGTATTACAGCTACACATTCCCTGCAGAACCCATCAACATCTTACAGGCAAGAAGTTGACAGTTACTTGGAGAATTCTCAAACTTATTGCTATTTCTTCTGTTCTACAAATCTCCTCCCCAGAGCCATTTAGCAAAATATCCTGCTCAAGGGGATCTAGAATCGACTTGTTTAATTGTTTGAACAACTAAATGATATGTCCGTCTAATGCATGTCTTGCAGGACGATAAATTGTTTTTCAGTATCGTACAAATATCATCTCTATTCATTCATTATTCTATTCCCGCATAAATCATTCTTCCTGGGAAAATCAAACGGTCGAACTCCCAACCTGTATGGCAAACTATAGATGATGAACTAGGCCCCAATTGTCCAGGATTCTATGAGCCTGAGAGGAAATGAATCTTGGCCAAAGTATCAGGGAGTGGTATATGGAGATTTTGTAATGCCAAATAAGCAACAATACCCGCTGTGTAGCCTGCAAAAGCAAAACCGCTCACCTGCACAAAGTAAAGTTTGACTACCATAGATATGAGAAAAAAACAGTTGCAACGCTACAGGCTAAAAATCAAATTACAGTCGATTACCTTCCGCAAATACCAAAAGAAATCCACCTTCTCCATCCCCATGAAAGCAACCCCAGCAGCAGATCCTATAATGAGCATGGATCCCCCGGTACCGGCACAGAATGCAATGAGTTGCCAAAACTCAGAATCTTGTGGGTATGAGGTCAAGTCATACATTCCCATTGTAGCTGCAACCAGTGGGACATTGTCTATGACTGCTGAGACCACACCTATTGCACTTGCAATCAGCTCAGAACTAGAAATATGAGCATCAAGATAATTTGCCAATTCTCTCAGGATCCCAGCAGCCTCAAGGCTGAAAATATAAAACAAACTGAGTTGATGAAAAAATGTAATTTCTATATCGAGCTACGACAGTTCATCCCCAAACTTAAGGGAGAATAAAAACTACAACATTTTAACATCATCATGATGAAAAATTTATCAACTAAATATATGTTTCTTTAGTGAACCGAAATAAAATGGATTACCAGACAATATTCCTCAAACACACTCTTCATTTTAATGTCTTTTCAAGTCACTAATATAACACGTTCTCTCACCCAAGTGAATCATTTTGCTAACATCATGATTCATGTTGAAAACGTGAAAACCGAAAGAGAGAGAACTTCAGAAAGAGAGGGAAAGGAGAATATGAATATTTCCTATCACAGGCATACTAAAATATAGGTGGTTTCTCATGATAACAGTTGGTATATTAGAAGTATCTTGAACTATCATATAGAGTATTTTGGTTCTTTTATGGCCTTATGGGTGATTTAAAACCCATACGACACTTTTATATAAAGTTTAAAAAAAAAAAACAAAAACAAAGAATAATCGGTTACAGATAGAATACTGAATACTACCGGATGACACATACAAGCTTACCTGATAAGTCGAACTCCTTAAAATTTCGATTACAAACACCGAACCAATATTAGATATATAACACTTAGCATGCAGACTCTACACGTGCATGCATCTACTAATTTACAATAGCTTGTGTCTAGCAATGAACTGTATCAGCTGCTTTAAATTTTAGTCAAGCTAAACACACAAAATTCAAATATTGACCACTAATAGGTCTCAGCTGAAAGGGAACATGTCTCCATCATTCAATGACAAGACACTGCATAACTTCATGAAATGGGTCTCAGCTGAAGGGAACGTGCTAAGGTGATGTTGATATATATGTTTTATTTCTTCACCTCTTTAGTAATCTACACTTCAATTAGAGATTTCAGGTAATTCATTCAATACAGGTATTTCAAACTCCTAGAAAAGCAATTCACACAGATGTTTGAAAGAAAGAAAAAAAATCTAGAAAGGCAGCATGATGCACTCAAAATATCCACTGAATTTGTAATAACCAGTTTGAGTAATGGATAGTCACATCAACTGCAGAGTCATGCCAAAATATAATTAATATCATACCTGCTCACAGACAAAAGAATTCCGAGGAAAAAAAGTATTCCTTGTGTGTCAATCCGAGATAAAGCTTGTGGAACTTTCAACTTTTGCCTTCCCGACTCTCCATAATGAATTGCATCTGTCAAGATCCAAAGCATTCCAAGCCCAAGAAGCATACCCATAAAAGGAGGCAAACCTGTTACGGCTTTAAACACCGGAACAAACACTAAAGCCCCAATGCCAACAGAAAAAACAAGCTGTCCTCTAGGAGCCATTTGTTCTGATGCCAGCATATTAGGAGTGTCCCCTCCCTTCCCATTAACTTCGCTGCAATGATTATATATGGTACATATGGTTGTGTGAGAGGTTCTCAATCTATGATTCGAGGGTTATGTAAATAAGAAATACCTAGTGAGGGACATAAGAGCCAATGGAACGACCAATGAAATGGCAGAAGGAACAAACAATCCCTGTGCAGAAAAAAGATACAATCCGAGTTACTCTAGCGGAAATGAATTTCAAATATATTCGCAATAAATTAAAAGGTAGCTTTAGCTGGATTGTGGACATGCTTTGCATTTAGGTAGATATATACACTATTCACAATAATCAGATTTCTTTCTCATCAAAACACATCGGTGATGAGATAGATTTCTTCATAGTAAAACAACTGTCCCCTCAATATAACTGGAACAATTAGTAAAATATAAATCATCAGAAACACATTCTTCATACAGGTGGGACAACTTGGACTCAGTATATTGCTTGAAATTCTCATCCATCTTTCTGCTCCAATCATTTATAACCATCCAGTCCAAGAAATGAGTGCATCATTGTATATTTCTTAAAGAACATATTGTCTTGAAGAAATGACCAAGGGATTCAATAAAAATTATATCCTTCTTGCTTCTATCCCAACCGATCTTACCAGCTCTTCCACATGGTTGACCCAACATTTGCAGAATGCCCTACAATATATGAAGCAAACTTGTATCGGCAGAAGGCAATTTTGGGAAATAGGGATTGATGACGTGTTGAGCCATGTGAATCTATAGGGTTGAGGGTGGGTGACAGGTGTCAAACCATGATGGGAAACCATACTTGATGATACAACATTTGTGCAACTCCCACCATCAATGATGATGGTGCAATTTTTATTTTCACGCATAACATAAATGTGCAAGTAAAACGCCAGTCATCCTCATTCTTACCCTGAGTTGGGGCACATCTAACCACTAAAGCTCTAAACTCACAGGTATATCCTCACATATCTCTCACAGGCTCAAATGGTACACTCATCACACATCCTACGCGATCCTTATCCCCAATCTCATCATCTATCACCTCAGTGTTGGGGTCTTAGATCGCTTCTTCCAAATCCTCTTGATTCTCATCCTCATGAGTCATGACCATCCACTAGTAGAGTCTTAATGGGTTCTTTTGTAGGGCATTGAAATACAAATTGCTCAAGTCCTGGCATTTGAAACATCGCATCGAGCCATTTTCTTTGGAACTACCTCCAACTACTCCCTTCTCCTTGGTATATCTAACATTGGGTGGCACTGTGTTGTAGTTTTTAGGTTACAACTTCTGGTAGCAAATTTTGTTCCAAAAGGAGTTGCTTTGACTAATGATCTCGGGATTCAAAACAATGCACATGCAGTGGTTTTAGATACCAATCGAAGCTCTTACACAACCTGATAAGAAGGTTGCGGATTGGATGGCTTCAAAAGGGCTCAGACAAGAAGGGTTTTGGAAGGCAAAGTTTGTAAAAAAAAATGAGAAGGATAGGTTTCACACTCTAGGGTTTCACACCTCAAAATCTGATCATAGGTAGTCTAAATGGGACTTTTTCATTTTATTTCATCAGATGTGTTTCTCTCTGTAGGGATTAAAAAAATATAAAAAATGTGAATTAATTTAGGCCATTGATCATCCTAAAGATCAATGAACCATATTAAACTTACGCAGAAGTCGACCTAATCTAAGCCATTAATCACCATAATGATCAATGGTCCAGATAAAGTTCTCCAAGTACAATTGATTTTTCAAAAAAAAAAAAAAAACCCACATGGGGATAAATTTAGATCACTTGCCATTCCTCCTTTGATAAACTTTACAATTAACATTAAATATGTAATATTCGTGTGATTCATATAAATGAGTTACATGTAATAAAATTAACTTATTTGACATATTATAAAAATAAATGCACCAAATGTTGTGACTATGGTTGGGTAGTCTGGAAATCTTTTACAGGGTCATCATTGCTCTGGTACCCTCGTACACATAACAGAGATAATATACAAATTAGGTAAAAGAAGTTGATCAGATGTTTTTATAGTTGGGCACTGGCTAATTGATATATGGTTTCAACAAATTGTGTTCTCAATGCCTATATATTAGTTCTGAAAAATGTTATCTGAAGCTCTTCTGGAAAAAAAAGTGCTCTTCCAGCCACCATCTGATCAATTTTGATAAATCTAATGACAATAAAAGTTTATGACTAGGGAATTTTTTTATAAACTCTTTTGGATTGTGGTTCAATTGCAATTTGTTTATCTGCAAAACCCATATTTAGGAGACCAAGTGAAGGGTAGACATGGAAGATTACAATCTACTGGTCAACAAGGCAACAGTTTGAGATCCCTAATTGATCAAACACCTTGTTCAATGGTAGTTGGATTTATTCCTCTTCAATAACTTTTATGCATACGTACCGAAGGTGGTGTTAGATATACAAATCTTCTTCCTCCACTAAAATCCTTAGCTCCTTGACATTACAATGAATACCGAGGAACTGCCAAGAAGTAATGGATGGCTTCTTGTTCCACAGAAGAAAACAACTGTATTTGTTGTGATACTGTTAATTGCTTATAACCACTTCACCTTCCGAAGGACAAAATATTCCTTCTCCATGAGAGGAAAGATATTGCCTGTACAGAAGGAGATTTTCTCCTCCTCCAACACCATCCATCACTAACAAAATCCCCTCCTTCCTCCAAAACTACAACCATGGGGTTCATTTTGTTGTTAAATCAATCCTTTTGTTTGATGGTTTATTCTATGCTCACTTGCAACTCATGTAGATTCTTCATAGATAAAAATCAATAACTAGGATGGATTAAGAATTCGATTTGGACTACCCCCTTTGTGGATGAAATTTGGGAGCATGCTCAAATCCTCGTCTCGGACTGGGGGGAGATGCTATGAAGAGGCATCGAGAGTGGATTCAGTGGAGCGCATCTTATTAATTGAGGAGTGAGTTTTACATATTTTCTCCATGGTTTCGGATGGTAGTGCACTCTACTACTGCTCAGAATAGGATGTTTTTGTCATTTTTTTTTAAATTTTTTTGTAATAATTGACTTATTTTCCTGATTTAATAATTCACGGTATCTAGTCTATCTTTCTTTAAAAAAAAAATCGATTTGTACAAGATGCCACAACCAAATTAAGGATATAGATCAAAATAACAAGGATCTAGTCTATCTTTCTTTAAAAAAAAAAATCGATTTGTACAAGATGCCACAACCAAATTAAGGATATAGATCAAAATAACAATGATAGAACAAATAAATCATCGCACCCATGGAGGAGAATTATTGCTAGAGTGAAACTAAGCAAGCAATCTACCAACAGGCAACAGTCATGTCCCACAAGAAGTTGCTCTAACTATTACATTCAACCAATAAACTTCTTCTAAAATACATCATATGTTGAGGTGTTGAACAGTTTTTGACACATCATATTTGTGTTCTAACATGAAGATTTTGCATCCAGGTAGGACTCTATGAAAAATCTGAACAATGAGACCACCTATGTACATGAAGTAGCTTTCTTAAAAACATATGGCGACTACAACTTAAGGAGTGCTGTTTTATGTTTAAAGAAAATGTAGGACCCATTCAGACCAATAATTTTCTTCTCATGTGCCACAGCCAACATGGAAATCAAGGAAGCAAATAATACAATAAACCCTAGTAGACCTTATAATTAAGCCCCAGTGCGACTACTGTAGGAAGATAAATATGTCCCCATTTTCAAACCAATCTGGTACCCCTGATACCTGACTAAAAAGGAATATAGAAACTCACATATGGCTTCCTTTTTCACATTGAGTCAAACCTACAGATTATAATAAATGCTCTTTTCATATGATCATGCATTGGATTGCATCTAAATCTTTTTTTTTAAAGATCAAGATTATTCCTAAAGAACAGAGCATATAAGTCATTATCTGGACAAAGGATTAAACCTTCATGGTCTGCAAGGTGGTGATTTGTCCATGAATCCACAACATAGTAGTGGTAACATCTCCAATAGGTGTCCATGCACCACCAGCATTTGCTGCTATTACCACAACAGCTCCTAAAAACCTGTCAAAATTGACAAGATAGTATATGAATAAGTTGCATAACTTCATTAAATTAGCTGCTCTTTTTTTTTTTTGAAAGGGTTAGAGATTACCACCAAGAATTCTATTGATACTGGGATAAACTCCAATGCAAAGACTATAAAATTAGCTTATATGATATCAAGAGCATACCAAGTAAAATCATTAAATTACAAAAATGAAATATTTTAAGTTTGTACAACCATGACCTTCATCTATTGGTTTGATGAAATTTCCTGGCCAATCTCAGCCCTCTATAATCTTTCCTCTTCATCCCAGTTAGATGTTGTCCGATATGGAGATACTTTGGTTATGATAAAGACTATCAAATGTTGCAACCTGCCCATTCTTCACCCGATCAAATTTCTCAATTTATTAAACCATGGTACATGAACATTTTAGCAGATGGTTTTAATAAATTCTCACCCCCACACCAAAAAATAAATAATTAAAAAAAGGAACAACTCAAGGTCAACTTGTTTTCAAGTCTAGTTTAAACAAGTTGTAACTCCTGAATATTTTTCTTCTTCCTTGAGAAATATGGTGTCCGCCAAATTTTATTGAGAAAACTTGACTATAGAATTATTAAAATAGACAACTCCTGAACATTCACTACATCCTTTCTGTATTAACAATCAATATGTGACACAGTGATTTTTCCAAGTATAATAAACCATATTAATTTATATAATGCTAGGGTAGCATTAAATTAAATATTATTGAATGTGTTGCATTTGGCCCTTTTTTATCACGTGTGTAAAGTGGTGTGTTCATTTTCATTTTGGTAAATTAATTATGGTGGCATAGGAATATTTTGGTAATTTTGTACATTCAACAAATGTGATAGAATCATATTTGATGATGAAATTTTTTTCAAGATTATACACACATTTTTGTTATTACGCATACATAAATGTGCACACACATATGTATACACATATACACACATGCATACACATACATATATATCATAGATATATAGATACATATATATGACATGGTTTTGCAAGCATGCTAGGTTTTGTATGATGAGTTAATGTAGAACTCATTGGCCTATGTTTCTATCGAGTGCATGTTTCTGTATGATTATTTTGCATATATATCAACATGTGATTTCAAGATATGAGACATACAATTGAAGAATTGGAAATATATGAATGTTCTCTACACAACATCATGAGTAGTTGAGTAGTTTTGACATTCCACGGCATGAGTATAGCATCAGCATGTGTGGATCATTAAATTAATTGTGGCAGCATAGGCTATTTTTGTCTTTTTGCACCTTCAGCACATGTGGTAGGAACATATTTGGTCATGGAACGAATTTCAAGGCCTAACATACAATAAAAATATGGGTTTTCAAGGTGTATTTTGAAGAAACACAGTTTAGGGGTGGAGTTGCAAAGGATTAAGGACTTGTATGTAAAATAATTGAAGTTTTATTTATTAAATGGGTCTTGAAGACATTTAAAAAATCTGCTGTCGACTCTTTGTACTATAACTTTAAGTGGGATCGATCTGCAAAATGATGCCAGCCCTTATTCAAATCATGTGATCATCTACGGTTTACCTTGTGATTTCCTCCAAATAAAACATCTCTCATATAGCCACCCTGATCGTGTGCGAGTGGTAGACCAGTAGAGAAATTAAATCCTTCGATTTATAGATTTCATTATGCTTCTATTCTGTTCATCCAACAAAAAAATCATCTTATTGAAAAAAATAATCAACATGATTTACATTCTATTGATAGAGCACTTGCTCCAAACCTCTATTTTGATCATAAATTGTGACATTCTTTCCTTTTACTATCCTAGTTTTATTTTACATGCACTCTCTCCATCTTCCATATCTACTGAGTTGTAAAGAGACCCATGTCCCTATTAAATTCTCATTCATTCAGATTAGGAAAAAATTGCATTATCTTTGTCATGAACCTTTACACAAACTTTCTTATTGCAAATGCACTACATGTTAATTACTACACCCCTCACCTCTTTCTTCTATCTAGATACTCTCCTTTTTTCTTCAGTCTGATACTCTGATGTATTGCAGACATACAGCTCATAACACAAGGCCATGACCTATGTTCTTTTAGTGTTTTTCAAATTTGTATGTCATGTCTGTTCTCTGAATTTCCTCAATTTTTTTCTTTATAAAAACATAAGGATATCATAATTTGCATATCTTTCTGTAAGCATCAGAACTGTGTTGGCAAGAGAGGCAACCGTAATGAACAGTTTCAAGATGGCCACAAAAAAGTTAGTTTTGAGATGATCAAATTTTAGGAGTAGAAAAGGCAGACATCTTAAGATTAAAGACGAAAAGAAAGCAAAACATCAATGAATGGCAGTGCTCAAAAATAAATGTGACTTAGAAATCATAATCAATACTTCTCCAGAGATTAAATAAATTTGCAACTCTCAAAAAACAATATATTGATCTCTTGTGTTTGGAACTAATGCTCTACATGTTTTCAACCTACGAAAAGATAATAGTGCAGAACAGAAGGAAAATACGCTAATTAGGCATATCAAAAACTTCTACAGCTGATAATAATACCATGCAGTACAAAAATTTATCAACTAATATATGAAATAAGGAAAATAAAGAGCTATGAGAACATACTTCCTGTATTCAGAAGGAGGTACTAGTTTCCTCAACAAGGAAACCATAACAATAGTAGATGTTAAATTGTCAAGGACTGAGCTGAGGAAAAAGGTCACAAAACCTACCTGAAATATCACCAAAATAAATTCAGTTAACTAAAAAAAATCTATTTTTATATAAGGTCATAAAATGCAGCTGCAAAAATCGACAACAACTAATCCCAATTGTCTGTTTAACCCTCTGGTTGTCCAGAGAGGTTACTACCTTAAGAGGGGCTACTTTGTAAATAAATGACAGCTGGGATTCTATTTCTAGGTTTATTGAAGATTGGGGTATCCGTATCAGTTGTTGCTAGTGCAGAGCTTGTATACTATCAAGGAAGGTGGATCTCATGATTGTTCAATATATGTGTTTGCTTTTTTTGTCTACCCTTCTCTACAATGGTTGTTAGGGCTTGCCCCTACTGATTTATTTTGGAGGTTATCATAATAAAATGGTCGTGATTTCCCACCCTTCTTCAAAAAATGATGAAATAAACTATTTGTGTTCACCAGATGGGGAAGATATAGCATGGTCACCCTTGATCACACTAGCCCTACACACACCAGTGTTTTTTTCAACAACCTCCATTGATTCTTCTGTCAAATCCACAACCACCACCTCTAGTCTATCAACCCAATGCAAAATTGGATCCACCATTGATTTCTCCATCTAGGCTGGCAATGACATTGGATATATGGGCAACCTTCTACAACACAATCCTATAGGGAAGGTTTGATGATCATATAATGTCCATGTCTGACCGAGACGCCAGGAGAAAGTTGGCAGGTTTAAACAGTTGTAGAAAAAAAATCAAAATAGGAAATTATCTCAGAAGTTTTTCCAAGCTTCAAACTTTCACTCTTTGGGAGAACTTTTGTTCTTTCTTGGAAATCTGCAAAACAACTGAATGGGAAGAATCTTCAAAGAAAAGCTCAAAATTGGAACTCTCACTTCTTGCCTTTAAGAAAGAGGTGAAAAAAAATCTTGAAATGAGGAAAGCGAGGCTCTTTTATCCCTTTCAAAACAAGTGACATTTTACAACGTTGGTTGAAACGACCAACATGTTGATGTGTAGCAGCGGCATTGACCAATTTCTTCAACATATCGTGTCGCCCACCCTACCAGGACTGACAGATCATAACATGGCAAACAATGATGCATTGGTGGCAGGCTTCAAGGGTGAACTGGTTTTAATAATCATTATTAGGACTTGCGCATAATAGGAACCTTCTTGAAAATTTCATGCAAACATAGCACACGAATCTTCAGCTTTATAAAATATGAATAAAAACATAGTGATCCCTTCAAAATCCCTTACAAAAGAAATCTAAACAACTGTCGAGTACTTACCATATAAATCCGTGAAACTCATATGCGATACCAGTAGAAATGGATCTTGTCTATCCATATGTGATTCCACTCATTGCCCTTGCATCTTCATTTTTAAATAATTGATACCCATGCTCTTCCTCCATTACTGACATTTTACTTGTCATCAAAATTTGGTTAAACCAACTTGTGAGTCAAACCAATTCACCCAACTTTCTCAATTCTGATCAGTATTTGTACTAGCCTTGTAGATTTTCCTTTCTTCCTCTTTTGTTAAGCCTTCTAAAGTTCCATAAATCTAACATCTTCAAGGTATTTGGGTTCTTCTTGGCCTTCTAAAGGCAAGATATACAATAGAAAAGAAGTTTTCTGAGCCTTGTTTAACATAAGATCCTCAATAAAAGAAAAAGAAAAACTCTCCCTTACTTCAACAAGTGCTCCAAGAACTTTGTAGGGCCCATCACATCAACCAGTTACAAGAGTGCAAGTGACTACTCGGGTCTTATTCACCTCAAAATTGAAAATTAGGGAGAACCAAGAATAAATAGATTAACATAAAAAATATGAAATCTTACAAAAAAAAATCTATCAATAAAGTCAACAAAAGAATTATGGGGAATATGATACATGAGCTGATCATATTTGATAGAATTAAATTTATGCCAAAGACAATTCAAACTAAAAAAATGATGAAAACACATATATCCACAGGGGAAAGCCCTGTCAGGGACTCAGGAGATAAAGGGCGTGGAAAGATTTATAATGTTGATCACAGGGAATTGGAGGCATGTGAAAAAGAATCATTTTTCTTATTAAATTGTAGTTCTGTGAAAGTTGATATGGACAATAACTTACCACCCAAAGAAGAGTCGTGGTTTCCGAGTTGTTATATTGTCAGTGACCAATTTAAATCCTTGATGTGCATCAACTATTTCCACTATAGTCATTGCTCCAAGCAAGAAAAATACGATTTCACTGACCTCAGAAGATGCACGTGATAATTCAGTCACAGCAATATCGGTTGAAGGAGCCTGCACCATTATTTCAAATAAAAAGTTCAAAAATATTACATGATATCAATTAGATTAATAATTAAAAAGAAAACTAGCACCACCAACATTATATCGATAATCTAATATTTTATGAATTAATACCCAACATCTTATTGTACTCGTGTTCTATTAACAATCTCAATATGTCAATTCGAATAGAATGGAAAATTTTAGATCATTATCAGGACTATATATTTTGGTGTAAATTGTAACTTCTGATAAACGCTTGTAGAGTGATTTACAAATACTCCTTTAAAATATACATCAATAATTCAATCATATCATGATTTAAGTCATTTATTTCATCTAATATACGACAAACCATTAATTATTTTATATTCACAATAAGCAACTCATTTCAAATTCTTACAATAAAAGTTGTACTGATTTCTAATTAAAAGAAGCCATTGTTCAATTTGAAACGACACTAAAAGTAAACACAGACAAGGAAGGATGCACATGTCACATGTGATGCATGTGACTTTGCAAAATGTCCAATGGACCTTTTAAGAAACAAGGATCTATTGATAAAAATCAGTTTTTAAAAGGGTTGAAATGCAACAGTCAACAAAAGATTTTTTAGTGAATATCAATTTAATTAGGAGTCAAAATGAAAATTTTCACTGAAGAGTTGAGATTCCTGAAAACAGAACAAGAGGCCCTAACAATGTTAGTGCATGTAAATTGTAGTGAAAATAGGGAGGTGAATAGTAGGAAGATGGAAAGACTGTTGAGGATGCTGCTTCAGATCCCAATGTTAAGATGTCGGTGCACAGAGATCATGTAGTTGGGTATGTAAAGGTATATGACAGAGAAATTTCTGATGATAACTGGGCTCTTCAACCCGCACGAGGTTGGCTCTTTGGCTAGAGTCATTGGTTTGCTCCCCATGGGTCTCGATTTCACATCACCCAGCCTTGCCTAATGCAAAAGATTTGTGGGTGATTTGTACATCCAGGTTTTTTCAACTAATGTTGGTTCCTCATTAAATAAATAAATATAAAAAGGAGGAAGAAAAATAAGGTTCTCTTAGTTTGAAGGTGGATCTTGGAAAAGGGGATGTAAATTAGGGAAGAACCCAAAAAGGAGCAAGAAGATAAGTGGCGCATGGTAAATATCAAGTGAACCCAGGAGATAGAGAAGAGGGTTAAGATTTCTAGATGCCTGAGTGGTGGGGTCCCTTGTGGGATCAAAGATGTTGCCAATGGGAGAATCGAGGTAGGTACCAGGTACAACATTGTTTTTTTTTTTTTGAGAAAAGTAGAATGGTACAACAGGGTACTACATTGTTGGACCAGAGAATGGATTTAGAAACATGATTCAGCAATGATGGAGAGGACTGAGAGTGGAAGAAAAGGGACATAGAATTTGGCGTGAAAGCCTAGGCTTCTGAAACTAAAATAAATGGGGAAAGGACAAGATGTTGGAAAGAAACAAGAGGAAGTTGGTTAAAGGAAACACAAAAAACACAAAGGATTGCCAATAAGCACATAACCACAAGCACCTTTAAAGGGAATGAAAAACATTGTCCAATTCCACCATATCTTTGACCGTCTTCAGGATTTCCCCTCCATCTAAAATCCTTCTACATCCACAGACAACAAGGTTACAATGTCTGACACAAACGTGAACTTCGTCATGAAGTGACCTTGTCATGTAGATAGCATTGGTCATTAGTCTATTGAATGTCATTAACATTGTTTAAACATTGTTCCAATAGGCCTATTTATGGAATTATTCTCATCAAACACATTGGACCATCATAACCAATTTTGAAGTGATTATCTCAATATAACACAAGAATCTAATATAGCACATGAAATAAAATGTATATTTATTTAAGAAAAGGAAAAAATCAGTTAACTTACCCCAATACTTCTTATAACCCACAAGCAAACAGCCATCAGTAATCCAACCCCACTTTTGTTAAATGCTAGAGATTCTTCAAAAATGATGCCAGCATACCCGATTATGAATACCAATGCCATTGCAACATCCTGTACAAGAGATACTTCAGATCAAATCACCTATTGCTGTTCCCTAATTCCCAGAACCAATCTGCACGTGAATGATGGAAAACAAGAAGAGCCTTCTCAGAGAATTTAATCTGCAATTACTATTATTATTTTATTTTATTTTATTTCATTGAGAAAAGGTGACCCTCAATTCTATCGTAATCAATATCGGGTAAGGTTCCAGAAATAAAACTAAACAACGTAAACAAGAGCAAACAAAGAAATAAAAAAACAAGGAGGGATCACAGCAGATGAGATATCTGCCCCACAACCCAATCACTTCTCGACCTGTGTATGTCGCCATGAAACCCTGTCCCCTAGGACCTCTTGTATGACTAAATGTCTAATGTCCACCACCATATAGGACCTCTAATATTTTTTAATTAAATGAAGAAGAATTGTTCACCTGATTAGCAGCAACCCAAGAGTGATTAATTGCAACTGCGGCTACCAAAGATGATGCAAGAATTGCTACAGCTTTCAACAAGTCTGTTTTCGGCTGGTAGCTAGCTTCAATATCTTCTGAGCTCAAATCATCAACTGAACATAAGGGATCACATGGTCCAGAACTCGCCTTAAGATCCTGATGTAAGGCCACAAATTGTATGTCAGTATAAAACACCAGATTCAAAAAACTTGCGGGTCAAGAAGGAGGTCTCATAAACAGATGCCCCCATAGACAAAATTATCTTGGAGAACACATGATTGTGGTATGGTCATCAGATACTTTGACTCAAAAGTTGTACCACAAATAAGAAAACAAGTAAACATGATTGAATTATTATTTTTTTTTATAGAAGAGAATTTTTTTTTGCAAGTGACATGATTGAGTATTATCATCACATGACACATAAAATAGAAGAGGTTGTTTTATTTTAAAAAAAGGATTCTGGATGCCAACAGAAGTTTAAAGGAGATCTTTTTTTTTTAAAGAACCACAAACAGTGATCAACTGGTAACATAGAACCACAACTCATGTCAATATCAATAAGAATCTCAGAAGGAGAAATCTGAAGGTCAACATATGTTTCCATGTCATTTGGAATAAAAATTGGACAATCCAAAGATAGCAAGAGGAACTACTACAGGCTAGGTCTTCTTTGAGAATCTGATCATGAAGTATTGGGAGATCATACCACGGATGAACTTGAGGAAAAGACTGAAAGTCTGAAAGGTTAGGTATTCAAATTGGACCAGACAGATATTTAACTAGAACAATAGCCAATAATATCTGATTCAGAGTTGACAAACTTACATGTCAGAGAACACCAATTTAAAGTATACACAATCTCTTAACAAACGAAAGCTTATAGTTTCAGTTCCACTTTTATATGGTGGACAATTCAACTACATCTTTACTTTTGTAATAATTTCCTGACTGATTTTTGCAATTGCAATCAAGAAAGTAGCATTGCACCGGATTCAGAGATTGCAGAATCAGTTGATATCTGATTCAAAGAAGCATTTGTTAAAAATGATATTCCAAAGAAGCATATGATCACATTGGCTTACGGATAATTATAGATAATTCAAGAATGATGTACGGTGGATGTCTTGAATATTCAATGTGTTTTGGAGAGGTGTTCATAATTATCCATTTAGTCAAAAGGATTTATTTTTTCCCTAAGCAACGTGGAGCCAAGGACAAGGAGATCTGTTATCCGTCTTTCTATTTATCACTGTTATTAATGAATTAAGTTGGCTAATGAACATGCAAAAAGTAAATGGTGGAACAATAAAATCACTTGGAATTTACTGATGAAACTATAATTCCAGGCAGCAAGAGTAGAATAAATGGACTACCAATTAACCCCCCCCCCCCCCCCACCCCATGCTGGAGCTCACCACAGTCGATAAATATACATGTGGTTTCGTGTTCCCATCTTTTCTCGGAAAACCATAATAGCCAGGTAAGTTGCCTGATAGTAACAGGATTCTATCTACAGGTTATTAGTTGATATTGTGAGTGTAAATGCTTAGTTGGCAATTACATGAATACAAAAGTTCCAGCCAACCACTTCGTTATTGAACCTTTACACAATAAAGTCAATATCAAGGAACACCTACGAGTATCTTATCCAATATTGGAAGGTTTGTGAGTGGGCACTCTTCATAATGCTAATAAATCGCTATAAGAAGCTAGAAATCTGTTCTCACCTGTTTATTGTTCATAGCCTACATGTGATAATCCTACATTGTTATCTTACCACCTCATCTGATTAGATTCAATCATGAATGCACAGACAATTATCTTCAAGAAAATGAATACGCAAAATTAATATATAGCTCACATAGTTAATCACATTCCTAACTTTGAAAAAGAAAAGAGTAGTCAATAGATAAAAATCTAGTGGACATCACTGGCATTCAGGATACAAAGTCTTTACATCATCAAGGGCCACAATATCTAGTGGAACCCTTTCAATAGTCATAGGACTGATGCCCTCTTTCACTACAATTCTAACAGCTCTTGAAGATGTGTGCTGCTTGTTGAGATGTCTGGGATGATGGTGATGGGGTTGGACCTGAGTTGGTATGTACTCCAACCAATGGTGGATAATCGGATGGCTAGTTTCATGGTCTCATGGACTATTCTCGCATTGGGATTCCACCTCTCTGCCCTTCATCACATTTTCTGCTGACTCTCCAAGGTAAGTAAGACGACTGTGATGCTTGAGACACTAACCAAACATTCATAAGGTTGAAGGCATATTGGGTGTAAAGCTGATTTTTTCGTACATAACATATACTAACAACTCTTCTTCTCCTAAGGTCTATATGGGCACAAAATGATTAATTTTAGTGGTGTAGTCCACAATTCAAATTCCCTCTATGAGATTGTGAAGAGTCAGAAATAAAAGACGGGAAGAATTACATGAAAGTAACATTTTCATTCATCTTCTTTTTAACTTGTTCTCATGTCTCAGTTCATGCCTTACAGCAATGACTACAATCTTGGCAAAGTTGCATCCACCATGCAGCTGCATGATTAGTAAACCTTGTTGTTGCGAGCTTCACTCGATATTGTGTTCCATGGGAACTCCTAGGAACATTATAGATTCCTCCACCTAAAACACCCAGTTGAGTAACTACTCAAGAGTGGAACCTTGAGGGAATATCGTATCCCCAAATTCACTGTGTTTCTCCAATAGTCTTCTTGTGGATTGAAGATCATGATAGTATTCCTCTTGGCCCCCATCCATGGTGTGATTGTGAAATGTTTTGGTAAAAGTACACTGAAGAATGATCACAAGGATTTCCCAAGTTGAGATTGTCTACCCCAGTCTAAGGCTTGGGGTTCTGAGAACCAAGGCACTGTGGTCAACATTTTCGACATGCTCAAGCTGCTATGGATGTTTATTGAGTGTTCGCCTTAAAATTGCCACCGAGATAATGATGGATACAATTGTTTCACCATCTCAACCATCATAGGGTTGTCTCCACGATTCGAGTTGGTAGCTCACCATAGCACCTTGGCCACTTTTTGCCAATTTCATCAAGATAATGATTTCCTCTCGCCCAATATAATTGGGACACAAGCTATTATAACCAATGATACATGCCAACTTTACACATGAGAGAGAAACTACAAAGGATGTCGCAGAAAAGAACTAAAAAGCTTCATTGATAAAATATAAACACAAACTACAAATTGAGAGACTTCTCATGCTTCACCCAAAAAATCATATGGTAGCACAATTTGATGCCCCCTCCTTAACTTTTGGGCTCTATATCAGCGTTTAAAATATGGGATGTCACCGGAGATTGCATAAGTTTAGATCAAGAGTAGGTTGGAGCTATGGTCATCTATGATCAAGGGTTGACAGTTCCTCATGGCTTATCATCGAGATAACCATTGCACCGTCAATAAGACTTTGGTCAAAGCTGTGTGGAATCGCCAATTACACTAAGTTGTCCAGCATTGCATAAATGTTGCTAAGTCTGAACAACTTTATCTTCTTGTCTCCTATTGTAAGTTTGTAACAGCTCTAACACCCATAACGAGTTAGCCTTAATCTAAAATACTCCTCTGTATTTCAAGGACTTTAGTTGAAAATAATTTACAATAACCACCTCAACCATTTACAAATTGCTGACAGGGGTGTAGAGGAGGGGTTTTAACTCCCTGGTGCTCTGATATGTAGATTTCTCATCTACCTTCTGTCCTTCTCTTGGTTTTGTTTTTCTCTTCTTTTTTTTTTTTATATTAGAACCCCAAATATCAAATAAAACTTGGTGGTAAGAATCATACAAGTTTCTCAAAAAATTCAAAAAATAAAAAAATCAGAGTTTGATCAGATAAGGAAATAGTGCTGAAAAAAAATCAAATAATAAATACGAAACAATTCAATCAATCATTCACACAACGAAAGAACTCAGAAGAACCTCGTCCGTATCTTCCGCAAGCGATTGAACGGCAGGACGAGATTTCTTATTGGCCCGGGCAGTGATGATCAATCCTCGGCCGCTGCCAACGGCGCTCGGAGACTGCAGAGGCAGCGGACAAAGCAACCGCGGAGGAAGAAAGGGAGGAGGACTCTGACGGTGGAGGAATGAATGAAATGTTTTGAGAGAGACATGGCTTCTCGTCAGAACGTTCTTCGACATTCTCTCAGCTCTCAAGAAGTCTGGGCGGAGAGAGGCATGGTTTCCTATCAGAACGATCGTCGACGACATTTTTCAGATTCTCCAGAAGTTGGAGCGGCGGCGGCGGAAGAGATGGGTTCCGCCTCGAAAGGCGAGAACGGCGAACACGGGACTTCCACTGATTCAACGGTTGATATTCGTGGAGGTATTTCGTCGTAATTCATGGTGGTCACTCGACATTGCACAGGTAAGGCTGTAAGGGGGAGATGTGTAAATTGGGCCGGGCTCGTATGGCACGGCACAAGACTAAGAAATCATCGAGTACTGGATAATGTTACGTATAAACATTTTTCAATCTAATTTTAATTTGCACGTGTTTTAATTTTTTTTATAAACAGTATATCTCATTTTAATGGAATATATATTTTTTAAAATAAAATATATGTTTTAATGAATTGCATTTATACATTTATAGAAAATATGTAAAATTTTGATTGATATATATATATTGATAACAACACTCTATTGACACAATATGGTATGACAGTTAGAGAAATATTAGCTTTGTTGGATTAGTTATGTGATACGTTGGTTCTTTCCAACATGATAAGTTAGTGAGCACTGTATAGTATGAGAATCTATAGTAGACACGGCATATAATATATTGATGAAATACATTATCTCATTTTTGTGTGTGTGCATATGTATATTTAATGTGTGTATATATTGTATGTAATATTAAAAAAAATTAAATTTCAAGTTAAAAAATAAAAAATATTATCTTAAAAACTGTGGCCCAGTTCGCTGCGCCTGTGGGCAGCCCGTCGGCCTCCCTGGCCCGCCCGATTAAAATGACAGATGGCTTGATAGCCCATTGGCCCATTTACTTAACGGGCCGGGCCAGACCGAACAACCCGTTTTACAGCTCTAGTGATCGGACATACGTTGACTCTTAACGGTACTTTTTCTTTTAGGGTGCGTTTGGTTGCGCGATGCGCTCATTGCGAACAGGAAGCTGCGTTTGCATCGCGCAACCAAACAGTTTTGTACATTTTAAACACTTGCACAAATTGCCCAAAAGCTGCGATTTCAAAAAGCTGAGAAATATTCCTGCAAATCAGGTTTGTAATCGCAGATTTCTGTAGAATCAGTTTTGCAATCGCACAACCAAACGCACCCTTAATGTCTTATTATATTCACTACTTCTTTTTATAAAAAAAATATTACAAAGAAATATTTGGATATCTTAAAAAAACGTGGTCAATGTAAAATAATTTATGTAAGCATTATAAATCCTGATTTTTGGATCAGCATATGATGAAGGTACACAGTTTTATGTGGATTTGATAATCATTTGATTTTTATGTGGGTTTGATAACTATTTGATTTTTATGTGGATTTCATAATCATTTGATGTTCTCAATCTGTTCTCATTCTCAACCTTTCACCATGATATTTTTTTATAATTAAAATCTTGTGATTTAAATAATATATTAAAAATATTTGAATACCTTTGAATGAGAATAAATATTATAATTTTAATTAATATATAAAAATATATTTTTTTATTGTTAAGTGTTTTTCTGCATCAAAAGTTTTTTTTTATCAACAAGGATCAAGAATTGAACCCACGATATAAAATTATGTAGATTGTTAGTTTTTTGTGAGGTCCTAAAACCTCTAAGCTTTTTTTAAAACAAGTGCAAAATAAAGGAAAAATAGAAAATAAAATAAAATACAAAACTAATACAAAAAATAAAAGTTTAAAAAATTACAAAGTCATCAAATGTGATATATTTATCAATGTAAGACAATGAGCCTCATATTCATCATGGTAATGATGCATCTTTCACATGATCCATTAAACGAGATAGAACATGATGGAAAGATGGATCATGTTCTCCAAAAAGCTCCAGTGAGAACTTTCTTCACCCAAATCGATTTGTCTTTCTTATTGATTGGATTGGGTGAACTTGGTCCGTTTGAAAACACGTTTGAAAAATAAGATTTTAAATAAAATAATTTAAATAAACTTGATTCATGAAAACGTATTTTCTATGCTTTTTAAAAAGATAATTTTTTGTATTAAAAGTTGTAAATAACTTTTTAATTAAGTCTGTTTTTTATAATACATTTAACAATATTTTTTAGCTTTCTGTTTAATTAAAAATATAATTACTTTATTTAATAAGTGATACCAAACAGACCTAATTAGCTTTCTTAAGAGTTGTGAGAAAAATGTCGGAATTACTATTAGTGTACTTACATGTGAAACCATGATCATTCTTTTCTCATTCAAATGGTGAAAAATGTCGGGAACTTGATTCCCGACATGTGAAAAATGTCGGGAATTACTATTAATGTCGGGATCCAATGGTGAAATACATTATGGAAACAATTCCTCATTCAAATTATTCTCCTCACGACAATTTCGATTTTTTTCTTAGCAAACAATTATCTAATGTGTTACAATCATTCAAGTTCATTCTTTTTTATTTTTTTATGGGGAAAAATTCATATAACCCCTTGTAAATATCTAAAATCCATAAAACCCCCAACTTTTTCTGAATTCCATATAACCCATGAAAATGCCTATGTGAATCCCAATACCCCCCTGAGTTAATTTCCGTTGACATATTAAAATTATTATGTGAATATTTGGCCTGTCTGAAAACATACATACCAAAAAGACCCTCCAATGTGTTAAAAATACATAAAATCTTCAGTAAATGATTATTTTATCCATTTGGGTTGGATTTTATAATCGTTCTGAAAATGTATAATGGTTATTTATAGAAATTTTTACACATTTTTAACAAATTGTAAGAAATTTTTGGTATATTATGTTTTCAATAGGGGTAATCAAACGAAATATTCGTCATCTGTCAACTAAAGTTTAACTCAAATGGTTATTTAGATTTATACTTGTTTTTAGGGAGTTATATAGATTTTAGGAAAAGTAAAGTGTTATTGAATTTTAAACAGTTTCAAGGGGTTATTTGGATTTTCTTTTTTATTTTTATTTTTTGTGAGGGGGGAGTTATATTGAAATTCGGGCTCGACCAAGAACTCCCTAACACATATCCATCATGCGTATGTAACATATGTCCACTTGTAAGAGATGCAAATTTTTTTTTTTTTTGGTAAAGATTAACAGAGGCAAAGTGGAAAGAATATGTTTAAAAATCGATGGAGCTGCATTTCGGTAAGGTCCCATCTAAAAATCTCTCTTCAAAATTGAACTTTGAAAACAAAGATCATCAACCCAAATGACACATGCACTTTGTATATACTGCACATGCAACCGGATCACAACCTTGCATGTCCAACAAGGTCTTGGTGACGTGGAATTCCAATAATTAAAACACAAGTCCACTACAAAAGAAGAGGACACGCTACATGCATTTCTCAGTTCTAGTCTCGCGTATGGTCCCTCTTAAGGGTAAGATATGTATACTTTCTTATTAGCATATATATATATGCATCATTATCTAGAAGAAAAGGAAGGAATGATGAGTGAACAAAACGGAACTACTGGACATATAACAGAGAAACTCGATTTTTGTGGGAGGAAAAGAAAAGGGTAAAGAACTGAAGCATGCATGGGATAAGACCAGTGACTCACCAAAACATTTTTCAAGGTGCTCTGATAAAAGATGAAAAGTTTAAGAGCCCCGCCCCTCCCCAGTTGTCAATATTGCACACAACATGTCACGTGGGGTATCAATTGGATTGTTAAGCACATGTCCACCTCATGGAAAATATGTGGCAATGGTGCAGAAGGAAACGCAATAGTCTTCGCGCGCAGTGGATATCTTTGGATAGGTGCTTCATAGGTTGAATAATAAATTGGATGACAAAAAACAGGTCCTGATAAAGATGTGCACTCTCGGTAGCGATAACGCTTTACCTAAGAAAATATATTAATTAGACTAACCAAATAGAATGGATTAATCTAACTTTAGAAAAAAAAACAATAAATATCCATGATAATTAGCCGCGGTGGAATGGATTCTGCGACGGAAAATCAGACATATTGCCATTGCAGATCCAAAACTTTTCCCGCATCCCCATTGAGGCAGCCAGGGTGGCTTCAACGGACGTGAGCGATCCCAATTAGAGCCTAATGTAACTATAAACTCTTTCAGTTTCACTAAGCAAAGTTTAGTTATTTTTTAATGTAATATATATATACCAAGTCATTCTTTTGACCCGTCAAGCGTACGGATCCACAACCATTTTATCCAATACTTTACATCAATATATTTGGAAGAAAAAAGATGATGGAACATAAGCAAAAGCAGTGGAGCCCCACCCATAATGCGGAGAGTCACACATATAAAGCAAAGCCGTGGTCCTGAAAAACAAACACATATTATCCAAAGAATCCATACACATAACACCAAACATTGAGGATGTGATACCAAAGATATGGAGAGAAAATCAGAAGATCGAGAACCCCACCATCCACTGCATTGAAAGCGTTCAAAGTGGAGCAATTGATTGGGTTGGGATGCGGCAACAAGAAAGTGTATGTAGTGTGTGTGTCTGTGAGAGAGAGAGAGAGAGAGAGAGAGCTTTCCCACAAAAAGAAGATTGTTGAATCAGATTCTCTATCGAAAGCCTTATCCGTTTGCTATAAATCATCTTTGTTGCAATTGCTTTTGTGATCAAAACTATCATATACTTGACAGCTTATTAAAGGTACAAGTATTGTTACACCACTACTGTTATCATTGCAACCTGAAACTCATATAAGAGGCATTCATGTTTGTTTATCTGCATGCATGTCACTAATTTAATTTCTTGGAGTTAGGACTCTCAGGGTTTTACTTGTATGATTCTTTATGTGTAGAGGTTATTCATCCATTTTTATTAATGTTTTGGTCATTGCTATTCTGGAGAGAAAAAGTCCCTCGCAGACAACCTGCCATGTTTTTAGGGGCATACACTAATGCAAGTATAAAGAGCGCGGAGGATAAGGAAGATATATAGATATTCCATCCTTCAGTCTTTTATGTAAATTAGTGTGAGAATTTTTGCTTAGATTTTCCTTGAGAACAAGCTCTAAAGTGCTGAGATACAACCCGAATTCCCTATATGAAGCATCAAAAGGCCATTTCATTCAATCTTTCAATGATTTACACAATTTCATTGTGGAAATGGCGAAGTGAAGAAACCGATGAAGCGTACGAATACGCTCTTCTGCTAATTCGATCTAAGGAATGAATTCGCAGACTCCACCGACACTGTTGATTCTTCAGGCAGAATACCAGTGACATTGGGCTTCAAAGATCTGTTGATTTCGTCTGACGAAATACCATATAATTGGATATTCTATATAAAGAAAATTTTTCATAAATAACCCCTGAAAAATTTTAATTTCACTTTTAACCCTCTCCCAATTTTAATTGCAAAAACTAACCCTCGACCCGGTCAACGCTGTCACGTTAGCGCTGACCGGATTTTTTTTTTCCAGGTTTTTTAGGAAATATAACACGCCTTTTTTATAAAAATAAAATTACAAAGTTTAAGGTTTAAAGAGGGGTGTTGTAAAGGAGGAGTGTTATATATAACACACCTCCTTTATATAACACGCCTCCTTTGTATTCGATTTAAAATACCCCTTTTTATTTGGGAGCACCGTTACTTCAAACGGCCATAACTTTTGAACCGTAAATCAGAATCGCTATTATAATATGTCCACACGTTCATCGACGAGATAATTTTTTATCCCTATTTCATAAAACTGGGATAACATTTATGACTACCATTTCCAGAAAAAAAAGAATGTATTCTACCAAACAATATTAATGCTCCATTAATAGGAAGGGTAGATCTGATTTTTTTTTAAAATTTGAAGTTATCTCATATTTGATCTAAATACAAGATTGAGGATAAGAACACAAAAAATGAGGATAATAAAAGGTATTACCAAATGCAAATCTGGATAAAAATAGTGATTTTTTTATCCCCATAAATTAACCTAACTTATTCTAAAAATTTATCCCTTTAACAATGTTCAAACTCGTTTAGGTATTTTATGATTTTTATAATATATCAATTCCATTAAAATTTAATTGTTTTATTGCTTTTAGGCTTTAAATTATTATAAAATAGAGAAAAATCTTCTCAACTAATTGAAATCTTCTTAAAATTAGAAAAAATCCCTGTAAAATTAGAAAATTGTCATAGGTCCTCGTAAAGTGGATTTGGTTACCGATTTAGTCCCCTGTCAAAAGTATATTGAAATAAGTCCCTAGAAACTTATTAACATCAGATTCAGTCCCTAAAATTTTATAAAATTAAATTCAGTCATTTTGTAAGATGAAAATACCCCCGTCATTTTTCAACAACCCCATCTCCTGAAATGTCAACATCCTCAACTGTAAAAAAAAAAGTCGTTAAACCTCATTTGATCTACAAATCGAGTTCTTTTTCAACATTTTTACCTCTTTAATCGCATCACAGAGACTAAACAAAAAAAATTAAAGCTTCATCAACTCCTTTATAAAATCAGATATAACAATTTAAGAATCAAATCAAATTCCATAATACATTTTCAACTCAAAATTACTAGCAACAAAAAATATAATACCTTTTTAATTTCACTTTTAACCCTCCCCAATTTTAATTGATCAGAAAACTAAAATTTGTTTAATAAAATTTAAATAAATTAATATATACTTTTAGATAATCATAGAGATTTTTTTCCCAAACCATTTGTGATTTTATTTTTTTTTTTTGTCAGAAGATTTTTTTGTGTTAAAATGATTTGAGTTCATAGAGTTAAGAAATTTGTTTATTGAAATTATTTATATTATTTATTTACGATTTTTAAATTTTACTGGGATTTTTTTCGATTTTCATCAATTTTAGGGAGTTATATCTTTCCAAGAAAGAAAGTAATTTTTATAAGAATATAACAGTAATTTACCATGCATGGTTAGGGTTAACCATGCATCTTGTTAGTTTTGTTTTCAATAAGGATTAAAATAAATATTGTTTAATAAGATAGAGATCTACAAAAAAAATAAATATTGTTTAATAAGATAGAGATCTACAAAAACTTTTTATAATTTTCACAAGTTTTCTGGAATCTACATCGATTTTTTCCTATAAAATATTGTATATCTATTTTATGTTATTTATAACTTTAATAATTTAAATTTTTTATAAATATGCATGAGTCTTTTTAAAAGTTAGTCTAGGGTCTAGTAAAAAAAAAATCAATTATCAATGCCGACCCTGTCTATGCCTGCTGCAACCAACCCATCCAATCTCCTCCTATAGGCTACAATTATAAATGGGCTCACCTTAAGTAATACTAGACCAACTCCCGCTGCCGGAGTAGATGGGTTAGCTGTGGCATCTGATAGTAGGATTAGGGAGAATTCAACGCACTCTATGAAGGATCCTTCTTTAATATGCAGGAATAATTCATCAAAAACTAATTGTAAATATAGGATCTCGGACATATTTCTCACTGATAGGGTTATCATAGTGTATGAGAATGTAGATATAATTATAAAATGAATTTAATATAACAGCGCTCTGAAATATAAAATTTGCCTCATCGCCTGTCTGATGGGGAACCCCAATTCTGCTGCACTTTATACTCTGCCCAATCTCTTGTGCTTGATGCTAAATTGGGAGGTCGCCAAGATGGGTTAACGATGTGCCAACTTTCAGATAATTGAGATGTTTATTCTAGGCACTAGGTGCACAATGGGCAATCTGAGTATAACTAGCAATCAACAAGCAACTAAAAAGTCATAGTTATAACTTATCTAAAGGTACAATATCAAAGGGTTAAAAGTGGGGTTAATTTATCAAGGTATAACTACTCAACGAGTCCAATAAAAACAAGATAATCCCCCTTGGATAAAGTATCAACTCATATTTCGTTGTCATGAGATTTCAATTTCATATTATGAGCCACATGGGAAAATCCACCCAACATTTTATTCTTCTGTAGCAACCGTATATGGATTCCACTAAATAAGTAGAGCAAAATAAAAATGGAAGTGACATACCACAAAAAAAAAAAAAACTCATAAAGAGGAGTGATTTAGGGAGAGAAAGACTGCCAATTCTGGATAACAAAGTAGAGAAAAGCAAAATCACCCAATATAAATAACCCCACATGAGAAGCTAAGACACACATCAAAGCCACAACAACCAATGGAACCACCTCCTCTCCTCCACAATTAAAAAACACACCCATCCAATTCCCATCTCCTCCACCCATCCTTCTCAATGAACAAACCCACATAAAAATAAAAACAAAAACCCAATTTAACACCAAATTGGTCTCTCCAACTGTGACTGATGGGAAATTCCCTCCTGGAGATCCTGAACGTCCGCGTAGTCGGCTCCGGAGAGAGGGTTCTGGTCCTCTCCCACGGCTTCGGCACGGACCAGTCCGCGTGGCAGAAGATCCTCCCCTACTTCCTCCGCGACTACCGCGTCGTCCTCTACGACCTCGTCTGCGCCGGGAGCGTCAATCCCGACCACTTCGACTTCCGCCGCTATGTCAACCTCGACGCCTACGTCGATGACCTCCTCAATATCCTCGACGCCCTAGGCGTCAAGCGCTGCGCCTTCGTCGGCCACTCCGTCTCCGCCATGATCGGCATCCTCGCCTCAATTAGATACCCAGACCTATTCTCCAAGCTCATACTCATCGGCGCCTCCCCCAGGTAAGCCAATCATTGACTATTGTATATTTGAGTCCGGATTCAATCAAGACCGACTTCGGTTAGTCTCGTCAAACTTCACCGCCTACTGAGGGTGCGTTTGGTTAAGCCGCGTTTGACCATCGTGCAACTAAAAAGAAAAATCTTCCAGCATAATTAGTTTTAAAACCCAAAATCAAAATTAATTTTACAAACCAAACACATCTTAAAATCAATTAGTATCTAATTGAACAGTAGAACATGTACACAACTATTGATAATGCAGTTCGATTCATAAGTTGTACACAACTATTGATAATGTAGTTCGATTCATAAGTTGTGTAGTTCAATTTATGTATAATTTATATGGCTTAAA
The DNA here is from genome assembly GCA_030737845.1 of Acorus calamus. Classification (NCBI taxonomy): domain Eukaryota; kingdom Viridiplantae; phylum Streptophyta; class Magnoliopsida; order Acorales; family Acoraceae; genus Acorus; species Acorus calamus. Next base: position 4,385,422 of record CM060859.1, on the reverse strand, counting down.
ATTGAGAAATGATTCACAGATTCTTGAATGACGGGGACTACCACGGTGGGTTCGAGAGGGCGGAGATCGACAAGGTGTTCGCGGCGATGGAGTCGAACTACGAGTCGTGGGTGAGGGGGTTCGCGCCGCTGGCGGTGGGCGCGGACGTGCCCGCGGCGGTTAGAGAGTTCAGTCGGACTCTCTTCAACATGAGGCCCGACATATCGCTCTTCGTGTCGAGGACGGTGTTCAACAGCGACCTCCGTCCGGTGCTCGGGCTCGTGCGGGTCCCTTGCTGGGTCATGCAGACCGCGCGCGACGTGTCCGTGCCAGGGTCCGTCGCGGCGTACCTCAAGAGCCACCTTGGCGGGCCCACACGTGTCGAGAATCTCCACACGGAGGGACACCTCCCCCACCTCTCCGCGCCGATGGTGCTGGTGCCGGTGCTCCGGCGCGCGCTCCGGTGACTCGGTTCGGGGGGTGTTGTTTTGGTGGGGGTGGGGATCGTGTGTGTGGGGAGACGAATAAAACACTCAGACGCGTGTCCGATAAATAGTGGAGAGGAAGGTCGTTGTCGCGTTGTGGGGATAGGGGATTTTTGCTTTGTTATAATATACAAGTATGTTTTTGATAAGGATGAAGCACATATGATGCTGACTCCTCTCATCTTCCGAGTTTTGCTTGACTTTTTATTGTGTTGTTGTACACAATTTAATTTTTAATTCAATTTCTGTTGTCTCGTATGTTCGGGGATGATATTTTTATATTAAAGAAGCGTATATTTTAATAAAAGATTTATATTTTTTTTATAAAAATGTTGTTACACTGGAATTTTTTATAATTTAAAATACAGTTTTATATATCTCATTAAAATTTAATATTACATATTTATTATTAAATGATGTATATACCACTTTAATTTTTTGAGTTTTTTATTTTTAACTCCCTACAAGCCATCGTATTTAACGATCGCTCTCTCACTTCTTTGTATTTGAGTTTTATTCCCCATATTTAAAGGATAATTCTTTTTTATTTCCTATCAATGATTGAAAAGAAAATTAAATAATTTACAGATAGGTCATTCTCAGTGAGTAAAAAAGAATTATCCTTTAAATATGGATAGTAAAACCCAAATACGAAGAAGTGAGGGAGGCGATCGCTAAATACGATGGTTTGTGGGGACTTAAAAATAAAATAAAAAACCCTAATTTTTTTTACACTTATTAAAAATAAGTTCATTTAACTAAAAAATGAAGCGATGTATAATTTTTATCAAAGTATATACCTCATTAAATGTTTACTATTTAAAAAAATGAAAACATGTATTATCTGAATTTTGAATTATAAAAATAATTAAATCTAACATTTTATTTTTATAAATACATTTATGTAATTTATTAGAATATATACTTTTTTTTTATATAAAAGCGATTACCTCGTTCAATGAATGAGCAGCATTTTTTTTTTTTGTCTCCAGTGGTCATGCATAACAGTTCATGGCTTACCTGTGTTAAGATTAAATCTTGAACTCGAGTCTTAGTACTGATTTACCCAGCTATTTATTAACGATTATTCGAAAAAAAAATTTATATGACCAGAACAAACAAATAAATATAGTTTTTTCAGCTTGACTATAAGATTAGCCATCTTTTTTTTCCCCCTGGTTGGTTGGCTCCTCTTTATGTGAATTTGTTCTTGTCCCATGGAGTGGAGGATTTTTTTTTGCTTAATGTGAACTGCGGATAGCGTGGGACAGCCATTCGCCGCATAAAATAATGTTTTTCGGGCACTATTGAAGAGAATAAGGTTTTTCTTCTTTTGTCTGGTTTACATTTTGACTTGCTACTGATTAGGAACCAAATCCACTAACCCCTTTTCCCATCCCATGTGCTTGCTTGTATGAGATAAGTAAAATATTATATTATTATTCCTTCTTTCCAAAATTAAGACCACGAATCAAAATATCGCGTTTGGAATTAATGTTGCGACGGCCGATTTGAAAGTTCAAAACAGTTTATGGTCTACCTGAGTTTTTGGGCCCTCTTGATTTAATTAAGCAAGTAGCCTCCCATTTTATCAAATTAAAAAAAGTTTATGGTCTACATTTTCATTGCTAAGGGATTCCACCTATGGTAGGTCCCGGGGAAAATGTAACCACTGAATTTTGTTATTTCTTCGCCAAATCTGTTTAGGACAAGGGATAAAACCTGAGAGACCGCCAACAATAGAGATGAGAAACAGGTGAAAGAGATGACAGTGCAGTGGGACTGAAAGACCTAAGACAGTCTTGTTTAACCAGGTTTGGGACTGGGTAAAAAATATTGTCTATTGAAAGGAGCTAAAATCTGTTAGATTTCAGACAGTCCGAGCCTCACCATTTAAGTGTTATCCTGATTAAACTTTAAATGTTGGAAAATAGGCTGAAATTTTTTTGTGACATCCACCTGAATAAAATGTGAGAGAGTAAAAGAAGGCTCCCACAAACATATTAACATGTGGGTAAGCGGATTGGGATATTGGATGCCACTTTTTAAAACGGGTTTCCTTCATGCCTGATTTTGTGGGAACACGTGGAATGGACCGTCCAAGAACATAAATTTAGAGCAAACTTGATGGATTTTTTTATCGACGAGTCACCAATACGTTGCAAATTAGAACAACTTACCCACCATCAAGAAATTACCACAGTTAACTTATTGCCATCGCGGAACTAACTACTGTTAAATGTGGAATGATTGTATGTGATCCACCTTGAATTAAAACAGTTTATGGTCTATGTGCCCTCCGCTGGTCTAGCTAAGTGTTCAGGGAACCTAGTAACCACTAGCACACTACCCGTTTGGTAGACATGTCACATAACCACCTGAATGCATAAGCCATGAACCCGTTTCATTGGAATTGTACGGGAGGTGTTCATATGCACACTTTATGACATGATTTATGACAGGGTATACATTTATCCAAGCATAAGTGAGTATAAATAAGAATAAAATGATTTTGCGTTTGGTTGTGTTTTGAATTATTCTCGTTGGTAAACGTAAGAATAAATGTTTTGTTGTTTGGGTAAAATGTGAATAAAGTATGGATAAATATTTATAAATAAAAAAAAATGATAGTTGATTTGAATGATTATTTATAAGAAATGATGACAGTTGATTTGACAGTGGACCAATATATTCTTTGGGTGAAATAACCTATGATAACTTTAATTCTGTAGGGGTTGGTTGGAATCCATATACCACTTTATTTATATCAGTTTATTCTGACATACTTTATCAGGGGTTATCCGGAGTTTCCAAACACACCAAAACCCTTATCCGGAGTTATCCGAAGGCTTATTCCCAAAACAAACGGAGCATAAGAGTTTTCCTTGTGGCTCATAAAGAGGATTTCATTCTTGCCTAACTAGCAAACCACATGTTTTATGCCTTGTCTGTGGTGTTGAACCTCTGCCGATCATCACATTAAGATTCAGCCATCAAATATGGTAGTCCCCTGATAGCTTACCAGAACATCACAGTTGGTCTCTCCGATATGTAATATGGAGCTAGTGAGGGGTACTTGGAATATAGAACTAGTGAGGGGATGTCTCACCAACGAGGAAACCTGATAGTTCACGCTGTGGATGGAGAGGTTGGGCTCACACCATATAAACTAAGGGGTTGAAGACATTTTTTTTTTTTTTTTGATATCGGAGAGACCCTTTCGTGGCTAATTTTACGGTCGATGAATGTTACCTCCGCCTGTTTGCCCCGCTCCCACAAAAAATTCTTTCGAATAATCGCCAATAAACAAATAGGTAAGTCAACACCAAGACTCGAACCCAGGACCTATCGGTAACACCGCTAAACCCTAAACCGTTGTGCTATGACTATTGAGAACAGTTGAAGATAAGTTAGTTTGGAGGCCTAACACATTGGGGGCTTTAACAGTTACAAGTGGCTACTAATGGTGGAGGAGGAGCACATTCACACCACTGATATTTAAAGTTAATTTTGCCCGGATTTGGAAAACAAGGATACCAAAGAAGATCAAGTTATTTCTTTGGCTCCTAATTCAAGAACACCTCCTTACCACAGTGTATAGGGCAAAAAGGGCGTTGGGCGAGACGACAATGCGCTATTTATTTGGCTCCTAATTGAAGAGCACTTCCTTAACAAAGTGTATAGGGTAAAAAGGGTGTTGGATGAGACGACAATGTGTTCCTATGTATGGAGGAACCAGAGACTGAATTGTGCACTTGCCGGACGGCGAGGCTCTTGTGGCTGCAATAGGTGACTCACCAGATTGGAGACCTCTTTCCAATTGATGAAGGACCTTTGGGACGTAGGAAGAAATTTATCTAGACATGGTGACAGAAGTTAAACGACAAGGATTTTTCAATCAGTACTCCCTGCAAGCATATGGACGATATGGCTGACTCATAACAAAGCCATCTTTAGAAAAAAAAAACATATGAGAGTTCTTCTAGACGTGCTTTCAGGATTGGGGACGCAGTATTATGGGAGCAAGGGGTGAAAATAATTAGGGAAGAAAATTATGAGGAGCGAGCCACTCAGGCTAGCTCTGTTGGTCTACCCGGGTTCGATGTCTTATCTAACTAGAAGTTTATAGACATTGTATCTTTTGATTTCTTCTTCCATTCCTCTCACATAGTTTGAGAATTTACTACGCATTCAAAATTAAATCACAGTAACAATATCTATTTTCTTTTTTCCTTGAGAATTATACAAAATTATCAAATTGTGCAATTTCTTTTGATGATTTTTTTATTTTCGTAATAATAATTAAAAAACAGTAAGAAATGTGACAAAAGACCAATGAGGCGAATCGACAGAGGTAGAAAGCACTCAGCAAAAGACAGGGAGAGGAAAAAAGAAATGCCATTTGGAAAGGTGACAGTGGGCACCGAGCCAGTGAATGATTGCAATGATTGCCGCCCCCTGTTGTCACCCTCCTCCGCCCCCACCATCCTCCTTTTTCTCTTCCCCCCCCCCCCCCCCCCCCAACCCCAGCCATCACCTCTCCCCAAGCACCCACCGCTTCCCTCCCCATCCTCGGCCTCTCTCCTCCCACCACCCCCTCCACGACCGCCCACTTCAAAACTATGATGTGGGTACACACAACAAAATCAAGTAAAATGATTTTCCTATACTAACTCTAAAATATGAAATTTTGATGAATGCAATGTAGATGATCAAAAATCTTTATATGAGAGAACTTGGCCATAAAGCCAAGACATCCAAGCAACTATTATGACAATTTGTACAAGCCAAACAAGAAAAAAGGAAGGAAAAAAGGCTCTTCCAACATTACCCAATACATGAACATTACTAGGAAGAAAATTTGTACATTTGACAGGCTTTATATATGGGCAAGAAGTATTTACCAAAACCTTCCTACTTTGCTCTCGGTTCACCTATGAAATTTTGTAAAGCACCCTCCGGCACAACTTTCACCATTACCTATTTCCCACAAAAAATGGAGATAACTGTACCTACTTACGAAGAAAGATGGTCCAGCTTTTGCCATTCACATGATGGGTTCAGCTTACGTCAGATGCAAATATCTTCAATGTCACTCAATAGGCAAGCACTGCCTACTGATCTCTGCTCTGAGAGGTTCACCACCAACTGACCGCAAGCACCACTTATATCTTGACCCATCTGTTGCCGGATGGTCGTCCGAATGTTATACATACCTCTCAGAATTTTCTGAAAACTTTTCACATTCTCCTCAGTGCTGCTTTTGTAGCTGCTCAAACCACCAATTGGATTGAAAGGAATCAAGTTTATAACCTGTTCATGAGAGATTACAGAATGAATATCCGGTAGCTGACAACATATTCATAACCTTTCTCAATTGATGAAAGGGACATCTTTTTGCATATAAATCTGAACAAAAGTTTATGACCTGTTTATGCGAGATTACAGAATGTATACCCAGTAGCTAACATATTCATAACCTTTCTCAATTGATGAAAGGGACGTCTTTTTGCATATAAATCTGAACAACACACTTTCTGAGTAGAGGAACTAGGAGAGGAATACCAAATGCATAGTGACAAATGAAAAACCAAATCGAACAGAAGCACA